>OX418224.1:54812028-55199630 GCA_948455865.1 Conomelus anceps
ATTAATGTTAATAATGTTGTATTGATACGTTGTCCAGTCAGAATTAAACATTTGAAATAACAGAAGCACATTACAATAAAAAACTTCAATTTACACATTGTCATAAAACTTGAAAACTTTTTAAATAGTTTGAACTTGATAAACTCAAAGAGAATGCTACACTTATCTATTGGGAAAATGTGATACACAGTATTTTTTTTTTTTTTTTTTTTTTTTGAGGATGAAGCCCACATAGGTCTGAGACCTGTGCGTGGGTAATGAGTTGGATGATGGTGATTTATGAGTTGGACCTACAGTTTTAGGTGGGTTCCGAACCACCGGGAAGTGATTTTCAGCAGAGAACAGTGGTCTTTTTTGCTGGCCAATCTAATCGGTCACCGTTACAAACAGGACCTACGAGAACGCAGCTTATCTATCTGATTGAACAGATACCTGCTACGGCTCGCGGCTATCACTTCCCTTTAGTGTGTGATGTTTTCCATGGCGATTACTTGAGCAATCTTAATACCAAACTGACACTGTTTTTCTTTTTAAATTCTGATTTTCACTCACTTATACTGGAGGGATGTATTACTCTACAGAGTCAGTTTTAATATTAGCCAGTATTATGGCTCTAGAATTTTGGTAATTATAATTTTTAAACAATTATAACTAATTATTTCTCCTCTTCAATAGAATATTTTACACATTACTTAATACAATAAACTTTTTATCCACAACTTGAATTAAACTTACCAATTTTAAATCTGTTGAACAAAGAATTATCCAAATTGTGAGAGTTAGATACTTACTGCATAAAATTGACTCCAGTGATATCGACTATACAGTGCATTTCGATCTAGTGACACTTATTGCATTAAGAGCTTAGAGCAATGTAAACTCCAAACTATGAGACCTAGAGCGAGATCAATAGTCTAAATTCAAAGCTCACAGTGTAGATCATTGTAGAGCAACTATATCACTCTAGCTAGAGTCTACACTGGTCTACACCGCTCTAAGCTCCGAAATTCATACAACATTTTCCTTTTTACAAAAAAGGAAAAAGAAAATCATTAATGCTTGCTGCAACAGCAACTCTATCACTCTAGCTAGAGTCTACACTGGTCTACACCGCTCCAAGCTCCCAAATTCATGCTACTAATCTACAAAAAAAGGAAAAGGAAAGAACCATTAATGATTGCTGCAACAGCAACTCTATCCCTCTAGCTAGAGCCTACACTGGTCTACACCACTTTAAGCTCCCAAATTTATACAACTAATCTACAAATAAGGAAAAGAAAACCATTAATGACTGCTGCAACAGCAACTCTATCACTCTAGCTAGAGTCTACAGTAGGTTACACTGCTCTAGTCTCCCTATTCAAGCAACCAGTGTCGCTCTAGCTCTAGCAGTGTGAACTGTGCTACCTAAATCACCTGGGAACTACTGAAGCTCCCCAGCTGTCTGATCCATTCAGGCCATTATTATTCTAGCTCCAGTAAATTAGCCAACTAGCTGTCACATGATTCAACCCCACCCCCCTTCGTGACTTACCCTTCCCTTCGTAACTTACCCACCTCTATTACTTACCCCTCACCCCACCAGAACTACCCCTACCCCTACCACTTGTCAGAACACGAACAATTATTCAATTTTTCATCCATTTATTCTAACCGCCTCACTGTTGAAAGAGTCGTATTTATTGATGGAGACAGCATCTATTTTCTCTGTATTGATCAATCATATTGGGATGATACATGATATTGATTGATATTGATACATGATTGACTGTTTCAAGATACAGTATCAGCAGTTGAATGAGTGGTACTTTATTGATGGAGACAGTCGTTGCACTCTGTAGTTTTCTGTAAATTAATCAATAATATTGGCGTGACACATGATATTGATACATGGTTGATTGTTTTAAGATACAGTATCATCTGGAACTATTGGGAATTAAAACGTTTTAACTGCCTCATGTTTCACCTAAGCACTGGTGCAAGATAGATAGAACTTCATTTGCCATTAAAGAACAAAAAATTACAATTGGAATTATAAAATACTCTCTACATAATTTCCACAATATAACATAAGAACAACATATGACAAATGTACTGAGTGAAAAGAAAATAAAACACTGAATATCTTAGCAATTATAAACTAATATAATGAAACATTTTGAAATAGAGGTAAAATTAATGGAAAGAAAACTGAAAAATACGAGTGAATACAAAGTAAAAAATTCTATAGAACAAATTTAAACAAAAATTTCTTGTATTTTTTTTGTAGATTACGTCTTGGATACTCCAGTTAAGGAGTATAAGACAAGTCAGATACCATATCGTAAATTATTCAAACTAGATATCAATGAGTTGAAAACTAAGAAATGCACTGAATAGAAACATAGAACAAAACTCTACGGAAATAAATATCTTGTAAGATGTCATATCTTAATTAATAATTATCTCAATAATTAATATATTACTGTAATAATTTCTGAAACAATAGAGAATATTACATAAGTGAGGCTAGCTCTGAACATGATACCAGCTCCCTACCACATCAATATTGAGAGCCAAAATTACTTTCTGTTTGTTTTTTTCTTATAAACAGGATAGCGGAACTGTATACTGAGATAGATAGCTATTTGGGATAGACAGTATAGATAGATATCTATATGAGATAACTATTGATATGAATAACTATTGATTGATAGCTAGATAGTTAGTTAGCTATTGTATACTGATAGATGCTATTCCCTGAAGCATGTCTTTAAAAAACCTTCCCTGCAAGAAACAGAATGACTTTTGAAAAAATGTACTATTAGGTAGAAGATGCACTGATTTATTAATTGTGACAAAATTACAATAAATTTGAAGATGCAAAATACTCATGTCCAAAAGTGCTCTCTTCACCCATTTTGAATATGCACTGGTGTTCTCCTAGTGTTGCAACACCTTCATTGTATCATTTTTTTTACCAACAATTCCAATATTCCCAAGTATTGCCTCCTCACCTACACTGTATCTATCATTGCTCCAACTAAAATTCACAAAATATTTTTCTGATGCCCGGTTTCTCAAACTGAGTTTGTTTGAGATTGATAATGGCGGTATAACAGCCGAAACTATTATCTCAATATTTTTAATAAATAATGTGGTTGTGACAATTTTGTCTTATTATTCATTATGGATACCTTCCACAATATCAATCACCTTCGCCACTACAAAGAAAGCTTTAGTAAATCATTCAATAAAGGCCCTAGGGCTGGTTTCATACATACCGGCAGTCAGGTAACCGGTGTCGTTTACCCAGCTGTAGGGACATTGCATCATATGGAGCTCTTCACACAAAGCTGATTTTCTAAATCGTACAATACAATTTAATCTGTATGAATTTAAACCTGTTTAAAGAGAATGTCTATTTTTATGAAAATGACAAAAAAACATATTCAGTGTAATTATGGCGGGTAATCGATACCGGTTACCTGACTGCCGGGTATGTGTGCAACAAGCCTTAGGGCCACCATTTTTTTAATTTCTATTTTTTTGTAGATTAGGTCTTGGAGACACCAGTTAAGGAGTATTAAGACAAGTCATATTAACCATAATTTATTACTTTATCAATTAGTTGAGGTGAGGCTTAATTTTGATGTGAAAGGAACTCTTGTACACTATAAAAAGCTTTATCAACTAAATATTTGTTCAGTTGTTTTTTTTTTAAATATTTTTATATTTTGAAGACTCTTTAAAAACTGCGGTAGCTTGTAGAGTTTCCTACCAATATAACTAACTAGGTTTTTGTTTGAATAAGCTACTATTGTAACTAACCAAGTGATAATCACCGCGGCTTCTTGTATATTATAATCGTGTACGTCAAGATTTTGGTTTATATCGCTCTATTTTGCATATGAAGTACCTTCATACACATATAAGCAGAGTACCAAGTCTCTTGAACAAAGGCCTACATGAATCTAATCTATTTACCCTTTCCATACACCTAACCGCTTTCTTTTGGATCTTAAACACCCTATCAAGGTTTTGCTTTGATGAATTACCCCATACTAAGATAGCATACCTAATATGTGACAGTAAGAGCCCTTGTCAAGCTGTAAGCATTGAATCAACAGCTACTGATTGATTTTCTGAACGACTGAGAAACCGGGCACCATCTCATCAGACCCAATGGAAATTGTGAAAATATAAAAAATAAATTAGAAAAAGAACAAACAAATAATTTTCAAATAATAATAAATAAATTAATGTTCTAACATCTCATACGACCACCACAGATCATCCTCCACTAACATCATTGTTTTATGTTTCTTTTCTGTTCATAGATGTGTGAATGATGAAATGAGAAAGTGAATGCATCTCACAACTCTCTCACTCCCACACCGAGAACCCAGCGCATGACTCGTCTTGGGAATTTTTTTATTAAAAGTGCAATCTTGTGTGTGTGTGCTACTATTGGGATAAATGTTGCATTAAACATGAACGATTAATCAAAATCTTGGGTATCATTTATAAAAAGTGTCATTGTGTGCTATTGGGATCAGTTTATTAAAACGCTTCATCATTTTGGGAATAATTAATAGCAGTGCAATCTTGTGTGTGGTTTGGGATAAATTTAGTATTAAATGTGAACGCTTTATCAAAATTTTTGTTGGTAACACTTAGTTTTATAATTTTATACCAGATAGGTAGTTGTGCTTTGTTGAAAACTCTAGTTTTATAATAATTATAAAATTATTTGTGATTATATTTATAATAATACACCTTCAATTCGCTTGTTCAGTTTGAATAACTGCTTAAGTCTGTCTGAAGACAATTGGTTAATTGTTAATTGGTTAACTGATAATTGTTGGTTCATTGCTTGAAATGCTTGGAAGAAAATAATGTTATATCAATCCTTTGGTTAATATCAAATTTATTATTATTATTTTCCTTCCTAAATTTTGAACTTCACAGACTTTGGTAGCAAGGAAGTTAATCTTACCTCCATAAAAGCCTTAATAATAATAAAATTTAACTTTATAAGAGCCTTTATTCCACCTTTATTATGAGCCTCAACTTCTTTTAACGATATTTTCGAAGAAAAAAACAATAGGAAGTTCATAAACGTACAGTAGCAAATTTTTAATAATAAAATATGAATTATTCCACAAAATTGTGCAATATTTTTAAAATGTATGAATAAATTTATTTCTCTTACTCATGATAAACAAACAGTATCAGGATATTTTAAAAAATAAAAAATAGGAAGATTATAAACATATATAATCAATAAATTCGTGAATCAGGGAAGTTGATTATTTAATTATTATTTCAGGAGAGTTGAATCATTTCACAAAATGGTAAACATTGTTTGAGATTTTTGAAGTAACCAACATCTTGTTCAAAATTGGTCATCAAGACCAATTGGGAATAAATTCGTATATGAACAACCCATTTGTAATTGATAATCTCAAAAACAACACACTATCTCAATTTATTTGATGCATAAACCTGTTAAAAGATCTAAATTGCTTCTAATTTCATTCTAATATTATTAACTTTTCATGTGAATTTAACGACTTGCAGTCAAATATTCATTAAGAATAAGTATAACTTACTTAATCTGTAGGCCGAGCGCTTTCGAATCTTTGAGATCCATCTTCAGAGGCTCTGAAGATGGATCTCAAAGATTTGAAAGCGCTCGGCCTACAGATTAAGTAAGTTATACTTATTCTTAATGAATATTTGACTGCAAGTCGTTAAATTCACATGAAAAGTTAATATTAACAACGCAGTTCGTCATGGAACAAGAAATCCAGGAATCTAATAATATTATTGATGACAGTTATTATTAATAAATAATAAAATTTAGACCAGTTTGAGAAAATGATTGATACAACATAAATAATTGCTACTTTTCCAGCATTAGCCTAAGACATAATTTAAAGTATTTGATACCAATAAAGTTCTTTAAATTTCTTCATTCTTGTCTTCCCTAGACAATACCTAAAATGCTTCCTTTATTGCCTTTTTTAGACATTAACACTTGAAATCTACAAAAATCAATTTTTAGTCACACCATAAAAGACGTTTTACAATCTTCTTTATTTTTCAGTAGAAATTTCAACAACATCCAATTTAACTTTTATAGTTTTAATAGAGTTTTCCCCATCAATATTCAAGAGACATGCTAATCTATAGGTACTTCTTTGCACTGACAGACATTAATCAAATTCCACCTAATCTGATGAGAATTCATTTAACTTTTCATTTGATTGATAATTCACAGATGAATTATTCTGAAGAATAATATAGGCTACTAATAATTTATTCTGAAAAATATTATAAAAATGGCACATTGATTATTATTTTATGTGGTGTGGTTGAATGTGCTTCAGTGGTCTTAAGAAGGCTTCTAAGTGTATATTTTAGTCTAATATCAAAACTAGGCTGATGAAGTTCTTCTTTAGAAGCGAAATGCATCCCTCCAGTATGAGTGAAAATCATAATATTTAAATCGAAATAGAGTGTCAGTTTTGATATTAGATTGTTCAAGTATTTTGTCATGAAAAATATCACATATATTTTCTTGGATTTCTTGGCCTTGAAGATGAGTTTCCAAGACTCAAAAACGTTCGGCCAAGAGTGAGTAGGCATATTATTTATTCACAATTAAAATTGATTGCAAGTCGTTAAATTTACAATAATAAGTTAACATTATAGTTTTGTGTTGTAGGTGCCAAAGGTTTTTCAAAGACAAAAGTGATATTTGCATTTAATAGAGAGACAAAACAAATTTTACAAAATATGAGAGCAATTTTGAAAGAAAACAACATAAAAGCAACAAGAGCAATTTTGAAAAAACAACATAATACATAATTTTGGTGTGGAAAGTAGAATGTTTATTTGTAATTTTTGGTCGTGTCAGGAATGGGACTAAGTGGTAGGCCAAAAAAAGTGAGACAGACTGTTGTGTGTATATTTTGTGGTGGTTGAGGTTGGGTTAAATTTTTGTGGCAGACAAGTGAGGTTAGGTTAGGCGATGCAGTGGCGTAAAAGGAGACGTGTTCAGTGTGTGATTGGCTCATCCAAGCACGCGTTGCTGTTGCGCGAGTACCGGCTGTTATCACCGCCATCTTCTTTCTATTGTGCAGGGCCGGAGACAGGCGCGTCAGGTGCAACAACTGTCGGTCGACTGGGATCAGCTGATTCTGAACAGAATGCCACCGACCCCCCCTCACCCACGCACAGGGTCACGTTCAACGAAGGTGAGTCACTAAACCAAATCAATTGCATGATTAGTTTATTAGAAATTAAAATATGAATGAAGTGAAATCGTCAGTGGAATGCACTAAAGTGTTGTAACCTAGTGTGTCATGTGGATTATAGGTTATGTTATTTTTTGGTAAATTGACTTTTTAGTTTGTTCAAGAATATTATTTAATAATTTATGTGGTCAACGGTCCGGAAGGCAGAAGATGACTAAGTTAGTCACAATGGCGGAAGGAGCGGAAGAACCAGACTGGTCCTCCTAAAGGGGGTTCTGACGTTAGGCGTTAACAACCTAGCACAGGCAAAAACCTAAAGGTTGAAAATATGGGGAGCAAAACTTCACACCTCTGCAAGAGGGAGCCTTCATTCGGATACGAGGGAAGACAGTGATGCTCAAAATATTGGAAACCTATTTAAAGAATTTAGTCGAGGAAATCCATCAAAGAGACGAAAGAAACAACATAGAAAGCTCATAGTGGGATGGTTATGAGGAATTTGAGGGATGGTGAGTGGGAGGACAGACGGAGATGGAGGACTCGACTAAAGGAAGGAAGACAGTAAAGTACTGTAAAATCCTAAAATATATATATATAAAATATGAATGAAGTCACACATTAACAAATCCAAAAATAAAAAATACTTAAAAACTCACTTAAAATTATCCAAATTCATTAGAACTACTGGCATAACTTGCAATTTGACACAAACAAACCAGTTTTTTTTTTTTTTTTTTTTTTTTTTTTTGTGAAGATTATGTTTTGAAGACACAAATTAACAAATCCAAAAATAAAAAATAGCAATTAAAAACTCACTTAAAATTATCCAAATTCATTAAAACTACTGGCATAACACAAGCAAACCAGTTGTTTTTTTTCTTTTTTGAATATTACGTTTTGAAGACTCCGGTTATTGAGTATAAGGCCCATATTAGACAGAGACACATGGTGGTAAGCAACGGCGACTGCAGTGGCTCTGTCTAATAAGGGCTTAAGACAAGTCAAGTCAGATAAACAATTGATACAATTTTACCATTACAACTAGCTGACCCGAAGCGCGTTGCTGCGACCTCATAAAAAATTTATTTTATTATTTGCCACCTCCCACTAAGTTTACATTTCAAATTTCAACCTCCTACGACTATTAGGGTAGGAGCTAGATTCTTTTTAATTTTATTATTCGCCACCTCCCACTGAGGCTACATTACAAATTTCTAGCTGCATTGGGTAACAGATGTCAACCCGACATAATTACATTTCATCATGGTCAGTCATATGTTTCCTACATGACTGCAAGGCTCCGACTACATGATACATGCAAAGTCTTTGCATTCCAGACAGCATAAATAACGCCGCTAAGAGGCCTGCCATATGATTAAAAACTGTTGACTTCTATCAGCTGTTCCTTTAAAGATAGATTTCTCCTTTTTGTGTCCTTCAGTGAGGACTTTTGAACTCCCAAATTTCACAGGTACCATCTCGGGACTATTGTGCATTGTACCTGAAAATTTCATAAAAATCAGTTCAGCGGTTTCAGAGTTTACTGGGAACATACATTCATACATACACACATCGACTTTTATATAATATAATTGTGTAAGACATTACAATTTTAATTAGTTGAGGTGAGGCTCAATTTTTTTTTTTTTTTTTTTTTTTTTGAGGATGAAGCCCACATAGGTCTGAGACCTGTGCGTGGGTAATGAGTTGGATGATGGTGATTGATGAGTTGGACCTACAGTTTTAGGTGGGTTCCGAACCACCGGGAAGTGATTTTACAGCAGAGAACAGTGTCTTTTTTGCTGGCCAATCTAATCGGTCACCGTTACGAACGGGACCTACGAGAACGCAGCTTATCTCTCTGATTGAACAGCTTTATCAACTGAATAGTTTCTCAGTGCAGCACCTATAAGTAATTCTTTAGTTAGTGGCATTAATCAAGTTCCAAAAGTTTTTTAATTCATCTGTGTTGTTTTCCATGACGAAATACTTGATTAATAATCTTATATCGAAACTGACGTTATATTTCTATTGAAATATTTCAATAGAAATACAGTGTCAGTTTTAATAATATATAAGTTAATTCAATTCGGTTGGCAATATCTGCTGTAGCGGGGTTTTGAGGATGTTTTATAGGTTTATAGCATTAAAAGTGAAGTTGATATAAATTAGTTTGTTGTGTAATTTAGCAATTTGATAAATTGTAGCAACCTAATAATTTTATAACTCCAGCTCAAATAAAAAAGGTTGTTACATTAGCCTATCATGCTAATAATATCAACACTTTCAAAACAAATTCAAATAGTATTTGCACACAATACAAGGGGTAGTGGCAACCCATTCACTGAGCAAATTAAAGTTTTCTGATAAAAATCCGAGTTCCTATGGTCTTAAGTTTTTTTAATTACCTGAACCTTTATCCATTTCATCTAGGACATTTAAGAAGGATTTATATGCATTCCTTGTAGGGGAGACCTACTACAGTGTGGAAGAGTTACTGAATGATAGGAAAAATAATAATAGCTGTTATTAAAGAGTTACTGAATGATAGGAAAAATAATGATAGCAGTTATTTTATCTTCAATGTGATATTTCGTGTTTCGTGACATGCTGTGTTCAGATAATACTTTTTTTGAGGATGAAGCCCACATGGGTCTGAGACCTGTGCGTGGGTAATGAGTTGGATGATGGTGATTTATGAGTTGGACCTACAGTTTTAGGTGGGTTCCGAACCACCGGCCTGAGTGTTGTTCATTTGACTAAATTGATTTTTTTTAATTTTTTTTACTTTTGCGGTATACTTTAACTTTGTATGATCTGTTGCAGACTATATTTGACTTAATTAATCTTATATTTTTTAGTGATTGTTCTTTGTAATTTACTTCGTTCTTGTTGACTTGGCTGATTCATGCATTGTTTTTGTATCTCAATAAATTGATTTGATTTATCAGATTGTGTATCTCTCTATCTGGTTATATTAGAAATATTGTCAGACTTCTGACAATTCGTTCTTGTTGACTTGGCTGATTCATGCATTGTTTTTGTATCTCAATAAATTGATTTGATTTATCAGATTGTGTATCTCTCTATCTGGTTATATTAGAAATATTGTCAGACTTCTGACAAGTATCTTCCCAATAATATATCTAAATATTAATTAAAATATATAAGATTAATTAAATAAGATTAATTAAGAGGCTAATAACTTACCATTGATTGACTGATATCTTGACAGTTTTTTTTTCAAATTTTAAGGTCAATAAGGTTTGCCAGTTCAAAGTTTTCAATATTAATTAAGTTGGCCACTTTACTCAGACTAATTTATTTATCGCAGTAATTTACAAATTCATGTTCAATAAAAACTGATTTTCTGACCTTGAAAACTCAGGTTTATTTTCATGAATATGAAACATATTATGTGCAGGGAGATTCAATCTCTTCTTCTGTTTAGAATCAATGATTTCACAATCAGTAAACTTTTTTTTTCACTCAAAAATAATCACCATAAACAATAACCCTAGAAATATTGGGAGATAACTAACAAATTATTTGAAATTTTCAACTTCTTATCTGCCCGAACATCATAAATTATATTTTCTTGTAATTATTAAAACAACAGGAATACAACTGTTATCGGTAAGCCAGAACTTTACCTGCCGTATTTCAAAAACCTTAAAATAATTTAACAGTATTATTTATTTTCTCTTATCTTAGACTTTTTAAAGGTAATTGGAGTATCCTATTCAAAGTGAAAGTCCTACCAATTTGAAAAATGTGCCAAAATGGCAGATAATATTTCCAAGGACTTATCAAATTACTTTGAGCCTTTTTCAAGCTTAGCATTAAATTAGTTTAGTGTTACACCTTACAACCATTACAGTTTTTTGTAGATAAGATTTTACTTAATGGTTTATTCTTTCTCATTTCTGTGAATTTTTCCAAAATTTGAGTCAGGATCCAATTATTTTAAATCATCAGACTAGCCACCATTAGACAAAAAAATCAGAGTTTATAAAAGCTGCTGTGTAGCTAATTTTTATTTTCAATTTAAAATTGTTTCTAGTAATTTCATTTTTTACTCAGTATATAATTATATTAATCTATATTTATTAAAAACTTGTATTTTATATAAAAATATTTATATTAAATTCCATCTACCTGACTTGTCTTATACTCCAAGACTTACGGCCACTTGCACGAAAGAAAATTGAATTCAACCACCGTAAGATGACGTAATCTTACGGAGCTCAATAGGGAAGCCGTTGGCTCCGTCAAATGACGTCATCTTATGGTGGTCAAATTTAATTTTCTTTCGTGCAACTGGTCGGTAATCTACAAAAAATTATAATAAAACCTACTGAGTGAAATAACTTACAGAATAAAATCAAAAAATTCTAAATTCAGTTCAGTACAATACTAAGCTACAAAATAGCAGCTACAAAAGTTAGTGAGATGCTGTGGTGAATTCTGTAATTCTGAATTCCTTTTTGTAACTGTAATAATGTACAAACTGAACAAATTGAACTAAAAAGAAGGTAAACTAAACTGAAACTAAAGAAACGTCAAAGATATCCATTCGCAGTGAACACCTAGAGAATCCCTTCAGCAACAGTTAGTGAGTAGAACCTGGTGAACTCATTTCTGAAAATGTGATAATTGAAAAGTCTCTCCTGCAAGCCAACTAAGTTCTTATCCCTGCCTCGCCTAATGCGCACGTAGCTTTCATTAGTTGGCTTTTGTTCGCTTTCAGAAGTAGAATAATGTGACTGCAAGCTGCAAGTAGTCGAGAGAAGTCTAGTCAAACAAAGCCAACCAGACTTCGGCTTTTGTTCTGTGCTTTAGATTGTACGAAGTGCTCTGTAGTAGCCTCCCTCACACTTGTCTGGCCTCATAACAAGCATAATTCACTCCCAACTATTAATAGTTACTGACAATTGAACAAACTATTCAAAGACTAATCCTTATTTTAACAAGAATATCCATTGAAACCTTTTTTTGTAGATTACGTCTTGGAGACTCCATTTAAGGAGTATATAAGACAAGTCAGATCAACAATTATACAATTTCATACACTATTTACAATTTCAATTAGCTGAGGAGAGGCCTAATTTTGATCTGAAAGGAACTATTGTACACTATAGAAAGCTTTATTAACTAAATAGTAACTCATACTCACGAATGGACGAGAAGTTTTATGATTATGATTTCATAATACAGTGCAATCTCACTAATCCGGCACTATATCGTGATTTTGTCGGATTACCGAAATTGCCAGATTAGTGGATGTATGTGTAAAAAACGTTCAAAACACATACAAATGTAAGTTGAAATTTAATAGAAACACGTTAAAGTAAATATAGTAGAACAGTACAGTACTGCACTCTACAGTACAACAGTACTGTAAAATTATGAAATTATAAAAGCAACAATAAAATGGATACAGTAAGATTACCAATTGAAAATGATAGTAAAACCGCCTGCAGGGACATGAAAATAAAGGGAACGCCGGCGCCCGCACAGGGCCGGATTATAGAGACTGTACTGTATGTAGATAATGAAAAATGTTTTATGTATTGTGCAAATGAAATCAATAAAAAATTTTAATTTGAAATATTTTTTCAATTGTTTTTAAATATTTCCATATTTGCAAGACTATTTAAAAACTGCGGTAGCTTGTTATAGAGTTTACATACAGGAAATACCACATATCAAGATATTCAAAACCGAAATACTTCACTGGTTAATAAACACTGGAAGAGAAACCGTAGGAACCATAAGTTCAAACAATATGTGAGCTCACTAAGCTAATTAAAACACAGAATCCTGAAAATTTTAAATTGCAAACCTCTATATGGCATGTGGCATACTGGTTAATTTCTCCACAAAAAATCTTTATAAAAATGTAATTTTTGATAGTTGTATTCATGTAGTCTTATATGTATATGTATTTGTTTAGATTTAGTTTCAAATGGAAATAAAATATATTTATTTAACTTACTTTACCATTTGGCTATATAAAGTACATTATTGATTAGATTATTCCAACACAGATAGAATTTTACTTCCTGTTATATCCAGATTTTATATCCTGCTTGAGTACAGTATCTTTGTTCTTGGAATACTTTTTTCTTCCCCAATCCAAAATTCCACTTTTCCTCATTTGAAGTGTAATTTTGGTTTTCCTTATTCCAATTTGATACTTTGATACTGTAACTCTTCGTTTATTACATGAGCAAAACTTGTATTTATTGGGGCTTAGATAGACATAACATAAATTTATTTCATGTGAAATTAATTGTAAGATGTTATTGATTGACACTTTCCAGGCTTACTGAACATTTACTAACTGTCAATACTAGAGCGTGTTCATGACATTCTCTCCTAATACCTCCAGTCAACTACTAACTTTAAAAACTATTAAAATCCATCAACCCAATTGTAATGGTCAAAGACGATACAGATCTTGTCCTTGTCTAAAAATACACAAAAAGACAAATTAAAATAATTAGGTATTCTGATACATCCACATTTTGATTTTGATGGGATGCTCAGATAAACAACATGTGTTCAAACTAAAATTTCTAATTTACAAATTTTAACAAGTTTATAATGTAAAAATAGAAAAATTGATCTACTTTTCTTATACACAATCTGTTATTCAATATGGAATGAGGGCATGGTGTAGATACGTGAATACACATTTAGCAAAACTTTTAATTTGGCAAAAACTTTTAATTTTGCAGATCCCAGACTCTATTCAACTAAGGATTTATTCAATGCATTCAAGGTTTTGACCTTGATTACGTTTGACTATTGATTACATTTTATACATCACTTACATTTCTTTTTTCTTCTTTTATTTTAAGCTGATTTCTTTTTCATTTATCATGTTTCAATTCATCATTTTCTGTGTGGCAATAGCTCTTATTAACAATAAGATTTTTATTTTAATACATCTTACACCATTCTCTTCATCTGTCTTTAATCCACTGGACGTCACTGTCTGTCCAATTCCGTTATACTATATCCAAATTATTTCAACTCGAGTCTACGCAAAGGCCATAGTTGCCCATGTACGTTAATCCCATTACATTACTTTATTATGTTTAAAAGATATTGTTATTTTAAAGTTGTTTTTATTTCTGTGCTATTGTAATTTATTTTATTGATTTGTGGAATAAAGCGATTCTTTATTTGATTTGATTATACTGAAAGCCGGTTTCGGCTTTTGGCATTTAGTCTTCTTAGACTGCAATAAATATTTTTATTTTTTGAGGCCTTCGAGACCTCTCGCTCAATGCAATGCTAAATTAGAAGAGGAAGGAGCTCAGTTAGAGTTGACAGTGCGCTATCTGGTGCAATCTAGTTGATACAAGAACAAGGCTAGTTATCATAATGGCGGCGATAAACTAATAAATCATACTAAACTGCTACGAATCTGCCCTCCTGCCTGTATAAGGTTCGCTCTGTTGGGACCCCAATGTACACAATGTTTCAGGAGGTATCAACCAACCCATAAAACCAATTGGTCTTATGTGTTCGCTGATAGGTATCCACCAAACTTCTCCAACTTTATTCCTCTCATCAAAGCAAAACATATAGTTAAAACAATTAGGGAAGTGATAGCCGTGAGCCATAGCAAGTATCTGTTCAATCAGATAGAGGAGATAAGCTGCGGTCTCCTAGGCACTCTTTGTAAGGGTGACCGATTAGATTGGCCAGTAAAAAAGTCACTGTTCTCTGCTGTAAAAACACTTCCCGGTGGTTCAGAACCCACCTAAAACTGTAGGTCCAACTCATCAATCATAATCATCCAACTCATTACCCACGCACAGGTCTCAGACCTATTAGGGCTTTATCCTCCAAAAAAAGTTAATAAATGAATAAAGGTCCAGAAACGTTCCGTTACAGAAATAAAGATGGCTGATGTTGGCTGCTATTCCTGCCAGTTTATTCGATAAAAAACTATATGGGATCCAATATATAAAAACGTTTTAGGAAGAATCTGCAAAACTTCTTTCTCTTATTCCTCCCATTAAAACAAAAGAAAAAAGTTCAAAAATAAACAGAGGTTCAGAAACGCTCCGTTAGAGAAATAAAGATGGCTGAAGTCAACTGCTATCCCTGCCAGTTCATTCAATGAAAAATCTCTTAGGCCTTCATTCAGCTGATATCCCTGCTAATTTATTCATTAAAAAATTGTATGTGCGACCAATTGGGTTGGCCAGCAAAATAAAACCCGGTTTTTTATTGTAAAATCACTTACCGGTGGTTCGGAACCCACCTGAAATTGAACAACTCTGTCAATTGAAATCACCATCATGATCAAACGCACTGGACTCCATCCAGAAAAAAAAATGTTGTAAAATATCTCGCTAATAACTATATTTATAGACTTTTAACATGTTTAATTCGAATATTCAGCTTCTTTTACATAAAATTTATTAAATTTGCCACCCTAGAGAGATCCTAGAGATTTTCAATCGTGTAAATAAATAGAAATTTCTGCCAGCTTCAGCCATATTTAATTATGTAACGAATCATATTGCCTTCTATGTTTTTATAAACTTATTTATTCATTATTTTGATGAGAGGAATGAGCTGTAGAATTTACCACCCTAATGAAGGCTCTGGAGATTTTTGATTGTGTAGATACAAATTGCTGCCAGCTCCAGCCATCTTTATTTCAGTAAGGAAGCATTTTCAGGCCTGTGCTTATATCAACTTGGTCATTATTTTGATGAGAGGAGCTGGAGAATTTTGGCATATTTCTTCTGAAACACTCTGTATAAATGTATAATGCCCGGTTTCTCAGACGTGCAATTAAGCAATCAGTATCTATTTATTCAATAGCGGCCCTAAGGCTTGTTTCACTTGAAGCCGGCATCCAGGTAACCGGTGTTGTTTACCCGTCATAATTACATATGATATCAAAAATCGGGTAAGTATGGTGCGCTTTAAGTGATATTATGTAAATATTATTGTATTGGCAATAAATAATTATATTATATTATATTATGTTCCGCCCGGGTGAACAACACCGGTTACCCGACTGCCGGGTATGTGTGAAACAAGCCTTAGGGTCAATAGCTACTGAATTACTGAGAAACCGGGCATAATAATTAAGCTATGTGAATTTCAAATACAGTACTATGTTTAACAAAATGAAGCTGTTAGGTGTACGGAAAGAGTAAAAAGATGTAAAATTCATGTAGTTCGTAGTTCAAAAGACTTGGTCTCCTAACTGTACCATGCTTGTATGTGAATGAAGCTACTTAATATGTAAAAAATATTGATATAAACCGAAATCTTGACGTACACGATTATAATACAAGAAGCTAAGGAGATTATCACTTGGTGACAGTGGCGTAGCCAGGGGGGGGGGCCATGGGGCCCGGCCCCCCCCCCCCCCCGAAATTTCAGAAATAAAAAATTCTCAAATAACTAATAGATAAGGATTTATTAAAGCCGAAGGGTTCTATCTGTTTTGTTGTATTATAACGAACAGATTACAGAAACCCTGTTTGTGTAGTGGAATATAGCTACACTTATAGTCAGATTAATGCATTTTTCAAATTTTTCCTCAATATTTACTCATATAGAAACTTGTTAGGTGCTCAAATGGATAATTTTGATTTAAAATGAGCTACCAAATCGAATAAAACATGTTAGAAAACTGTGACTACCATAATTATTTATTTATTCATTGAATAAAATGCAATTTTCAAGTTTGAAGTGGATTAACTTTGTTAATTATTGATAAATCACCTTTTTGAATAAACTCATCTTGTAGAAATTTAGTTTTGAAGTTAAAATTCAGTATAACACACTAGCCTGAACGCACCCAAAGTTCATAAAATTGGGATTTTATACATGAAAACACACAAATAAATGCAAGTTCTATGCAAGCGTGTAAAATCAGTGTGCTATGATAAAAAAAATTCCGATTTCATGAACTTTGGGTTGGGTGCGTTTTAGGCTAATGACATAAATGATATGAAACTTATAATAATTAGTATTAATTTTGAGATTCAGTACATAAGTTGAGTATGATTAGTTCCAATTCAAGGATTTTGACTCAAAATAGTCACACATATCGGTACCTATATCAAACTTTATCATTTCAAACCTGGCCACCTAGGTTCTTGGGTAGTAATTTTTCAAAACTACCTTTTGAACTTTAGAGCCTAACAAGTTGTCTAGATTAGCTTTTTACACCACTAAATTTAAAAAAAATCCGGACCCTCCTATACCCCAGACCCCGCCTTGGTGAGCCCCCCCCCCCCCCGAAATTTGATCCTGGCTAAGCCACTGCCCACACCCCCCCCCCTGGTGAGCCCCCCCCGAAATCTAATCCTGGCTACGCCACTGCTTGGTGAGTCACAATATAGTAGCTTATTCAAGCAAAATCTAGTTATATTGGTAGGAAACTTAGCAACAAAAGCAAACTTAGACAAAATACTCTTGAATCAAAAAAGGGCATTGCGGATTATAATGAATCTAAGAAGAACAGATTCGGTTAAGCATGTTTTTTCTGAGCTTTGTATTCTAACTGTCTATGGCCAATTCATTTTTGATGTGATAATGCTAATTAAAAAAAAATCTGAATATAAGAAAACTCACCACTACAATACCCGTAATCAAATTACAGTTGAAAAACATAATTTAGAATTTCTCAAGAAAAAAGCATATGGGATTGAAATTTTTTAACCTATTGCCGCAATTTCTGCAATTGGAAAATAATACTGCCAAATTTAGAGCACATTTGAAAGAATATTTGGTTAAACTGTCTCTCTATTCTTTACAAGAATTTTATGAAAAAGAATGATATTATGATATTTCCCTTGCTGATTTTCTATATGTGTATTTTGATTGTTATCCATGCTGGATTTCTTGTGTCTGTGTTTACTTTTGTTATGTTTGTAATTTTAGTTTATGACACTATTCTATGTATATTATGTACATTTAATGAATAAAGGTTTTTAAATCGATCAATCAAAAAACTCTACAACAAGCTACCGCAATTTTTAAAGAGTCTTGAAAATATAGAAATATTTTTAAAACAATTGAAAAAATATTTAGTTGATAAAGCGTTTTATAGTGTACAAGAGGAACTTCACATCAAAGCTAAGCCTCACCTCATCTAATTCATATAGTAATTATAATAAAATTATGGAAACTAGTGTATAAGATTGGAAATATTGTATGCATATATTTGTTTATCTGACTTGTCTCAAGTTATATGCCTTAACTGGAGTCTCCAAGACGTAATCTACAAAAAACAAATATCGATTAAATATAACTAATAATATTAAATAAATGCACCCCAAATATCTAGATCTATATATAGGTTGAATATCGTGTGTTGTATATGTGTATACATAGTAGCTATTCAGGTACAAGATCGAACTTTTGCATGGTAGTAAATTATTTGTCAGCCCTGAGCCCCCAGCTGAGAGCTTTCGTAGGAGAAATGAAACATTTACGAGGCCCTAAAAATTACGATCGGTTCCGTTCGGGTCAGGGGCGGATGGGGAGGGGGTCATGCATAAATTTCTGCTCAAAAACAGAACAAAACTGAGGCGGCTAGCCCACAAAGCCATTGAGTTCATTGGCGCTACACTGACGATCATTACTTGGCCAGTCTTATAACTAGAGCGCCTGCCCATTCATTTGTTTGGATGTAAAAATATAATAGCTTTTGTGTTCATAAACGTTTTCTATCATTCTGATTGTCCAAATAAAATATTAATTCTGCTCCAGTTAATGTTTTTAGTACCGTAGTTCGCTGGTATAACTGTACTCTACACTTTTGCTGCTTTAAACAATGTGATATTTTCCATTGCTGGCTTCTAAATACTGGTTTAGTCTGTAGTCAAATGGAATTGATTTTTATTTGCTCACCAAAATATTGTAAATTGTCAGTAAATGTATTCAATCTTCTTACAAAAGTTATGAACAATTAAAACAATGCTATAACAGGTAAATTAAATAATGATAAGTAAATTTGTATGGCTTTTATTGGTGGGGAAACCCTTACGGGTAGTTCCACCTCGCCGCTTGAGCCATGCTATTGGAAACATGTTGAACCTAAAACTTTAGGTGGGTTCCGAACTACCGGGAAGTGATTTTACAGCAGAAAACCGAGTCTTTTTTTCAATCGGTCACCCTTACAGAGAGAGCCCAGGAGAGCGTTGCTTATCTAATCTGGGTTCCGAACTACCGGGAAGTGATTTTACAGCAGAGAACAGAGTCTTTTTCAATCGGTCACCCTTACAGAGAGAACCCAGGAGAGCGTTGCCTATCTAATCTGATTGAACAGACCCGCTAAGGCTCACGGTTATCACTTCCCTAACAGGTAAATAAAATTACATGAATAAATAGGTGATCGATCACACTAGGAAGAATAAACTGAGTAAAAAGGTTATTATTAAAGTCAGTGAATTAAATAAATCCAACCTTCTTTCTTCTGATAAAAGTAAGTTGTGAAAAAATATAATTATTACATAAACAATGACTTAAAATGTAACAGAATATATATTTAAAATATTATCAATTATTATAAATAATTTTAGAGTATAAAACCAAATATGAACTGAATAGTCAGGTCACATGATGGAAAAAATATTTGGTAAGAAAGGTTCACAATTATATTATTACTGACAGAGAATTTAAAAAAAAAATACTGAAAATACAAATTTTAATAAGTCTAATGACATCCTAGGCAAACCTATACCTCAGAGTTATAAATTTACATTTTTTATGTATTTATTTATACACAGAAAAAAACAATAAAGTGAAGATGCAATAGACAAAATCCAAAACAACTATCTTTACAAATTTTGACTAAGCTATATTGTACAAAACATATTATTATTAAGTTACATTGTTCAGCGTATTAGATGTTTATTTGGAAATTCATGCTAAAAGAAACAAGGAGGAGTTGTCTTTCTTCATATTTTTATTTTATTTTATTTTATTTTTGTCTTATCTACAATAAGGTTAATCATAAGGATAATGAATTACCTATAACTTACCTCATTAATTTATTAATTGCATGGTACTTTTTCTCTAGATTATTTTTTTTCTTTCTTTCTTTCTTTATTCTCTAATTGATATCATATCAATTATATAGTTACTGTATTCTGTAGACTAGTATTGTATTATTTAATTTATTTGTTTTGTGCCACTACAGGTCTCATCAGACCCAGTAGAAATTTTCTACTTTTAAATAAATAAAAAAATAAGGTTAATTTACACTAAAAATGTATATAAATTAATAAACTTCACTCCAAAAAATAAAATGGCTCTTTCTTACTTCGATTGAGATTTTATTGAATTCTGCATGATAGTTTTCACAACTTACCTTTTTTTAAGAAGTTTCATCCATCTATCAACAAATCAATAAAACTAATTTTCATCAACTAAACCGAATCTATAAAATTTGAGGTTGATCTTAGATAATAATAAAAAAATAATGTGTGAAAAAACAAAATGGCGGCTGTGTGAGTAACTGGGGACTAAAGAAAATTTTTATTATGATATATACTTTTGTTAGTGGTCCAGAAACACCGCCTAGAAGTATTGGTAGAGAGTTCCGAAACACCCGGTATAGGCCCTAAAATATATAATTTATTGCCTAAAAACATAAAAGTCTTCAATTTATTATAAAAAATTCAGAGTAGAGCTAAAGAAATGGTTGGTGGATAAGGCTTTCTACTCAGTGGGTCAGTTCTTTGATAGATGATATGGATATTTCATGGATATTGATATTGTGTATGACACAGGCTGTATTGAAGAATGAGTAATTCAATTATATCTAGGGCGAAAATGTTCAAAATATGTGATAAAGTATTATATGTTGTATTTCGTGTATGTTCTTGTTTATGTCTTTATACAATATTATATATTATGTACTTGTCCTGACAATTTTCCTGTTTGTTTACAGTAATGAGTATGAAAAATCAAATTTTTGTTTATCAGTTACTATTTTTGTATGCTGTTTAACATGAATTAAAAATTAGATATCAAATTACTGTAATTTATTTTCAATCATTTAACAAGTAATTTCAAGTGAAATTTAATGACTTGCAGTCAAATTTGACTGCAAGTCATTAAATTTCACATGAAAAGTTAATATTAACAACGCAGTTCGTCATGGAACAAGAAATCCAGGAAAGTAATTTCAATTTGCACGTACTGTATGTACGTGCAAATTCCTGACAATTGTCAAATGTTTTGGAATGAACAATAAATTCAAATTCAAATATTTCTTGACATACATATATTAACCAATCAAGGAGCTAAATAAAAATACCCCTCTTTCAGTATATATATTGAAAAAACTGAAATAAATACATTAATTACTATAATTTTTCCAAGGCATAAGAAAAATTACAGTGAATAATACAACATACAAATAAGCAGGATTCTTTACCATCATTCATTGACCAGTTAAGAGGCTGAATACGAGTACTAGGCCTATACTTTTAGAATGTTTAAATGTATAGCAAAGCTGAAATTTAATAGGCAAGATTGGAATAAATACATTTTTTGTCTAAAACAAAATGTATAAATACAGATGAATATTTAATTTACAATAATTTCAAACTAACAATATTATTAAACTATTAATAATTATAGATCTAGTTCTATATTTCTGTAACAAAGCGTTTCATGACATTATTCTTTTATTTTTAAATAATTGTCTTATTTTTTAATATTTAGCCCATTAATAATTATAAATCTTGTTTTATATTTTTGTAACGAAGCGTTTCATGACATCCTGCTTTTATTTTGAGCTGTATCAGTTCCTGATTAACTATTATATATACTGAACTGTATATATAATGAACTGTATGTATATATATATATTGTAGAAGCCCCTACTATCTTATCAGGCAAGGCAAGATAAGCTTCCGACCACCAGAATAACATTCCCCCTTTAATAATTCAGTTAGTTGTGAATCTGATGCCAAATGGAATACAACTCAACGCCCGCTCTCGCTTTGCATATCGCACCAACCCGCTACTTTATCCACCTTTCATCACCATTCCTTCCTTTCAATAACCTGCGCAGGTAATATTTCATCCTCTTCTTCATCCATCTGGTAAGTCATTTTATTTATTATCACAATTTATCTATTTAAAAGAATACAGTCCATTATACCATTCACCGCCCCACCATTTGATCGCTCCAGGCCGGATATGTGGTCGCTCAAAGCCACATTTAATAAGCTTTATTCCCATTAGATCTGATTTCGATCTTTATTCCGTTCAAATAATTTATTTTAACTTTTAAAAATAAGCTATCTTGCCTGTCTGTTACGTGTTCAGATTCATGTTGAATTTTGTAAGTTCGCTATCATTGTATCTAGCACAATAATAGATAACGCCCTTGAAAATGTCTGCTGAAGAAAAAAGATTACGTATTCTAGAAGCTAAGAAAAAGCAACTCTTTCAAAGAGTACAGCAAACTTATGACGCAAGTAAAAACCTCTCAGAAGCCGCTAATAAAAATGTTTTCCTAGCTAAAATAGGGACTATTAAAGAAACTCGTGATGAGTTTCGTTCTATTATCAATGAAATTAATGAAATATCGTTAGAAATTGATGAAAAATATGAACCCAATTTCCAAGCTATTGATTCCCTTGAAGATTTATACTGTACAATTCTGAGAGTACAGAAATCACTTTTACCGAATGAGAAGAAAGAAAATAAATCATCCAGTGAAAATCAATCACCTTCTGAAATCAAAACTAAAATAAAATTACCAACTTTAGAACTTCCTGGATTCTCAGGAGAACTTTCAGAATGGCCTACATTCTATGAAAGTTTTCGACTAAATATTCATGAAAACGTCAATCTATCTAATTGCGATAAAGTCAGATATCTAATTGGAAAATTGAGTAAGAAGGCTCTGTCAATAACATCTGGAATATTGCCTACCGCAGAAAACTATCCTATTTTATGGAAAAACTTGGTTGATAAGTATCAAGATGAAAGAAATTTAGCTTCTTATTATTTAAATAAGATAATAGATTTTAAACCTATCAAGACTCAATCATCTAATGGGTTAGACGGTTTTCTACAAAGTTTTGTAGCATCTGTGGATGCTCTTAGAGCGCTTAAACTGAGAGACTTAGCTGACTTCATTATTCTTCAATTAGCTCTTTCAAAACTAGATCCAGAAACGGTACATTCGTTTGAAATGGATTCTAGAAAAGACTCTATTCCAACTTATGAGAAACTTTTAACTTTTATCAAAGAAAATGCAAAAATCCTGTCTCGCAACTCAAAAAACTATGCTCCTGAAAATTCTTTGATGAGAAACAAGAGTAAATTGACTAATACTTCTCATACATTCATGGTTAATAAGAGAAACAATAATTATCAACCGCCTAAATGTGTCATGTGTAATGAATTACATCAATTATATTCATGCTCAGTTTATAAGAATTTATCTCCTGCTAATAGATTTTCGACGGTTAAAGAAAATAAATTATGCGTGAATTGTTTATCATCTCAACATATTTATAAAAGTTGTAAAAGCACAAAATCTTGTATGTTTTGTGGCAAAAGGCATCATTCTAGTTTGCACCGTGATAATCAATTTGAATTGACAAAAGAACCAAACGAAAAGAAAAATGATACTTTGCATACATCCGCTGATTCAAAATCAAAATCACCTCAAGAAGGTGAATCGCTTTCGCATTGCTTCACCTATTCGCCTGTTAGTTCATTATCTTGCAGAACGTTATCGCAAACTATGATTATTCTATCAACTGCAAAAATTATTGTTTTTGATTCTTTGAACCGTGCTCATGAAGCTCGTGTTCTATTGGACTCCGCAAGTCAGTTGAATTTTATCACAACTGAATTTCAACGTAAATTACGGCTTAATACTTCTCGTATTGATTCCACAGTTCAAGGAATTGGAGCTAGTACTCGCCCTCTCAAGTTCCGCACTGCATTTACAATCGCCTCTCGCTTTGAATCGCAAAAGAAATATAATTTGGATGCCTTTGTTATTGATAAAATAACCGATAATTTACCCAGTCGCTTCTTCCCAATGGAATCATTGAATTACTTGAAAGATATTCAGCTAGCTGATGAAAGCTGTAATATTCCTGGTAAAATAGATATATTATTGGGATCTGAAATTTTCTCATTGATGTTGAATTCAGATAAAATCATGGGCCCACCTGGTACACCAGTCGCTTTATCCACTTGTTTTGGATATATTCTTATGGGTAAAGTTGATATTGAAAATAATTATTCTGATAATCATGCTTGCTTTACAACATCAGAGATCCCTCTCAACACTTTGATGAAAAGATTTTGGAGTGTAGAAGAGATTCCATCGCCATTATTCCTGTGTAAAGAAGATGAAATTTGTGAGAAACATTTCACTGAAACCCATCAAAGATTACCATCAGGTCGCTATTCTGTATCACTACCTTTCAAAGATGATCCTTCCAATCTTGGAGATTCACTACCTATTTGTGAAAGACGTTTCTTATCTCTGGAAAAACGGCTTGAAGCTAATAAAGAATTGGAATTAGAATATCATTCAATTTTGAAAGATTATATTGATCAAGGTCACATGTCGCTTTCATCTTTTACAAGCGATAGCTATTATTTGCCACATAATTGTGTAGTGAAACCTGACAGTACAACCACACGCGTTCGGGTTGTTTTCGACGCAAGTGCTAAAGCTTCAAATAATCGCTCGCTAAATGACTTACTTTATACTGGTCCTAAATTATATTGTGATTTGATAGCAATACTCTTGAGATTCCGCTTATTTTCAATCGCTATCACTGCTGACGTGAAACAAATGTATCGTCAAATTGAAGTCAATAATGACGATAGAAAATATCAGAAAATTCTATGGAGATTTTCTCCAAATGAAAAGCTAGAATGTTGGTCGCTCAATACTGTAACGTTTGGTGTTAAATCAGCACCATTCCTGGCAATTCGTGTCACTCGACAATTGGGTGCAGATGAAAAATCAAAATTCCCTGATGCTGTTTCTGTAATAGAAAATTCAATTTATATGGATGATTTTGTTTGTAGTGTGAAAAATATTCATGAAGCGGAAAATCTGTATAGCCAATTACGAAATTTGTTTAAAGCTGGAAGATTTGAAATGGTCAAATGGTCAAGTAGTTCATCTCATCTTTTATCATCAATATCCACCGAAGATCAATTGAAAAATTCAAAGAATTTTCAAAACGATGAGGCAACGAAAATACTAGGCCTACGATGGGTTCCAACTGACGATTGTTTTAACTTTAATATTCGCTCTGAAAACAAAAACTGTACAAAACGCAATATTCTTTCAGCAATAGCTAGAATATTTGATCCGTTAGGACTCCTAGCTCCTGTGACAATCTTCGCAAAATGTATTATGAAAAAATTATGGCTTTTGAAAATAGATTGGGATGATATTCCCCCAGATAATATTGTGACCGCATGGAAAGAATTTCAGTCACAACTACCCGCTCTAGAAAAGTTGAAAATTCCTCGCCATATTTTCATCCTGCCAAATCAGTTAGCAGATCTTATAGGATTCTGTGACGCATCAGAAACCGGATTGGGAGCTGTTGTTTATGTGAGAGCTCAACAACTGGACGGAACATATAAGATTAATGTTCTATGTGCTAAATCGCGTGTTGCACCTATGAAAATTAATACAATTCCTCGCTTGGAATTATGCGCTGCCGTCATGCTTGCTCGTTTAATCAAATTTGTATCAAAAGAGTATCAAGGCCATTTCAACTTCAAAAATATTTTCGCATTCTCAGATTCTATGATAGTGCTTCAATGGATCAATAATCCTGCATCCCGCTGGAAAACGTTCGTCGCTAATCGTGTTGTCTTTATACAAGAAATAATTTCTCCATCATTTTGGTTTCATATTAATGGAGAACAAAATCCTGCGGACTGCCTCTCTCGCGGTTTATTACCAAAAGATATTGTTGAGAACAAACTTTGGTTTAACGGTCCTGATTGGTTAAATGAAAACTATGATCACTGGTTGAGAAATCCAATTAATTCAACAATTGAAAATGTTGTAGAGCAACGCAGTCTAGTTACAACTGAGAAAGTTAATTATCCGCTTAGAGAATTGATAGAGCGATGCTCATCTTATAATAAAATATTGAGAAGTACAGTCTATGTTCTGAGATTCATGAAAAAACTACCTCGTAATTCCCTAATTCAAGCCTCCGATTTATCTGCTGCAGAACTGTTTCTGGTTGGAGAAGTACAAAGAGAAAACTTCACTTCAGAAATCTCGTCGCTTAACAAAAATATTAGATTTCGCTCAGAAGTTCAGATGCTTAATCCATTTTTAGATGGAAAACTCATACGGGTAGGTGGACGATTGGTCCATTCAGAAATCTCTTATGAGCAAAAACATCCATTACTCCTTCCAAAGAGAGATAATTTCACAAATCGCTTAATCGTTCATTATCATCAAAGAAATTTGCACACAGGACCGTCACTTGTGCTTGCGCTAATTCGACAAAAATTTTGGATATTAGGAGGTAGAAATGCTGTACGAAACGTAATAAGATCTTGTAATATTTGTTTCAAATGTAATCCAAAACCCTCCTATCCTATGATGGGAAATCTTCCGGCCGCAAGAGTGAATCAGTGCCGAGCATTTCGTCATACAGGAGTTGATTATGCAGGTCCATTTTGGGTGTCCTGGTCCAGACGAAGAGGAGTAAAACCTCAAAAGGCTTACCTGTGTCTGTTTGTGTGTCTAACAGTCAAGGCCGTCCATCTGGAATTGGCATCGGACTTATCAACTAAAACATTTCTCTCCGCCTTTAAAAGATTTCTATCACGCTGTGGACCCTGTGAGTATTTGTATTCAGACTGTGGAACCAATTTTATTGGAGCAAAAACTGAATTAAAAGAAGTGTATCAACTAATACAATCCGATGATTATGTACAAGTATTCGGTTCAGAATTGGCAAACAACCAGATACAGTGGAAATTCAATCCACCCTCTGCTCCGCATTTTGGTGGCTTGTGGGAGGCCAATGTAAAATCAGTGAAAACACATCTTTATAAATTGATTGGATCTCAAATTCTAACATTCGAAGAACTGTCCACTGTATTATGTCAGATTGAGGCAATTCTAAATTCTCGCCCGCTGTGTTGTTTGAGTTCAGATCCAAGTGAACTCTCAGCTTTGACACCCGCGCATTTTTTATTACAACAACCGCTACATGGATTACCCGCTGGTAATATGTTGAACAAAGAATCAAACCATCTGACTAGATATCAATTACTTGATCGATTAATTCAAGAATTCTGGAAAAGATGGAACTTGGAATATCTACATAACATGCAGACCAGACAGAAATGGCGTACTCCTACAAATCCCATAACAGTTGGTTCAATCGTCATAATAAAAACTGACAATAGTCCTCCGCTTCATTGGCCTCTTGGAGTTATACAGGAAGTAATACCTGGTGCAGATGGCACCGTACGCGTGGTGAAAGTGCGCACACGAACAGGAGTGTTCACAAGACCAGTGGCCAAAGTTTGTCCACTACCCTCACAATAGCCTGTTACATTTATTATATTTGCGGCTTGCTTATGTTTATTTTTTTTTTCTTCCGCTTATTATTATAACGTCAAGTCGACGTAATACCACAATCAAGTGAGATTGTGAGTCTTTATTATTTATTGCGCTTCCTCTTACATTTATTTAATAATATTAGATTTCTGTTATTTTCGCTATACTCGATATTCTCGCTCCTTCCACCATATTTCTCTACTGCCGCTCCATCCTTCATCCCTTCTCTTCCGCGGGCCTCTCTCCGCCAAAGTCTTCAGTGAAAGCCCCCACTGGAGTGAAGACTTCACCTCCTATTCCTACTTATATATATTTTTTTTTCTCTTTTTTTTCATGACTTCGCTTTAAATTTTTTTATCCTCATGTGGTTCAGAAACCATCGTTTCAGGGCGGGGGAGTATGTAGAAGCCCCTACTATCTTATCAGGCAAGGCAAGATAAGCTTCCGACCACCAGAATAACATTCCCCCTTTAATAATTCAGTTAGTTGTGAATCTGATGCCAAATGGAATACAACTCAACGCCCGCTCTCGCTTCGCATATCGCACCAACCCGCTACTTTATCCACCTTTCATCACCATTCCTTCCTTTCAATAACCTGCGCAGGTAATATTTCATCCTCTTCTTCATCCATCTGGTAAGTCATTTTATTTATTATCACAATTTATCTATTTAAAAGAATACAGTCCATTATACCATTCACCGCCCCACCATATATGAACTCCTTACATGAAAACCTATGCACTTTATTCTGTGTATGTGTAATCTTCATACTTAGAAAGCTTCGTTTAATTTGAGAAGAATTTTATTTCAAGCAAGACAACTTTGTTAAATGCCTTTTTTGTAGATTAGGTCTTGGAGACTCCAGTTAAGGAGTATAAGACAAGTCAGATCAACAATATTATACACTAGATACCATAATTACTATATCAATTAGTTGAGGTGAGGCTTAATTTTGATGTGAAGGGCCTCTTGTACACTATAAAACGCTTTATCAACTAAATATTTTTTCAATTGTTTTTTAAATATTTCTATATTTTCTAGACTCTTTAAAAACTGCGGTAGCTTGTTGTAGAATTTCCTACCAATATAACTAGGTTTTTGTTTGAATAAGCTACTATTGTGACTCACCAAGTGATAATCTCCTCGGCTTCTTGTATTATAATCGTGTATGTCAAGATTTTGGTTAATATAATTCGTTCTTACATGTAAAAGTAGCTTCATACACATATAAGCAGGGTACAGTTAGGAGAGCAAGTCTCTTGAACAACGGCCTACATGAATCCAATCTATTTACTCTTTCTATACACCTAACTGCTTTATTTTGGTTTTTTTTAACACCCTATCAAGATTTTGTTCTGATGAATTACCCCATACTAAGATAGCATACCTAATATGTGACATTTAGAGCCCATGGTAAGCTGTAAAAAGTTGCTAATCTTATTGTATAATTTCTTATTTGTGTGAAGTCCCAATTGGTTTTGTCTGTATAGCAGTTTAATATTTTAATATTAGAAGACAGGTCGGTCGCACCAACTTATCTCTTCAGTTCTCTATTTTAAGAAGTAAGTTTTTAGCATACCATCCCACACAGGCTAGGCCTCAGGATGTTTTTTCATTTATTTATCTTTGGAAAAGAATCTTATTTTGTAGCTATATCGTATAATATATTTAATTTGTATTATAATGAGAGAATATTTCCTGTCTACTGTACAATGTTCTTGAGGATGAATAAATTTATTTAATTTCATATAAAGTATATGATCTGTTCTTCACGGAACACTCTGTAAAAAAGCAAGATCTCATGCACTGCACAATCAAAAATATAGACAGATACAAAACAAGATCAATAAGAAGAGACTTTGCCATAAAATTCTAGTCTACAATCCGATTTCATGCTGCAAATGTACGATGAAATAGCATGATGGGTGCAGTTTTCAAATTAATATGCGGCGAACCCTGGATGAACTAAATTCGTGACTAGTTCTTCTTCTGCTTCTTTTTCTTCTTCCTCTTATTCTTCTTCTTCTTCTAGTTCTTCTCCATCTAATTCTTCTTCGATCAGCTCACAGATTTCAACCACGCGAATAGGATGATGTAGCAGCTTGCAACTCGCAATGCCGCTGCACTCTAATTTGCCAAAATCACGAATATTATCAGCAACTCTATAATGTCGGGATCATGTTTTAAGGCAAAATACTGTCTAATGAAATGCAAGATTGCAAAAAATGCAAGAATGGAGAATCTAGAGTTAGGAGTGGAAAATAGTGTTTTTTTTAATCTTGTTTTTTATCTTGTTTTTATTTTTATTTTACTTGCAGTTAAATTTTTATTAAGAATAAGTAGTATTTTACTTACTCTGTAGGCCGAACGTTTCCGAGTTGTTAAAACTTCAAGACCTTCAAGGCCTTTAACAACTCGAAAACGTTCGGCCTACAGAGTAAGTAAAATACTACTTATTCTTGATAAAAATTTGACTGCAAGTCGTTGAATTCACTTGAAAGGTTAATATTAACAACGCAGTTCGTCATAGAACAAGAAATCCAGGAATTTTTTTATCTCATCTCTGAGGTAGTAGAGCTGTGATGTGATTGCATATCCTTCCTTCTTTGGAAGAAATTTGCAATAAATAGATATATTTGTACAAAAATATACATATTTTTTGTAATGTACTTAGTCTCTCCGAGTATGAGTGACTCTTCATACCGAAATAGACTCTTTAGTACTATCTTTAATGCAGGAGCAAACCCAGATTGGTTGTTTTTTTTTGAGGATGAAGCCATCATTGTTCTTAGACCTGTGCGTGGGTAATGAGTTGGATGATGGTGATTGATGAGTTGGACCTACAGTTTTAGGTGAGTTCCGAACCACCGGGAACTGATTTTACAGCAGAGAACAGTGTCTTTTTTGCTGGCCAATCTAATCGGTTTGTTTAGCAAGTTATCAAGCTCTCACTAATTATTTTTTGAACAAGGATATTATCATTTTTCCATTTTGTTTAACCATTAATTGATAAACAGTAAGAAGGTCCTGTTTAAGACATCAATTCTGTTTTTATACACAGAGAATTTCTTCTTCGCAAAATTCAGAGATAGGTGGTTGTTTATACACAAGTTGAAGATAAATAAGAGAGCATGGGTATGAAAAAAGATGTGGAAGAAGAAGAAGAAGAAGAAGAGCAAAAGAAAGACGAAGAAGATGAGAAGGAGGAGGAAAAGATGATGGTGTAGAGGAAGGAGAGGGAGAAGAAGTAGTGAAAGAAAATATGTAGAAAAAAAAGTTAGGAGAAAGGAAAAGAAAAGGCGCAAGAAGAAGAAGGGAAATGATGAGGAGGAGAAGAAGAATTAGAAGAAAAAGGAAGACAAGAAGTAGAAGAAGAAGGAGGAGTAGGAGAAGAAGGAGGACGAGGAGAAAGAGTGGGTGGATGAGGAGGAGGAGAAAGAGGAAGAGAAGGAGAAGGAGGATAGTAAGGAGGTGGCAGAAAGATGGTCGAAAAGGGAGAAGCGAAAAATTGAAGTAGAAGAAGAAGAGGAAGGAGAAGGAGAAGGAATATAAGAAGTGGAAGGAGTACAAGAAAGAGAAGAAGAGGAGGAATAAGAAGAAGGAGAAGGAGAAGAAGTGAAATGAGAACGAGAAGAGAAAGAAGAAAGAAGGAGAAGGAGGAGACGAAGAAATATAAGAAGAGGGAGGATTACAAGAAAAAGAAGAAGAGGAGGGAGAAGAAGAAGAAGGAGAAGTGAAATGAGAACTAGAAAGAGAAGAAGAGGAAATTAAAGAAGAAAGAATAAGAAGGAGGAGAAGAAGAATAAGGAGGAGTGGGAGGAGGAGAAGAAGTGACATGAGAACAAGAAAGAGAAGTAGAGGAAGTGAAAGAAGAAGGAGGAGAAGGAGAAGAAGAAGAATAAGGAGGAGGCGGAGGAGGAGGAGACGAAGAAATAAAAGAAGAGGGAGTAGTACAAGAAAAAGAAGAAGAGGAGGAAGAAGGAGAAGGAGGAGAAGTGAAGTGAGAAAAAGAAAAAGAGGAAGAGAAGAAGAAAGAAGAGAGAAGCAGAAAAAAGAGAGAATAAGAAGGAGGAGAAGAAGAGGAAGAGGAGAAGAAGAGGAAGAGGAGAAGGAGGACAAGGTGGGGAAAAGAAGCAGTAGTGAAAGGAAAAGATGAAGAAGAAGAAGAAAATAAGGAGTAAGGAGAAGAGGAGCAATGAGAAGAAAAGGAAGTAGGAGGGAAGGAGGGAAAAGAAGAATAAGAAAAGGAAAACATGAAGAATGAGGGAGAGATTGTTTAGGCGGCGGCAGAATAATAAAAAGAAGAAGATAAAGGGTGTTAAAAAGAGAGAGAGTGTGAGAGAATGAGAGAGACAGCCGGATAAAGAGAAAGACAACATGATATAAAATGCAAACAAGGCCCTCTGCTAACCACAGAGTCGGTTCTCACCACTTAAAAGCACTACAAAGCCACTTGAAATTTGTCAACACTGTCCACACACCCTCCTCTCTCTTGCCAGTACTGGTGGAGGGGGGGGAGTCCATATTGAAACAACTTCAACATTATCAACCTCTCTAACAGGTACATATTGGTACGTTATTATAATATTATTGGTCTAATTAGGAGCTTGTTGTTTGATTAGAGAACTCTCAAAAAGAATTATTAAAAAGCTGTATCACCTTGGATGACAGATGGCTTTGAAATATTAGTTATGATGAATTTCTGATTGGGACGACTGCATAAATTCTATCGTCATATTCTATAAGCCCTACAATAGTAGTTTATCTACGACCATGTCATAATGTATACATTACAGTTTCACAATTGATGCCAAAACAGCTGTCTTTTCGAAATGCTTTTTGAAGCCCGTTGCATAATAGTAGTTTATGCAACGATTTTATTTTGACCCTTATTAAGGCACGAGTTAGATGTAAGTTATAACACGAGCGAATGCGAGTGTTATAAATATCTCACGAGTGCCTTAATTGCCAAATAAAATCGTTGCATACACTATTTTATCTACGACCACTAGTATACATTTAATTAAAACAATTTCATTTTACATGTGACTGTCAGAGATACCTAACCTCTCGTCTCAAATACGAGAAGTTATAGTAGATTGTTAGGTTAGCAGTTTGATCAAATCAGCTGATAGTTTCACAATATTGAATTACGATATTGATTCCACCAAAAATGCTTCTGATTGGTCCAGAAACCGTGTTATAATGTAGAACCTGTACTATAATGAGCTCATTATGCAACGGGTTTCAAAAAGCATTTCGAAAAGACAGCTGTTTTGGCATCAATTGTGAAACTGTAATTTCTACATTATGACATGGTCGTAGATAAAAGCTGTATCACGTTGGATGACAGATGGCTTTGAAATATTAGAGTTATGATGAATTGGGCTTATCATTTCGTGCTTAATATATATTAAGCTACTCTGTACTTTAGTTTTAGTTTGCTTAAGATTGATAACGGTGTAACAACCGAAACTAGTTTTCAATAAATTAATGTGGTTGTAATAAGTTAATCTTATTATTCATTATGGATACCTTCCACAATACAGTATCACCTTCGCCACTTCAAAGAAAGTTAATAGCTTTATACACAGGTTATTCCAGTTAATACTATCAAAGACAATATTATAATATACATTGTAATAATTGTCTTTGATACTATCAAATAACTTGGGTGAATAACGATCAAATAATAGGAGGTTGCAATTTTCATTTATTGCCCTATAATAATTTATTAAACATTTTGTACTGGATTTTTGGCTCAGCTTCAACTAGCGGTCCATTGTGATGGAGATTTTAATGAGTTGATGAGATTCCTCTTCCTCCTCCTCCTCCTCCTCCTCCTCCTTATCACTACCCACTCCTCCTCCTTCTTCTTCGTCCTCTCTTTCTTTTTCTTTTTCCTCTTCTTGTCTCTGAGAGTAAACTAAACAAAACACATTTTTATATATAAAGTGATGGAGTTAGCCGACCGTGGATATTAACAGCTTTCACGTGTGCTGATGTAGCCAGCTTTCAGGTGGGATATTGGCTTGTGAAAAATGTTGCTTCTTTTTCTTCCATTTCTTCTCGCTTCTTCTCCTTCTTCTTCTTCTGGTTCTTTTTCTTCTTCTTCTTCTTCTCGCTTCTTCTTATTCTTTTTCTTCTTCATCTTTTCTCCGTTCTTTTTTTCCTTTTTCTTCCTTTCCCCTCATTTTTTTCTACTTCTTTATTTTTTTCTCACACTGCTTCTTCATCAACACCTTCTCCTCCTCCTCCTCATCTTCCTATTTTCTTGTTCTTCTCCTTCTTCTACTTCACCTTCTCCCTCTGCTTATCCATCCTCTACCTCTTTTTCTTGTTCTCCTACCCCTTCTTTACCTTCTCCTCCCTCTTACTTTTCCTATTTTCCTTTTTCTTATTTTTGTACTACTTCCACTTTTTATTTTACTTCTTCTCCTTCTCCTTCTTCTTCCTTATCATCTTCTTCTCTGTTACACCCGCTTCATCCATCTTTTTATACTTCTGCCATTGCCTTACACTCCTCTTTCTTCTCTCACTCCTTATCTTCCTTTTCCTCTGTCTCTTTCTTCTTATTCTTCTAATTATTGTCTTCTTTTTATTCTCATTCTCCTCGTCATTTCCCTTCTACTTCTCCTTTTTCTTCTTTCTACTCCTCCTCCTCCTTCACCTCCTCCTTCTCCTCCTCCTCCTTCACCTCCTCCTGCTCCTCATCATTCTCCTTCTCCTTCTCCTCCTCCTTCTCCTCCTTCTCCTCCTCCTCCTCCTCCTCCTCCTCCTCCTTCACCTCCTCCTCCTTCTCCTCCTCCTCCTCCTCCTCCTTCTCCTCCTCCTCCACCTCCTCCTCCTTCTCCTCCTTCACCTCCTCCTCCTTCTCCTCCTCCTCCTCCTCCTCCTCTTCCTCCTCCTCCTCCTTCACCTCCTCCTTCTCCTCCTTCTCCTCCTCCTCCTCCTCCTTCTCCTCCTCCTCCTACTCCTCCTTCACCTCCTCCTCCTTCTCCTCCTTCTCCTCCTCCTTCACCTCCTCCTTCACCTCCTCCTCCTTCTCATCCTTCTCCTGCACCTCCTCCTCCTCCTTCACCTCCTCCTTCTCCTCCTGCTCCTCATCATCCCCCTTCTCCTCCTCCTTCTCCTCCTCCTTCACCTCCTCTTCCTTCTCCTCCGCCTCCTTCTCCTCCTCTTCCTCCACCTCCTCCTCCTTCTCCTCCTTCTCCTCCTCCTCCTCCTCCTCCTCCTTCACCTCCTCCTCCTTCTCCTCCTCCTTCACCTCCTCCTCCTTCTCCTCCTCCTCCTCCTCCTCCTCTTCCTCCTCCTCCTCCTTCACCTCCTCCTCCTTCTCCTCCTCCTCCTCCTCCTCCTTCTCCTCCTCCTCCTCCTCCTCCTCCTCCTTCTCCTCCTTCTTCTCCTCCTTCTCCTCCTCCTCCTTCTCCTCCTCCTCACTCTCATTCTCGTTTTTCCTCAACTACATCGTCTTTTGTTTCTCTTCCACTAACTTTCTTTTTTTCATCTTTTCTCATTTCTTCTACTTCTTCATCATCTTCCATTCTCCTCTTTTATCTTCTTTCTGGGTATTCTCGTCCTTTTATTCCATTCCCCATCCCCTTTATCTTCTCCTCCTTGTCCTTTACTCCTCTCCTTCTCTTTCTCTCCTGTCTTTTTCCTTCTCTTTTCTTGTTTCTTCTCCTTTTAATTCGTCTTCCTCCTCTTTCAGTGCTAATCCTACCTTGATCACTTTTATCAACTCCTCCTTGTCCTTTATTTTCTCTCTCTTACGCTTCATCGTCCTTTATCTACTTATCTTTCCTTCTCCTTTCACTTAATCTTCTTCCTCTTATTTATCGCCCCAGCAATACTATTAATTTCATGGGCAAATTCTTTGTTGCTGCTTTAAGCACGTGGGCCATAAATTGCGCCGTTTCAGCTGTTCTGTTATTTTCGTTAATTCAGATGCACGTGGCTACTTAAATAAAAAAATTAATTGTGCCAAAATGATCAAGGCAGCAGACACCAGAATTAACCGAACATTAAAACTGTGATAGAAAAGTATTTTATCTAATAAAATTAACAATTATGTAATAACATTAACACTTTCATAGACATAGGTTAGTCATTTACTATTCTTTAAAAATATAATAATAATAATAATAATAATAATAATAGTAATAGAATAGAATAGAAAAATCTTTTATTCATTCAAAATTGCATAACCTGCAAGGTTGCTTCACAATACAACAAATCAAATTTATTTTTACAATAAAAATTTATGTAAGATTATTTTTACAATTATTAGAATTTAACAAACTTAATCAAATTAACACTGTTACTGTTTTAAAATTACAATTGTTGGTTCAAGTAATATTAATAATTATAGTAATAGTAATAATAATAATAATAATAATAATAATAATAATAATCATAATCATCATCATAATAATAAATAATAATACTAATAAGCGTATGGCTTTTACTAGTGGAGAGACCCTTACTGGTAGTTCCACCTTGCCGTTTGATCCATGTTACGGAGAACGTGGTGGACCTACAGTTTTAGGTGGGTTCCGAACTACCTGGCAAGTGATAGTGAACCTTATAATATCAAGTCATTGAAGCACGGTCACCCATTCAAATGAAAATGTAAACTACATACAAACGGAATGAAATAATAGAAAATTCTTTATCAGGTAGAACTAAATTTATGAGTATTTTCTACCACTCAATCTTGGCAATGTACATATATTACTAATTAAATTACAAAGGAATAATATTTAAAATTCAGTACAAAACATAATGGGAATCATAACAAAAATAATACAGAACAAGATGTACAAAAAACATTAACAATCAACATTAAACGTAACAAAAAAAAAAACATTTTATGTGTAGATGTACAGAAAAATATAAATTTTAATTATTAAAAAAAAAAAACATTATTTTATGTGTGGAGTTGGACTATTATTGACAAAAAATGTTATTAGAATAATCCAATAATTCAAAATATTCCAAATTGTAGTGAAATAATATATAATTTTGTGTTCATGCCTGGAAGGTTTTATAGCATCTGTCAAGACAATATATTCCCATTTAAAGTACAATAAATAAATTATAAAAAAATTTATTTTCCAGAATCATAGACACATAAAAATGGACCATGATTTTATACTGTTTGTCAAAACAATAATTATTTATTATTTTGGATAATAAGACGAAATTGTCACAACCACATTTATTAAAAAATATTGAGAAACTAGTTTCGGTTGTTATACCATTATCAATCTCAATTCTCAATCAAACTTGATTGGGTTTGATTGAGATTGATAATCGTATGACAACGGAAACTAGTTTCTCAAAGTTTTAATAAATTTGGTTGTGACAATTTCGTCTTATTATTCATTATGGATACCTTCCACAATATCTTGACGTACATGATTGTAATACAAGAAGCCGAGGAGATTATCACTTGGTGAGTCACAATAGTAGCTTATTCAAACAAAAACCTAGTTATATTGGTAGGAAATTCTACAACAAGCTACCGCATTTTTTAAAGAGTCTTGAAAATAATTATAGAAATATTTAAAAAATAATTGAAAAAATATTTAGTTTAGCTTTTTATAGTGTACAAGAGTTCCTTTCACATCAAAATTAATCTTCACCTCAAAATTTATTTAGTAATTATGATATCTAGTGTATAATTGTTGATGAATCTAATATTAAAACTGACACCGTATTTCACTTTTAAATAATGTTTTACTCACATATATTGGAGATGCTTGAGGAATGCATTTCACTTCTGAAAAGAAGCTTCGTCAGCCTGCCGCCAGGGGTCATGCTTTGTTGAGGTTAGGATGAGCAGCCATTATGTAGTTACAAATTGCTTACCACCAAGAAGAAATCAATACAATCAAATATTTAGCACAACAAAACGGATACAAAACCAATCTAGTAGACAAAATCCTGAATAAAATGAAAAGTAAAAATCCAAAACCTGCAAACCAAAACAGATTTATCACACTCACATATTTCAACAAAAAATCACCCAAAATAGCTTACATCTTTCAAAAATCCGGATTTAATACAGCATTCAGAACAACAAACAACTTAAATCATCAGATCCAACAAGAGCCAGCTCACCTAACAAACAGCACAATTCACAAATTCAACAAACCAGGAATACATAAGCTCAAATGCAACACATGCCCCAAGTACTACATAGGACAAACAGGCAGATCCATTCAACACAAGATACAAAGAACACATCAAAGCACTAAATTCCAACACTGACTCAACATTTTCAGATCACTTAATCAACACTGGACACTCACACAATAACATCCAAACTGACTTAGAAATTCTACACACATTCCAAAAAAGCCACAAACTTAATACACTGGAGCAATATGAAATATTCAAACACCATAAACAAGATAGAACCAACGTACTCAATGACCAAATACAATTCAAATCAAATGCAATTTTTAACTACATAATGGCTGCTCATCCTAACCTCAACAAAGCATGACCCCTGGCGGCAGGCTGACGAAGCTTCTTTTCAGAAGTGAAATGCATTCCTCAAGCATCTCCAATATATGTGAGTAAAACATTATTTAAAAGTGAAATACAGTGTCCTTAGATTGTTCATTAAGTATTCCGTCATGGAAAACATCACAGAAATTGTTGATGATCTGACTTGTCTTATACTCCTTAACTGGAGTCTCCAAGACGTAATCAACAAAAAAAAATCACCTTCGCCACTACAAAGATATTTATTATTTATCCTTTTTAAAAATTAAAGGAGAAGAAAGTAGAAAATAAAAAGGAGAAGGTAACAAAGGAGAGGATAAGAAGCAAAAGAAAAAGGCGATGAAGAACCCGGAAAAAGAATGAGGGTTTAGTGGGCTGTCTGCCAGAATCAATACATGGACAGTCACCGTCTAGCCTACGTAGGTCTGAACCCTTCCTTCCTCAACTCTCAGAGTCAGACTCACTCTTCTCATTCCACATAATTTTCCTCCCAAACCCTCTCCTGAACCTCACCCCCTAATCTAAAAGGGGGGCAGAGGTAGTCAACATCCTTAATGACGAATGTCTGCTCGCAAGTGAGCGTGTGTGTGCGTGCGAAAGTGCTCTTTCATCTCTCTACATCACCATCACCATCATCAATTTTTCCTTGCGGCAAGGAAATGACAGATGAAAAAGAAGAAAAAGAAGAATGACAGCTACTTCCTCATGTTGTGATCAACGCGGACAAGAGAGCGAAAGAGAAAAGGGAAAACGGAGAAAATAGAAAAGAAAAAATGAATGGTCCTTCCTAGGTACTGGGTGGAACCCCTCCCCTCAACAACTCCCCCCACCCCATCGTCGTACCCTCTAAAGCTCAAGAAATGTTTTCCCGTGAAACGCTTCTCATGTATAAGCGCTCAAAGTAGTTCAGAAGTGTGTAATTTGGGGACTCAGTAGACATATTAGGAAAAACAATTATTATTACGTCATTAATTAGTGTTTCAGATTTTTTTAGAAAACTTCTGTTTTGAGATTCAAAACCAGAGTTTGGCCTATTTTTAGAGTTGGAAAGGATTTTTTCTAATAATAATAAAAATATTACAATAAATAAAGATAGTTTAATGCCATTTCCAAAACAATACAGAATTCAATAATATACTATAAAAAATTATTCTAATCTATTACTAATAAGATTTCTATTAAGTAAAAATATGGCACTACCGGCAGAAGATAAGCTTGAGCGCCAGCAGTGAGTTTAAAAACATAATACAGTAATCAGACAGCAATAAAAGAAGAAAAAATATATAAAAAATATTCATAATAACAGATAAGCTCAACCAAGCAATATTAGAAACGAAAAAGATCACAATAAACAGTAACAATATTAGATCAGAAAATTATAACAAAAACAAAACCAGTTTCAAAATTGATATAAAAAGTTAACAATGCATAGCAGTTCATAATGGATAAGGAGTTCAAGACTCCCTAGGTGCTTTATGTGTTGACTTTTTATATGTTGTATAATATTTTTTTGCTTAATTTATTATGTTTTCCTTGTATAATTGTGTATTTTTTTATTGTTTTACAAACGAATACACCAAAATAACAGATTCCCTAGGTACTTTATGTGTTGTATTTAATTTTTAGACTTTTTATATGTTGTAGAATACTTTTTTGCACAATTTAATATATTTTTCTTGACTAATTGTGTATTTTTTATTGTTTTACAGACGAATACACAAAAATAACAACACCCCGACAAGATGTCCTATTCAAAAAGGGCTATTTGGGCCGCAGGCGGACCCAAACCCCTTCCGAAGTTCCCGAAGCTCAAAGTACAGGTAAATACACAATTTTAAATTAATTATTTTTAAAAAATATATTCTCTATAAGTATTGATTTCTATCATCTACATCACTCAGCACAAATAATTTCATATGTCCAGGAATAGAAGAAAATGAACCACTTTTGCAAGTAGTGTGACCATTTAATGTTTTAAATTATTGTTTTATTATTGCTTGCTTTATTATTGCCTTCTTGTACCGTTTTTCATAACATTAATTTATTATTTTTATATTTATATTTATTATAATATTCCTATTTTGTATGTTTGCTTAATCTTGTCAACTATTCAAATTCTATTAATTTTCTTTCAACTATGCTTCTATAGAAATTCTCCTATTCCCATTTTTAAAACGTCTATTTATTATTGTCATCTTCTTTTAATGCTAATAGCACAATATAATATTTAAAAAAAATTAATTTTCAGAGTTACTTCTTTATTGCCTTTTGGGAATTATCACAACTCACTTTAGTATTCACATTTATCATTTGTTTTTTTTTAGTAGAATTGTGGCTTGCTTTGTCAAGCACTTTGACTTGTCTGACGCCCGGTCTCAGGCCAACCAGACGTATATAAAAACAACCAAACAATGATTCAATTGTAGTTTATGCAACGATTTTATTTTGACCCTTATTAAGGCACGAGTTAGATGCTGATAAATATCTCACGAGTGCCTTAATGGCCAAATAAAATCGTTGCATACACTATTTTATCTACGACCACTAGTATACATTTAATTAAAACAATTTCATTTTACCTGTGACTGTCAGAGATACCTAACCTCTCATCTCAAATACGAGAAGTTATAGTAGATTGTTAGGTTAAAGCAGCTGGTGTAGCAGTTTGAGCAAATCAGCTGATAGTTTCACAATATTGAATTACGATATTGATTCCACCAAAAATGCTTCTGATTGGTCCAGAAACCGTGTTATAATGTAGAACCTGTACTATAATGAGCTCATTATGCAACGGGTTTCAAAAAGCATTTCGAAAAGACAGCTGTTTTGGCATCAATTGTGAAACTGTAATGTATACATTATGACATGGTCGTAGATAAAAATGTTAACAGTATGTGACACACATTTATATAATTTACAGAATTAATATTCTATTTATTCTCTATTAATATTCTATTTATTCTCTATTAATATTCATCAATATTCTCAAATAAAATTTCTTTTCTAATGCTTCTTGAATATGATCACTGATCACAAGCTTGCTTTTTTATTATATATCATTTTTATGTAATTTTCATTCTAACTGTACTATTTGCAATTAATTTTCTGAAATCTTACCGGTTGTTGATAGTATTTTAATTTTCTTTTCAAAGTCTCCTAATCAGTTTTCTTTCAATTCAAAAAAAAATTAAATTTTTAAATAGTCTGCCTGATTGATTGATACATAACTTTATTGGATAAATTAAATCAAATCAAATAAAAATTTATTCAATCAATAACAAAAATCCTTTTAGTTAACTTCATAAATACAGAATATTTTATATCAGTAATTCATCTTTAGAAACCCCACTATAAAAAACTATGTGTTGGGGTATAAATCTCATTTGTTTGTTTGAGAATCCACCATGTTTGCACCATTGTCATTAGTTATTGCAATTATTAAATCTTTACTCCAAATTGTTGATGGTATAGTAGTTTTTCTAAAGAGGTATATTATTAATTTGTAGTAACGCTCATTTTTGTAATAGGTGGTGCCCTAAACTTTTACCATATTTATTATACTTTTTAATTAATTTATTATACTTAAATTATTATTGAACTATTAATTTATTGTACTTTTCCTCTTTATTCCTGATGTCATAGCAGCTATTCCTACAGTGATCGATTTAAAATTGAATAATTCAATGATATAAGAGTACGGTACTAGGAAAAATAATTTCAGAAAGATTCTCTACATCATTTATGTATTCATTAAAAATATTATACCTTTAAAAGAATCAAACCCTGTTAAATGTTGTCAATTCCACTTCTTTATTATAACAGCACTGTGTTAAATGTTGTCAATTTCACTTCTTTATTATAACAGCACTGTGTTAAATGTTGTCGGAATTGACAACATTTAACAGGGTTTGATTCTTTTATTATGGAGTTCCACAACATCAACCAAAATTCTACAAATAAGTTATTATACCTTTTCAATGCATTCAGTGCAATGTAACCCCTCTAGCTAACAGCTATTTGAGGGGAGCTATAAGATGAGTATTTCTAGGAGTTTTATTGGATAGACGATTGACCTGGGCTCCATACATTGAGAAAATATGTTGTAAAATTACATCTGGGATATTTGTCCTGCGTCAGCTCGCTAGATTGAATGACAAAAAAGTTACTTTTTACAGCTTGCCATGGGCTCTTACTGTCACATATTAGGTATGCTATCTTAGTATGGGGTAATTCATCAAAAAAAAATCTTTATAGGGTGTTTAAGATCCAAGAGAAAGCGGTTAGGTGAAAAGAAAGAGTAAATAGAATAGATTCATGTAGGCCGTTGTTCAAGAGACTTGTCCTCCTAACTGTACCCTGCTTATATGTGTATGAAGCTACTTTATATGTAAAAACGAATGAAGTTAACCAAAATCTTGACGTACATGATTATAATACAAGAAGCCGAGGAGATTATCACTTGGTGAGTCACAATAGTAGCTTATTCAAACAAAAACCTAGTTATATTGGTAGGAAATTCTACAACAAGCTACCGCAGTTTCTAAAGAGTCTTGAAAACAAAGGTAAATATTTAAAAAACAATTGAAAAAATATTTAGTTGATAAAGCTTTTTATAGTGTACAAGAGTTCCTTTCACATCAAAATTAAGCCTCACCTCAACTAATTGATATAGTAATTATGGTATCTAGTGTAAAATTGATGATCTGACTGGTCTTATACTCCTTAACTCGAGTCCCCAAGACGTAATCTACTAAAAAAAGTAATACATACAGTAAGAAAAGAATAACACTTTGTAGTTTGTTTGAGATTGATAATGGTGTAACAACCGAAACAAGTATCTCACTATTTTTAATAAATGTGGTTGTGACAACTTCGTCTTATTATTCATTGATAAAAGAATACTTATTTCGATAAAAATAAAATAATACTTGGTGTTGAATAAAATCACAACAGTTGAGTACGGTACTCATATCTTAGTTATTATTATGTGTAATATATTTTTTCAATAACATCAATCCCAAGTCAAAAATGGTGGGAGATGGACACAACATTTCATTGATGTGTTTATTCCAACAAAACTAAATTACCATTATTTAGCAGATAATTCTTAAATAATTCAATATTCAAATTTTTAATTAATCTGTTATCATTTTTTATCACACGTTGTGTTCATAGTCTAGTGGAACAATGACATTGAATAGCACCAATTTGGGCCAGCAATATCAATGTTCACTACTTATGAGTTAGTTGAAAGATTTATTGTCAATCTTTTAAACTATGAATGATTTATATGCTTCCTGCAATGTAATACTCTGCAGTGGATGAAACAGTGTATTTCAAAATAAATGATAATGGTATTCTTATCAAGTTTCAAATTATTTTTTCTCTGCTCTTTATTAGAATAATAACATAATAATATTTCGTTAATAATATTAGTTCTGCGCATGCGCAAATTGTGACGGATTTATGATAAAAAACAAAATAAACCTTACTCGACGGAGTTGAAACTATGAGAAAATTCATGCTAATTTGTAGTTTTATTTTTATTTCTTGATTGTAAGCATTACTTTACATTTTCACTTATTATTATTATTATTATTATTATTATTGTTGTTGTTGTTGTTATTATTATTATTATTATTATTATTATTATTTGTTGAAGTTTTGCAGTTTCTATCTTAAGATAATTTGATAATCTAGATTTGGAGGTGGATTTAGCCAGTAGTTCATGATGTTATTATTATTATTATTATTATTATTATTATTATTATTATTATTATTATTATTATTATTATTATTATTATTATTATTATTATTATTATTATTATTATTATTATTATTATTATTATTATTATTGTTATTATTATTATTTGTTGAAGTTTTGCAGTTTCTATCTTAAGATTATTTGATAATCTAGATTTGGAGGTGGATTTAGCCAGTCTGTCAAAACGCCTAAATAAAAAAAAATTATTGTTATATTATTGTCTACAATCTCACAATCTTGAACTTTTTGTGGGTTCTTATATATATTTGCTCTGTTTTCACTAATACAGAATAAGATATGCATGTTGTTACGTCCAGTTACAGAGTATAAGACAAGTCAGATCAACAAATTATAACACTAGTTACCATAATTACTATATTTAGTTGAGGTGAGGCTCAATTTTGATGTGAAAGGAACTCTTGTACACTATAAAAAACTTTATCAACTAATTTTTTTTTCATAATAAACTAAATATTTTTTCAATTGTTTTTTAAAATTTATATATTTTCAATACTCTTTAAAAACTGCGGTAGCTTGTTGTAGAATTCCCTACCAATATAACTAGGGTTTTGTTTGAATAAGCTATTATTTTGATGAACAATCTGATAATCTCCTCGGTTTCTTGTATTATAATTGTGTACGTCAAGATTTTGGTTTATATCACTCTTTTTACACATAAAGTAGCTTCATACACATATAAGCAGGGTACAGTTAGAAGACGAAGTCTCTTGAACAACGGCCTACATGAATCTGCTCTTTCCATACAACTAACAGCTTTCTTTTGTATCTCAAAACACGGGTGGTATCCTTTAGGACGACCTAACAGTTTGATTGATGTACTGCTAGCTAACCAAACCTAACCTAACCTGGCTAGATGTGACTGAACCACCTCATACGAAGACGACCTTTGTTTACTAGGTCGGTCAAATCTAGAGATGGTGTCCTCCCTCTCAAACACCCTATCAAAGGTTTGTTTTGATGAACTACCCCATACTAAGATTACTTACCTAATACGTGGTAGTAAGAGCCTATGGTATGCTGTAAAAAGTAACTTTTTGTCATTTAACCTAGCAAGCTGTCGCAGGACAAATTAATACTCCAGATGAAATTTTACAACATAATTTCTCAATGTATGGAGCTCAGGTCAATTGGTCTATCCAATATAACTCATCCGGTGATTCGGAACCCACCTAAAACTGTAGGTCCAACTTATCACTCACCATCATCCAATTCATTACCCACGCACAGGTCTCATAGACTTATGTGGGCTTCCCCAGTCAGCACAACTATGTAAATTATACGTATTATTTATCTTCAGCCAAGGTCCATGGATGGTATATAATACATATTGCATTTGTATAATATACATAAATAATACATCCAAATGTCCCACTTTTGATTGTATAATATACGTATATCTATACATTCATTTGCGTAAATAATATGTCAACAGTATATGTAAACAATACGTACACCATAGACATATAAGATACATATTAAAAACATCCCTAGTGCAACAAATTTACATATAATTCATGTTAATACATATAATATATGTAAACTTGATGTCAGTATATATCCTTTTCAAAATAAATTTATTGTAAATCATAGAACTTGTCATACAAATGGATATTAAATGAACAGCCAGCAATATAGATGAAATAGATTGGGTTTTATTAAAAATAAACAATTTTTGTTGGACTTAGGTACAGTACATTAAACATTATATTTTTTTGTCTTATTCCAAATTCTGGTTCCTGCCTGCCTAAACCATTCCCACAGGCGATTTTCAAAAATCTTGCTGGTGAATATAGTGCAGTGTGTTGCACTAATAACCCCTGAAACAATAAGTTTTCTATATCAATGACAAATATATCTTAACTAATACTTTATTACTTTGAAAAAAATAAAATAAAAAGAACACTGTAGTGGCAGGTGAGTCACAAGAAGTTTCTGAACTTCACTAGCAAACCTGTCAACATTTTTCAAAATTCAACATCTATATCAACGAAAAAGTTGTAATTCTGATGTCTTCAGACAACATTTTTCAAGAAAATGTTTGTGTTTCTTGAATAAAAGCTGTGATAAGAGAAATTTCCTGCATTGTTAAATTAATATGTAAAATACACAACAGTAAATATATTTATAAGCTGACACCCAGCAGGGATAGTAACACCACTGGCATCATGAGATTTTTTGGGAGAAATCATCTGTTTGCAAATAAAACACAAATTTAATTACCCCCAATTTTTGTTCATGCAGTACTGTATTCCAATTTAAATAGATCAAGTTCTGTAGTATTATTATTGTTTTTATTATTATTACTGTAGAACCCTTTAATATGACTTTGGGAAAAAAAACTGCTCAAAATAAAGTGACCATGTCTGATAGTCCATCACACTTCCATCACCACGACCGGCACTGCATGGTGTCTTGCTCATCCCCAATTATTGAAAGTGTTCAAGGGTGGTCCCAGGAGTGGTGGTCAAGGGAGTTTTGATTAAATTTCCATTTATGACCAATAAGATGCAGCCAATTTGCCAGTTTTTGATTGATAATACGCAATTGAATCACCAATTTTACCTGATAAAACACTTTCCAGCCATTTTTTTTATTATTAAATGCAACAATCAATTGCCAAAAAAATGTGGCCCAATTGCCATTGTAAAATTAATTAATTTTTATGATTAATTCAAGTTCAATTTCCATTTTTGGCATATGTGGCTTTGGTCAAACAACCTTTTTGGCTAATAATAACATATGTATAATAATAAAATATGAGGCTGACGAAGCTTCTTTTCAGAAGTGAAATGCATTCCTCAAGCATCTCCAATATATGTGAGTAAAACATTATTTAAAAGTGAAATACAGTGTCAGTTTTAATATTAGATTAATAATAACACACATTGCAGTTGTCAAATCTGGACTATAAAATGTGGTGATTCATTGTTTTTTGCCATAAAATTATGTTAATCTGCCATTTTGCTTATTTTAGTCAATAACAACTTCTGGTTGGTGCATTTACCCTCCACAATGCAGTCCAGCATTGTTAAATCAATATGTAAAATACGCAACAGTAACAATAATTTTCGGCAGACAGTATGCATGCAGCTTGGCTGTTATAATTAAATCAAATTATTTTTCATAATAAGGCTTAAAAGAAATATTTAGGAAACTCGCTTTAACAAAATAATACATCCAAGAACATCTTACATTACACTGGTTTTGACTGGAAGTAAAATTGAGTTTAGGGTTTAAATTTTTTTAAATTTATTCTGGAAAATAATCTGTAATTTGATAGTAGAATATACTTACTTTCTAAAATAAGAATGATTGAAAGCTTGTTCAAGGCTCTCTTGCCTTTCTGCCCCTCCCAGCTTAAATTAACTGCAACTTCATTGGTGAGCAGTCTCACCAGGCTTCTTGTTACAGAATCCTCTACAGAATTCCCTCCAATTTTTGTGAGGAACTCAACCTGGAAAACAAAAAGTATATTGCAAAAATAAAAATTACACATAAATTACGGCAGTACAAGTTAAGCTGGTTTATTTTGAGAGGTTGGCAGTTCTTTAGAGTAATAAAAATACATTTAGGCATTAGGCCCAACTAAATTGTCTAAAATGGAAGACAGTCTCACAGACCATCTTTTGTTTTATATAATTTTCAGTGTTGTATCAAGTTTTTTATTCCAGAGGGGCTGTATTTTAGGGAAGTAAATCCTTAGGAGCTGTTTTAGTCAGCACTACATTTTTAGTATTTTCTACAAATCTTTTATTTGTTTACATATTATTTTAGTACACTTACATATTCTAGTGTATGTGTGTTAGATGTAAAAAAGAATTATACTGCAGAGTTATATGTAGGGAGATAAGATATACACTGTCACAATACCAGGAACCAATCTCAATTAGATATGCAACACAGTAGTCTAAGTAAAGGTAAAAACAGTTTTGGAATTATTAGTTCAAAAATATTTAATAATGTACACAATTTAGTCATTCAAGTTGAGATCCTATAATTGGTTAACCCTGAACCCTTTCTATAGCTTGAGTGAATACTTTGCCCTGAAGTCAGTACACTTTTGATGGACACTCAATACCAAATAGGTAGGCCCACTATCTCTAAGAAACTTTATTTCAACTAGACCAAGGCCTAATAAACCTAATACATAAAATGTAGACCTACTTAATGAAACTTTATTTGTAATTGCACAAGAACACCTTATACACCAACACTGCACCCACCCACTTCAAAGTAATAAGTCATAGGTAATAGTCATAGGAACTCTCTGATTTATGTACCTCCTTAAACCTTGGCCTAATAAGCCCCCATTGGTTTCTATTACTAAGAAGATGGACATTGAAATTTGCAGGCCTAATATTGGCTAGTGTGTAATATTTTCATTTGATTATATATTGTAGGATGTCAGCATAACTGTACCCCTTACATCGTTTATATAAGGTACATAATGTTGACATATAACAGTAAATATAAGCTATAAAATGAAATATAACTTATAACTTAGGCCGGCAATAGACGGACTGCTTCAAGCAGTCGTTAAGGGACTGCAAAAGTGCAGTCGATTTGCAGTCAGGCCGACTGCAAACAGACTGCTTGAAGCAGTCCAAAAGCAGTCGGTTTGCAGTAGGCCCGACTGCTTTTGGACTGCTTCAAGCAGTCGGTGACTGCCTTGTTGAATAGGCGGAGTAGAGTTGAGACTGTTTGAGCCTTCCATAGAGACAATAAATTATTAATAAAATTACTGAGAATAATTTTCTAGAAATGATTGGAGCACAAATTAATTGAAGAAAGACGCATTTAATGAAATTTATGAAAATGGTTTAAAACAAATTTAATAATAGTTTAAAAAATTGGTAAATGGATGGAATGAGAAATGGATCCTCAAAAAATAAATTATTTTCTCATTTAATATAAGAATACATTATTCTCGTCATACAAAGATGGCCCCTTGACATGAAAAATTACAAGAAATAGTAACATTACAGTATACAAAATCACAGGGTTATTAATTAGACAGCGAATAATTAATAATAAGATAATATTTCTTGACTTGATCATTTCATAAAAGAAAAAATAGTAATAACCAGCCTAAGTAGTAGAATTGAATTCTTGGATTTCTTGTTCCATAACGATCTGCGTTGTTAATATTAACTTTTCATTGTAAATTTTATAGGTGAATAAATAATAATTGTGCTCACACTTGGCCAAACGCTTTCGAGTTATGGAAACTCATCTTCAAGGCATTCTAGATCGGCGATATTGGTTAGAAGAATTGTGGTTTTTGTATCATGTGGTCAAAAAGTATGTGTGATAAAATTTAATTCATTGAGCATCTAACCAACATCGCCGATCTAGGATGCCTTGAAGATGAGTTTCCATAACTCGAAAACGTTCGGCTAAGTGTGAGTACAATTATTATTTATCCACCAATAAAAATTGACTGAAAGTCGTTAAATTTACAATAAAAAGTTATTACTAGAAATATTGAATAACGATATTTTTATGGATAGAGCCGGAACCTTAAGTACGGTACTGCATCCTTTTTTAATAATGATTTCCGTGAAATCACTGGATGGACACAAAAATATTATTTTAGTCCTACACAGGATGATTCAATATCTAGAAGTATTTATTGTAAGTGACAGATTCACTTTAAATAACTCCTAGAGCTTAACATTAGTCAAAATTAGGGGGTAAACTAAATGTTAAATGAGCAAAGTTAGGAGAAAATTATGCAAAAATCAAAAATGAAAAAATATAATAAAACAGGATCTTTGTCTTTGAAGAAGACTCTAGTTGACAAAGTACAACTAGTTTTGAAACCAACGTGCCATGTTCATGTAGCCTACCAAATACACACAATAAGTGAAATATGAGCGGTGGTGCGAGCAGTCGAGTGGACTGCTTGAAGCGGTCCGTGTATTGCCGACCGACTGCACTTTTGCAGTCGGCAGCACGGCGGAACTCGACTGCAAATGGACTGCTTGTTTTGTTACCGACCGCAACTCGACTGCTCAAGCAGTCCGTGTAGTGCAGTCTTGATTTTAACATTGAAAATGCGATCCGCCCAATTGCGACTGCTTCAAGCAGTCGTACCCGACTGCTTCAAGCAGTCCGTCTATTGCCGGCCTTAGGCTACTTTTACTATGCTCTGTGGAGTAAGGTTTTGGTTACTTATCATAATGTAAAGACATTGAAATTCATCATCAAAATAAATGATTTTACAATATTATACATCATACTCACCTAACCTATCTCCACAGTGCTGTAAAAATAGATAAGTGAAGCCAATTCCATTTTAAATTTAATTTAATGTTCAAACCACCAGAACAAATGATTCAATAGCTAACTTATATTATTAATTTCGATGTAAGCTATTGATATTGGTAAGCTCAATATTTCCAATCAGATAAGTTAAGTGTGGTACAAGTACAAAACTCCACCCACAGCAGAGACTGAAAACAGATTTTAGTGGAAACTGTCAGTTGGGATAAGTTACCTAGAAGTTTATATGTTGATCAACCAATAGGCCCTAACCCTATTTAGTTTTAGTTTTGATTATCTAACATCAATAACTTTATTCAACCCTGCAATTGATATGAAGCTTGAACTTAAGTGTTTGCATTTTTGTATTTGGGGCTAAACAGTAGGCCTAACATACAGAAACCTAACCTAAAAGACGTTTTAATAAGTTTCTCAGATTCTTGGATCCTTTCAAAGCCAATAGTGACATAAAATTCAGTTTCTTTTTATACATTATGAATAAATACAGAATAATACGTTTTCCACACTTACCTTGAACGAATAATTAATTGTCCTTAGTTTGAACTCTGAAGAACAGAACAATCTAATTTCTCACTTCATACTGCCAGAACAACAGTTCTTAAAAATTGACCTCAAAAATACACTACTAACAAACTCAAACTATAAATATATTGAAAAGATAATTAATATTATACATATAATGAAATTAATGTACAATAATTAAATGATTTATTACAACTAAAAGCGAGGGCAAGATCGAACAGAGCAGAAGTAGTAGAAGCGTGTCTGTCTGTGTGTGTGTGTGTGTGTGTGTGTGTGTGTGTGTGTGTGTACTGTCTGTGTGTCTCAAAGTCGAATGATCCCCAGTAATAATACTGGGTGGAATCGTGGAATGGTGGTAGCTTGGAAAGACAGACTCTAAATCAAAATGGACTACACCTTTATTCTGCACCAGCCAACTCACTACCTTTATTCAAGGAAAAAATTTCTCTGGGGCTGGGGAAGTTTAAGCTGTCTAAATTGTAAAGACAACTGAGATAAATATTAAGTATTGCCATGTAAATATTTAGTCAATCTTGAATATAAATAATATATATAGCATATGTATAGCCTATCTTAATACATACCATAAACATAACATTGACTTATTCTGTACTTATACCAGAATTTGTAATAGAAGCATAAAAGGTTATAAATGCATTCTCCAAGCAAGAAGGCTATTGCTTTTCACTTGTTTTAGTTTTCTCAAAATACTACATTAATTTCATGAATGTCAACCATGATTCGTCAAATTTATGTATACAATACGTTCCAGATTCACATGACCTAAAATTGACCTATTGACCTAAACTATACGTATACTATACGGTTTGTGCTGACTGGGTCATCCTCCGACTGAAAAAATATTTATATGCAATGTTTTCTTCCTGGTCTAGTTGAATAAACTACATGGATCTAATCTATTTACTCTTTTTATACACCCAACAGTTTTCTTTTGGACCTTATTACCCTATCGAGTTTTTTTTTAATGAATTACCCCATATTATTATTATTTTTTTTTTGTAGATTACGTCTTGGAGACTCCAGTTAAGGAGTATAAGACAAGTCAGATCAACAATATTATACACTAGATACCATAATTACTATATCAATTAGTTGAGGTGAGGCTTAATTTTGATGTGAAAGGAACTCTTGTACACTATAAAAAGCTTTATCAACTAAATATTTTTTCAATTATTTTAAAAATATTTCTATATTTTCAAGACTCTTTAAAAACTGCGGTAGCTTATTGTAATATTTCCTACCAACATATAACTAGGTTTTTGTTTGAATAAGCTACTATTGTGACCCACCAGGTGATAATCTCCTCGGCTTCTTGTATTATAATCATGTACATCAAGATTTTGGTTAATATCATTCTTTTTTGCACATAAAGTAGCTTCATACACATATAAGCAGGGTACAGTTAGGAGACGAAGTCTCTTGAACAACGGCCTACATGAATCTACTCTTTCCATACACCTAACAGCTTTCTTTTGGATCTTAAACACCCTATCAAGATTTTGTTTTGATGAATTACCCCATACTAAGATAGCATACCTAATATGTGACAGTAAGAGCCCATGGTAAGCTGTGAAAAGTAACTTTTTGTCATTCAATATAGCGAGCTGTCGCAGGACAAATACCCCAGATGAAATTTTACAACATATTTTCTCAATGTATGGAGCCCAGGTCAATCGTCCATCCAACAAAACTCCTAGAAATGCAATGTTTTCTTCCTGGTCTAATTGATTATCGTTTACAAACATGTTTATAGCCCTATCTTCATTTGAATTATGTTTTTTTAATTGAAGGTATTGGCATTTTTTACTATTTATTAATATAAACTTAATAAAACAACTTTTGAATGGAAATTAACTCACGTTATGGCGTGACGGCCGTTTCGCTTTGTTGTCTAGAGCATCGTCAGACGACCCACAGTACACACGATGCTCTAGACAACAGAGCGAAACGGCCGTCACGCCATAACGTGAGTTAATTTCCATTCAAAAGTTGTTTTATTAAGTTTATATTACATATTAGTGGAAACAAGATGGATCTTCAACATCATACTATTTATTGTTAATTTTAACTGATTTAAGAATTGGACAATGGACTGTACACCTATATGGGCACTTATTTCTAAATTATCTAGAATGGAATTGCTGAAAATTAGTGATGTATCGTCTGCAAATAAGAGGGCTCTACCACTAATTAATTCTTTTGGTAAACGGTTGACATATAACAAAAAAAGCAATGGACCTAGTATTGACCCCTGAAGCTCAATTTTGGAGCAAAATTAAGATAGCATACCTAATATGTGACTTTATTTTTGGACAACTGTCTCTGACACCAAGGCAAAGAGATCTCAGCAGACTGTATGATAACGCTAGTAGCCCTTTGGGACAAGTGCATTAATGTTAAAAAGGATTATATTAAAAAGTAGGAAAAGTATTGTTTTCTAAAAACGAGCAGTTCTTTCTCCAGGTCAATTTGATTCTTTAATTATTATTAAATAAAATATTATAATTTCTATTATTTTATTTTAAGTTTTTTTGTGTGTTTTTTAGCGGACTCAGTGGAGAGCAGTGAGTATTTAGCGGAGGAGCAGGCGCAGTACGCTTATGGACCGCCGGGAAGCTTCATCGACCAAAATGGCGTGTTCTACGTTAATGGTCAGTGTTTCATTTTGTTTAATTATTGATTATTCATCACATATTTGTAATAAATAATGCAAAAATGTTAATTTCTGCTATACCGCAATACAACGTATAGAACATAATAGAGAAGTACCAACAACTTGAAAGTACAATTAGAATTTTTTTTCACTTTTCATCTGAAAAATCTAATGTAATGGTTTGTCGTCGCATCTTAACTTCATTGTTATTCCGTCTATAAATTGATAAATAAATAATAATAAATTATGGAACTAAATTAGAGAAATACAGTTTGTATTTTTTCCATTTTTCAAATGAAAAATAAATTTATTAACTTGAAATTTTCTGCGTGTCAGTCAAAAAGTGAAAAAGTTTACCTTTCTTTGCAGTGACGAAGGTGATATTGTGGAATTAAAGTATCCATAATGAATAATAAGACGAAATTGTCACAACCACATTTATTAAGAAATATTGAGAAACTAGTTTCGGTTGTTATACCATTATCAATCTCAAACAAAACTGAAAAAGTTAAAACAATTCTACTCACAGATCGTCATGAATCATGGAATACTAAGTTTTAAATTTACAACTTGTAGCAAATAATTGCTTTTGTCCGTAAAAACTGAGTAAATTATTAGTTTTTGAAATCGGTTAATTTTTACCGATTAAAATGAGGGTATTTTATGAAGACTATATGACAGTCCTGTCATAAGCTTTCGAGTTTAAAAGGTCAATTTTCCTTCAAAATACATCAATTGATTTCAAGAAGAGAAGAAGGGAAAAGGTTTGTTTGAGATTGATAATGGTGTAACAACCGAAACTAGTATTTCACTGTTTATCAATAAATGTGGTTGTAACAACTTCAAGTCTTATTATTCGTTATGGAAATCTTCCACAATATCACCTTCGCTACTACAAAAAGAAAGTTGAAGGAGGAAGAGGTGGAGGGTAATGAGGAGTAGGTTGTGAAGAAGAAAGAGGAGGAGGTGGAAGAGATTGAGGAGGAGGGGAAAGTGGGAGAGAAGAAGGAGGAGGAGGGGATTGAGGAGGAAGAGGATAAGAAATTGATTCTACACTTTTTATTTAGGAAAGCTGCCCACAAATAAATTGAGATATTTTTTTGTTGCATAATACCCACATGAATATTGAGACTTGTGCGTGGGTAATGAGATGAATGTTGACACTAGGATAACTGCCAGTAGAAAGAAGGTGGAGAATTTAGGGGGCTCTGGTAGCGCAGTTGGTTGGAGAGCTTGTCTGTGATAAGATAAGGCTCTGTCTGGCTTCGTTTCATGCAGCCTTGGGTTCGAATCTCATTCAGCCATGGATGTTTCCCATCATTCACCCGTTCACATCATTACCCACGCACAAGTCTCCAGACTCATGTGGGCATCATCCGCAATAAAAAAAATTAAAAAATTTATTTTACACTTTAGGAATGCTCCAGAAATTCATCCTCCTCCACCTCCTTCTGAAAAAACGCAGGAATTTACATTTAAGAAGAAAGTCTCATATTACTTATTTATTAACATAATTCTATTTAATTTACCTAATGATTTTAATTCAATTTTATCTGTATTTTCCCCTAATGTCGTCTATTAATTTTCATATTTTTTATTTACTTAGGTGGGAGCTACGAAGTATACGACCCCTACACAGGAAGCCTGACGGTGGTAGTAGGTCCGGGGGCACCTTACCCCCCTCAAGCCCCCCTTCTGGCAGCGATGCCCTGTCAACCGGTACCCCTCGCCCCCCTCGAATGGTTCAACCCCCCCGCGCCATACATGTGCCCCTCCTACTCCAGTAACACCAGCAACCGCAAGAAACGCTATTCAACCGATTCTCAGGTAAGCTGCAAATCTACAAATTTATTATAAATTTAGGCTATATTTAAATAAATTTAAATTTATAAAAAAAAATTGATAAATACATTGTTTAATCATTTTCTACTACTAGGCTACGTATTAAGTTTCTCCACATTTTCATAAGATTCATTTAGCCGCGATAGCCGCTAAATAGCCGCTAGCCGTAGCAGGTATCTGTTCAATCAGAGAGATAAGCTGCGTTCTCGTAGGTCCCGTTTGTAACGGTGACCGATTAGATTGGCCAGCAAAAAAGACACTGTTCTCTGCTGTAAAATCACTTCCCGGTGGTTCGGAACCCACCTAAAACTGTAGGTCCAACTCATCAATCACCATCATCCAACCATTACCCACGCACAGGTCTCAGACCTATGTGGGCTTCATCCTCAAAAAAAAAAAAAAAAAAAAAAATTTAGCTGTAACTGTAACACTGAAAAATAAAACACTTCTGGATGAGTTTGGTTTTCTTCAAATTCTGACTTTAAAGTGCATAATATCCAAAAATTACAAAGAATAAAAGTTGTAGGGCGTTAATTTTTCTACATAAAAGATTCAATCATGTTTTACTGTTAAATTCATTATTAAGGTGTAATTTGTCACATTAACAAATAAAGCATATAACTGCTTTAGGCTGGAGTTGTGGTTTTCTTAGAATTCTGACTTTATCGTGCTTCCTATCGAAAAGTTACAGAGAATAAAAGTTGTAGGGCGTTAATTTTTCTACAAAAAATGTCGTATCATGTTTCACTGTAAAATTCGGTATTGAGGTGTAATTTGTCATATCAGCAACAAAAGTACCCCACTTTTACAGGCTTGAATTTCAGTTTTCTCTCAATTCTGACTTGACCGTACTTCCTATCGAAAAGTTACCTTAAATAAAAGTTGTAGAACATTAAATTATCTACAAAATTCTTCCAGTCATATTTTACTTTAAAATCAAGCATTCATCTGTAATTCGTCAAAAACAAACACGCTGCATCAAGCTTTGACAGGTCCGCAGTTGCATTTTAGATTTAGACGATCGACAGAATATTTCAAGCTCTGAAATCGACTGAAATTTATTCACAGAGGAAAGGGAACAGTCCTGCTGCCTATCGGCTCAAATTTAACTAATATATTCAAATCAAGCACACAAACGCTATCTAGCGACGAAAAATATAGCTAAATTATCCTCAATGACGAATGACCTGACAGAAAGAAACTTTTGTAATAATTATTTATATTTGTAACAAGCACATAATTATTGAATAATGGATGAAATAACATTCTAATCCAGTCTCATTGCATTTCATGAAATCGTTGTAAGATATTCTATTCAAATTGTACATTAATTGTTTATTTGAATAGTAGAGGCCTTATAGCCTAGGCATTTATGCATTAGAATGTTTTCACATTTGTAGGCTAAGATTTCACTGAATTTTTTTTACATAAATGTTCTTACATTTTATACGGACTAATAATTATTATCGAAATAGACTAGCTATTATTACAAGAGGCCCATGAATTTCCTTTTAGATTTTCTTTTGGCCAGCGTTTCATGAATGAGTTTTTGTGTTTTTAGAAACGAGTGCCCTTCCCTACAAAATGCCGAATATCTATTTATTTTGAGTCGTACGCTTTTTTAAAATCCATAAATTATTGCTTATATACGGTTCCAAGGCTTTTTGTCTAAGAAAATGGCTCGCATTAATTACCATTTCATGGTTCTTTATTGTTTTTACGTGCAAATATTGTTTTTGAGGTTAATTTAGTTACACTTTACGCCGCTAGGTAGCATTTGTGTGCTTCTTTTGAAGATTCCAGTTGCAGTTTACGCCGCTAGATAGCAGAGACGTTCCCTCTTTCAGATTATCAGCTCCAGTCTGTTTCTCTTTCGATTCTGACTGGAAATTGATCCTAGCTGGCACCTGATTGTCCATAATTGGAATAAACAGGCTTTGTTTTCAACAAATTACGGTCTTCTGCTTGATTTAACAGTAAAACATGATTGAACAACTTTTTTATACTTTTTCATGCTCTACAACATTAATCTCTTGCAATTTTTCGATACGATGCACGGTTAAGACAAAATTTGAAGAAAATCAAAACTCCAACCAGTAGTAATAGTATGCTTTTATTGTTTATCTGTCAAATTATAACTTAATGCTCAATTTTACAACAAAATATGATGGAATCATTTTTGTAGATATTTTATGCTCTACAACTTTAATCCTTTGTAATTTTCCGATACAATGCAAGGTTAAGCCAGAATTCGATGACAACCAATGAACAACAGTAGTCAGTTTTTTTAAAGTTACAACTAACTTAGTCCTAGTGTTTTTCTGCAGTAAGCATGATAAATAAAAATGTTTATGGATATCTCCTGGATGTTTCCCAGGTTTGCACAAGTTTTTTTCGTGAACAATCCACTTTTTAGCATACAATTTCTGGCATACAACTATCAATATTGACAATGAATTAAGTTTTATGCAAAAAATGCTAATAAGAATTTTTGAGATTTTATAATAATTATTATTATTTTTATTATTATTATTATTATTACTACTATTATTATTATAATTCGTAGAGGTGCATATGAAGAGAATACTTTAAATTAATAGTAATATTCTTGTTTATGAAGTGCAAATAATTTTTATCTTGAGCCTATGTTGCAATCTTCATCTAGATTCGTTTTCTACGAATTTTATACCATTCACTTAATTTACCGAAAAAAAAATAATTTACCGACCCTAACACACATTATTCCATGGCCGACAACTATTTCACTAAAAACATGATCAGACACTGTTTGTACCGTATTGTGAACTTAATCAGAGTAGGCTATTATTTTTTTAAATTAATTTTTGTGCTAATTTATCTTTTTTATATTATTTTGTAATGTATTATTTTTAATATTATCTCTGTTTTTTATAGAATTGCAGTGCCCAAAGCTCAGAGTCGACAGGACCCCCGGGCAGTCCTCAGGAGCCTAGCGACATGATGGAAATGGGGGGGGCTGGTGGACCCCCCCTGTTCCCCGCACAGCCGCCCCCCTACATGTACCCCGGATATATGTTTGGGGCCCCCATCTACCCAATGAATGGTAAGCAGTAACATTTTAATTAATTTTTTTCTACTATACAACGTTTTAATGTTAATGTTAACAGAGGAACATAAAAAACTTATGTCTAAAAAATACTTTTACAGAGTGATCATTGCCGCGCACATCAGACGGTAATCGAATTGTAAAACAAGTAAATAAAATACATTTAGAAAATTAATTAATATTAGTACAATATACTCAAATTACTTCAATTTTTACAACAAATGCTAAAAATGGCGGCCTTTTCATACTTGATTTCTGCTCTTGAAAAAACGTTTTGTTAACAAATGAGTAAACTAGCAATACTACAGACTTGATGTAGCCAGTATCCATTTCAATGGTGTCTAGATTTTTGTCGGTTCTACATGGGATGCCATCTTGCAGAAGCCATCATGCTTAATTCAACGAAACTACTATTTACAGAAACATTTATTTACATTGCGTGACTTCATATACAATCTGTACAAAATTTAAAAAAATCTATCTAAAAAAACTTCTATATCTTTAGAAACTTAGACAGAAGTTAACAAATGTGGAAATTACAGCCTCCTGCTTAATAATTTAAAATTTTTAATTAATTTTTTTTAATTATACTTTCTTATTCCGGATGATGTCCGCATGAGCCTTGAGGTGAATGATTTCATAATATATCCAAAATTGAACGAGATTCAAACTGAAGAGCGCATGAATAGCAGCCAGTCAGTGTCTTATCTAATCGGAGACAAGCGCTTCAACTGATTGTACTACCACGGCTGCTAAATAAAATCATGAAGCTCAAGTTTGATTTCAAATTATTTTTTATTCTCAAGAAATTATTATTCATACAAGCAGGCTGCCCGATTCAATTGAATCTGCATTTCTAGAGTGTGTAGTACCTACAAATTTAATTTAATAATTTTTCCCTCTTTCTTGTCCATATTCTCCTTCTCCTTCTCCTCCTCCTTCTTCTCCTCCTCCTTCACCTTCTCCTTCTCCTCCTCCTCCTCCTCCTTCTCCTCCTCCTGCTCCTCCTTCTCCTCCTCCTCCTCCTCCTCCTTCTCCTCCTCCTTCTCCTTCACCTTCTCCTTCTCCTCCTCCTCCTCCACCTTCTCCTTCTCCTCCTCCTCCTCCTCCTTCTCCTCCTCCTCCTCCTTCTCCTCCTCCTTCTCCTTCACCTTCTCCTTCTCCTCCTCCTCCTCCTTCTTCTCCTTCTCTTTCTCATTCTCATTCTTCTTCTCTTCCCCTCCTCGTCCTTCTTTGCCTCCTCCTCCTCCTCCTCCTTCTTCTTCTCCTTCTCCTTCTCCTCCTCCTCCTTCTCCTTCGCCTCCTTCTCCTTCACCTTCTCCTCCTCCTTCTCCTTCTCCTTCGCCTACTCCTCCTCCTCCTCTTCCTCCTCCTCCTCCTTCTCTTTCTCCTCCTCCTTTTCTTCCTTCTCCTCCTCCTTTTCCTTCTCCTCCTCCTCTTCCTCCTCCTCTTTCTTCTCCTTCTCCTTTTCCTCCTTCTCCTTCTCCTTCTCCTCCTCATCCTTCTCCTCCTCCTCCTCCTTCTCCTTCTAGAGCGACACGTTCACACATTTATGCTCTGCAAATACCGCAGCACAGAACAGAGATGTTCAATTCATCATTTGTGGTTATGGGTTCACGGCTGTGGAATGAATTGCCAAGAAATATAATATTTGCTGCTTCCTTTCAAAGATTTAAATCCCTGTTATATGTGCACCTGCTGGATGATGACACATGAATCAACCTGTTTTTTTTTTTTTTTTTTTTTTTTTTTTTTGGGGGGGGGGGGGTATTTTTGTGTTATGACATGTACAGTACATGTAAAATCTGTCGCCTGCATCATTGGGGTTAGTTTCATGCATAAGCGTTTTGCATCAATCTATTTATGTGGTGATTTCATTTCATTATTTTAATTTTTCAATTTATTCAATCTGATCTAAATTGTTTTCGTTTATTTTATGCTCTGCTTGCTGATTTCTATATTATGTTAGTACTTGGCTTAATAGTATAGTAGTTAAAGTTATCTAAAAACCAAAAACATTCAACTTTTTATTTCTTATTTTTATGATTATATAATTATTATTTTTTCTCTTAATTATAATACGAACTCTTTTGTTCCTTGTCACAATGATTGTCATATGCTTTTGTTTTATTTTGTTGCAATAGGCTTAAGCCTGGCAACAGTCATCAATAAAAACAATCAATCAATCAATCTCCTTCTCCTTCTCCTCCTCCTTTTCCTCCTCCTTCTTCTCCTCCTCTTCCTCCTTATCCTTCTCCTTCACCTTCTCCTCCTCCTCATCCTCCTTCTCCTCCTCCTTTTCCTTCTCCTTCTCCTCCTTCTCTTCCTCCTCCTTCACCTTCTCCTTCTCCTCCTCCTCCTCATCCTCCTTCTCCTCCTCCTCCTCCTCATTCTCCTTCTTCATTTCTCCCCTCATTCTTTCTCTTCTCCCCTAATCCCTCATTCTCCAGCTTTAGACTTTCGTCGACAGATAACAGCAAGTAACTTAGCTGTTTATTATATAAGATTATTCCTACCGTACTATCCTCTTGTATATTATTGTTCTTCTTTGAATATATCATTTATTAATAATTTACTAATAATTCACTTAATTATGAGACTGAAATATTTATTAGCTTATGAAAGACAAATTACTCAAATATGAGATTGAATCTCTCATTCATTAAAATTTACGAATGACATTTTTTTAAGATTATGTCTAGAAGGCTCAGGTTATGAATTGTAAGGCAAGCCATGTCAGATCAACAATTGCAGACAATATTACCATTCTTATTCACTAGTTTCGACAATTATTACAATTTCAATTATTTGAGGTGATTATCAATTTTGATCTGAAAGGAACTCTTGTACACCATAAAAATCTTCATCAACTAATTCCTGTTGGTTCCTCTTCATTCTACTGCAATGTGATGATTCACATAGTTGATAAATTAATAATAAATATATTTTAAACTTTTTTCAAGTACTGTACTTTAATATTTTCAAGTATTTATAGAAATTGCGGTAGCTTGTTGTAGAATTTCCTACCAAAACAACTAGGTTTTTGTTCGAATAAGCTACTATTGTGACTCACCAAGTGATAATCTCCTCGGCTTCGTGTAATATAATTATGAACGTTAAGATTTTGGTTTATAACAATCAGTTTTATATATAATGTGACTTCATACACATAAAAGCAAGGCACATTTAGGAGACCAAGTCTCTTGAACAACGGCCTACCTGAATTTAACCTACTGGCTTTTTCCATAGACCTAACAGCTTTCTTTTGGATCTTAAACACCTTGAATGCTACTGAATATTACATTTTTTTTTTTGAGGATGAAGCCCACATAGGTCTGAGACCTGTGCGTGGGTAATGAGTTGGATGATGGTGATTGATGATTTGGACCTACAGTTTTAGGTGGGTTCCGAACCACCAGGAAGTGATTTTACAGCAGAGAACAGTGTCTTTTTTGCTGGCCGCATAATTACTTGAATATGAAACTGTAGCTCTCTATTATTAAATAATCAATTCATTCATGGAAAATCCTTCAAATGTTACTAAATAATTTTGTATTTTAATTTAAATTTTCTTCAATTGCAGGCGTGAGTATCCAAGGTGTTATGCCCCCGTCCCCGGTGCCCCCTCCTGAGCTGACGACTTCTGTGGCTAAAAGAAGAAAGAAACGCCGGAGAAAGAGGAGGGGAGGGGTAAGTTCATTTCGTCATGTCACATCACTAAATTAATCACTATCATTAAGGGTTTTTTGTCATAATTTTTTTTCGAAGTTCATTGTATTGGATATTATTAAGGTATTGAAATACTAACTATTGCCATGAGAAATTATTTTTTTCATCAAATATTTTGTGGAATGTGGGAGTTTAAAGTTGTAATTTTTCGGTTTTTGGGGGTAATTGAACTCACCTACGAGTTATTTTAAACATTTTATAATTTTTTTATAACTGAAAGACACCTTGGGGAAAACACATTGGGAATGACACATTTTTTATTTCAATTTAACAACTGGTCTTTTCAAAATAATTTTTCAAAAACTGAAATTTTTCGCATGTTTTAAAAAATTTATTTTGAGAAAACTAATTGTTTGATCGTAATGAAAAATATGTCATTTTGTTCCTCAATGTATCTCGTTTGAAAAAAAATTATCAAAAGTTTAAAATAACTTGTAGGGAAGATCAATTGCCCCCAAAAACCGAAAAATGTCAAATTTGAACTCCCATATTCCATAAAATATTTGATGAAAAAGATAATTTTTCATGGTAATAGTCAACATTTCAATACCTTAAAAATATACAATACAATAAACTTCGAAAAGAAATTATGACCAAAAACCCTGTGCACAGCCTTAAGGGATGTTCTAACAAATAAAATTCATTCTTTCATAAACAATGGATTATTTTGTAATTAAAATAACTGTGAACTTTGCTTCATAATATACGCTAGATATAACACTAATGATTTTTTTCTATTGCCATCCAGCTGTTATGTTAACATTTAATTTTTGTTTTGAGGATGAAGCCCAAATAGGTCTGAGACCTGTGCGTTGGATCATGGTGATTCATAAGTTGGACCTACAGTTTTAGGTTGGTTTCTAACCACCGGAAAGTGATTTTACAGCAGAGAACAGAGTCGTTTTTCGGTTACCCTTACAAAGAGGGCCCAGTAGTTTATAGCTTATCTTTATCAGATTGACAGATAGGCTACCTGCTGCGGCTCACGGGCTTTTTAACTCACGGTTTATGATTTTTTTGAATTTCATGATTTTCAATTATGAATTAGCTTCTCCATCATAAGCAATTGGAATCAGATTTCAAAATAGCCCTCAGGCAATCTTGTAGCAATCAGGCAGCCTTCAAATGTATTAAGATATCATTCATAAGAGTACGGTAATCTATTTGTTTGAGAGGAACAAATCATTTCTAATATTTTCAATCAAGTATAATAGCAAGTAATTACTAATAAATGATAATTATACTCCTGGATTTCTTGTTCCATGACGGACTGCGTTGTTAATATTAACTTTTCATGTGAAATTTGACGACTTTCAGTCAAATATTTGTTAAGAATAAGTATAATAACTCACTTAATCTGCTTAATCAGATTAAGTGAGTTATTATACTTATTCTTAACAAATATTTGACTGCAAGTCGTCAAATTTCACATTAAAAGTCGATAATTATACAAATTAATCAATATTGTTCTATAGATTCATTCATCAGACATGTGAAATAATCTCATCTGAATTTAACTATCCGCTGTCTGGAGAATAGAAAAACAGCCTTAGTGATGAGGTAGCCTACACATTATTTTTTGTGAAAAACAGAATGAAATAGACTGTGTAAATCAATGTGATAATTTTGTTTAATTTTGCAATAGTAATTATCATTGAGTACATCAAGTTTGTTTCTCTGTGTAAGCACTCTTGTTCTTGGGTGTGAGGTCTACTGTTCACAGAACCACTAAATTACTAATATTTAGTAATTAATTGTTGTTTTAATTTGCAGGCGACCGATGAAGGCTCAGAGTCGAGCTGCGAGGAGGTGATTGGCTGTGACAATGCGGCTTGCAGCCAATCAGGAGCGAGCAGCGATGCGGGTGGTCAAGGCTCCAGCTGTTCAAAAACCAATTCTGATTCAGGAATCAACACTGAGCCAACACCGGACAGCGGTTCCAACACACCACCATTACCCTTGGAGGACGACCACATCCACCATCACCATTCACCATGTGAATCACTGCCTGATGAAGAAAAAGAAGAAGTTGTGTCCAGTTGTACATCAACACCAGAAGCACAGAAACGCACTTTCGAAGAATCTCTTCCAGTATCTGATGCTGAAGAAACGCTGCAGGAGCTCAGCTGCAGTTCAGAACCAACACAAAGTGAGGTTAAGTTGTCCTGCACAACTGAGCTCGCTGCGATCGACAATGTAGCCGCCACTGTGACTGTGACGTCAGCAAGTGGCGCGAATTTCAAACAAACTGTCTCTGACTCACCTCTGCAGTCAAGCCAGAGTTCAGTTGCTGTTGATATTTGTCTTCCTCAACCTGAAATCGATGTACCAAAGTCTGTAGATGAGGAACCTGCTGTTCACATACCAGGAGTAGTGTGTCAGCAGGAGACTGCTCACATACCAGGAGCAGTATGTCAACAGGAAACTGCTCGCCTACCAGGAGTAGTATCTCTACAGGATCCTGTTCCCCTACCAGAAGTAGTTTGTCAACATGATCCTGTTCCTCTACCAGGAGTAGTATGTCAACAGGATGTACTGCCTGATATTACTGATTTTGACGATTATGATGATGATAATAAAGAGAGTAGGACTGATTTAGTAGATAATGACAAAGAAATTGAGAATAGGATAAATGTTGTTGCTGTTGTTGATGATGAGGTGTTGGAAGCAAATGAAAGTAGGATAGATGTTGATTTTGAGAATGAAAAATGGTTGGAAGATGTTGGTGAAGAGAGGGGTAGTGTAAAGGAGGAAGAGACAGAAATGGATGAGGAGGAGGAAGTGTCAGACCCAATTTCTCTAATTGAAGACAATATAATGATGAGTTTCGATATGGAGTGTCCAAAAATAGTGACTGAAGAAGAGTTGCGACAGATTGAAAGTGAGTTTGATAGTTGTTTGTCAAGGTTTTTGAAAATACAAGAATCAGTGCCTCCCATACCGCCACCTAGAAGGAAGCGGGCATTGAATAGAGTTGCTGAAAAAGTGGCAACAAAAGTTGTGGAGAGTGCGATCGAGGAGGCAGTGGTTGAGGCGGCCAAAAAGAACACATGCAACCATCGATTGCCAATCACAGAGGCAGTGACAAAATGGCTGCAAAGTCAAGGTGGCACCATGCTGTCAGTGTCAGATGTGGACACTGATGATGTTGATGAAGGTATTGAGGATGGGGAGAGCTCAACGAACCAAAAAAACGTAGAAGGCAACCCTTTCCTTGCGCCCTATCTTAGTGGCTCAAGGACAAGGGTTGCCGATGCGGATGATTGTGTGAGCCTGGTATCGAGTGCTGGCGAGTGGGACATGTACCAGGAGCACCAGGAGCGCACCAGGGCCATATGTGATCCGGCCACTTCTGTTGAGAAATACTATCGGTTGGGGGTCGATGACCCCGATGACAAAATGGCCGCCACGCCGGCAATGATCAAGACTGCTGTGCATATCCGTCGAGCAGGCCCGTTTCCATGCGGTGTCTGCTGTATCATACAGTAGTAATTGCTGGTGACAAACCTCAGCACACCTTTAATGTTACTCTCTTTAGAACATGATAAAAAGAGCACAATTTACAATCTGATGAATATAGCACCACTTCTGCACATGGGGTATCAAAAAATATCACTTTTAACCAGTGATTTTTTCAATTATTGTTCTATCTATCTAGCATATAGCATTCAGATGTAGAACGAAGAAGTTGTCGCCCATAGGTACTCAAAACTAATTCATAAATTCAAAACAAAAAAAAGCATAATTAAATAGCTGTACTCCCATAAAAGCACATACTTATGATAGATATGGCAGTTACAGTCAAGAAAATAACAAATATATAAATAGACTATAATATATTATGTTACATATGAAAAAAAGCTACTGCATATTAATATCTAAATAAGCCAGTCACTCAAGTAATTCTGGAGTAACACTGAAACGTCCTCAAATGTTATTAAAAAAAAGTATATGCATTGCAGGTATCACTTTTGATAATGTTGTGCTTCTTTTAAAGGACCCCTTTTCAAAACTTGATCAATTTGAATCAAGTTTTCTTGCGCCTTTGTGTGCATGCTTAATTTTTCCTCTCTTTTCAATCAGGCAGGATGCAGACTTAAACTTTTACTACATAGTCACCGCATTCATTTTTGTTAAGCATTGAAGTAAATGATACCCCTCATATAGAAGCGAGGTGTGCTGCACTTCATTAATGTTAATTCATTTAATGAATTTGACATAGCTTTAGCTTCTATGTGGGAAGTATCATTTATTTCTGTACTTCACATGTCTTCACTTTATTTCTGTGTGGTGAAATCTAGTGTTTTTGTGCTAGGACTCATTGTAGCTTTTAAGTAGTGGTTCTTTTATTAGTATTTGAATTTCTTACAGCAGATATTATAATTAATTATAATTAATTAATTAATTAATTAATAATAATAATAATAATAATAATTAATAATTACATCCTAAACATCTGGTGATCAGACAGAGGATGAGTCAGAAAAGAACAACCTTAGGAAGGTTCTCAATACATATAACAAGGAAAGTCACTATACACATAAAACACATAGAATAAAAATAAAAAATGTAGTAGTCGAAAGTATGCGAAAGTGCCAGAGTTACTCCTGCAGGAATTCATCCACAGAATAGTATGCCCTTTCAAGCAACAGCCTCTTTAATAGTCCTCTGAATTTTCCCAAGTCCACCATGTTTCTTATATCCTGAGGGAGCCTATTATATATTTTTGGGCCGATATATTGTGGTGATTTTTCGAACATGGCGGTTCTGTGAGCAGCAACTGATAGGGAGGCTGAATGCCTTGTATTGTACCTATGGATTGAAGTAGACATGGCTCACTGTAACCTTGAACATTGGTTTCGGGAGGAAGTATTCGAATTTCTCAGTGCAGATTCACAAAAATAAGACATCAGATTGTAAATTTTACACTTTTTATCGGATACTTAACAAGATGACGCTCATAAAGAGACTTTCTTATTGTTAAAAAACTTTTAAGATTTCCTAAGTATAACTGGGTTGTGTTTTGTATTTTACTATTAAGGCGAGAAATATTGTTGAACAAGGCGCATTATATAGTGAAACTGTTTTAGAGAATGTGATTATGAACTTGGTGATCAATGATTATGATAATTGATAAATGTTGATGTTGATGTTGATAATGCTCACAAGACTGAACCGTTGTGCCAATTTAAGTTCAAATCAAACTGCTGAGTGCGCAAAAAGGAATGTGCGATGACTTCAACTTCTGTTGAACAGAAAATTGTGTAAAAGCGAAATATTTTGTACACTTGGTGGTCAAAAAACAATTCACACTAAACGGTTCCAAAACAGAATGTAAAAGGCTGGATACACACTGGAAATATTTTGTTTATCAACTAAAACTCAATAATAATGTGTTGCTTTGCGTGCACGGCCTCATAAGATTGTACAGAATTTCAAAAAATGAACAACTAAATATATCCAGTATGCAATGAATGGAAATATTTTGTTGCCCAACTAGAATCCAATGAAATGCGTTGCTTCGTGTGCACAGTCTCATAAGATTGTACAGAATTTCAAAAAATTGAACAACTAAATGTATCCAGTATGCAATGACTGGAAATATTTTGTTGTTCAACTAAAATCCAATAAAAACGTATTGCTTCGTGTGCACGGCCTCATAAGATTGTACAGAAATTGAAGAAAGTTGTGCAACTAAATGTATCCAGTGTGAAATGGCCTTAATTGTTTCCTTTATTGAATGCGTGTTTATTAATATGCGATACAGTTTACAATACGTTGAGTAGTATGCATGAGTGTGTTTTATTTGTAATTAAAAATATCAACATAAGAATAATTATTATTCTCTTACGAGAACAAGTCAACAGTTAGCCAATTAATTTATTTTTAAAATTTCACACATGTGGAAAAATATTGGAAAAATATAATTTTTCATGTTTTTTTAGTGCTGTTTGTTTTTCTTTCTACACAAGTTGAAATGTTTTTTATTTTGTTTCAATACTGGAAGTATTATATTATTATTGAAAAAATCAGAAATAAAGTAGAATAAAGTACTGCTTGATGCTTCAAAGTGTTGATGCTTTGATTAAACCTATTAGAAAGCAATATACTCTTTTTTTCATGTGTGGCTGCGGTAATTCTGTTCAAAGGGTAGAAAAAATTGCTTAAAGCTTTAAAAAGTTTTAATTTTTAATATTTAAAGGCATAGTCTACTCCTCTAAAGTGACTCTACCTCACATAACTTTATTCATGATACGTCGACTTGCAATAATATTTTCAAAGAATACTCACTTTCTTTGCCACCATACATCAAAATATGATCTAGATTATTTAGGTCTAAAAACAAACAAAATATACTTGAAAAATTCAAGTTTGCTTCGAAATTGACTATATTACAAAATAACACAAAACTAATTCTGTTTTACGCAGAATAACTTGATTATTATGAACGTCTAATATGCCAAAGCTAAGTACGCAAAGTAGTTGTTATGTTATAAATTAAATAAGTTTATTATCAAGTAGTATGCCTATCAATAAAATTAGATTTGTTTTATGTAAATAATATAGTAATTTATGAGAATTATAATTTCAACAGTCATCATAAACCATAATTCTATGTGTTCATAATAATAATAATAATTGAGTTATTTAGGAGATCGATAGAGATTAAGTTGGCTAGCCTGATCTAGCTAGTAATGACAGCCTGGTAGCATGTAACAAATTTTAAATGTTACAAAAAAATTAAAATATTAACTAGCAACTGAGTAGAGTTGTAATCTCATTGCAAAGATACTTAACAATATTTTCTCGTTGAAATAAATCTTGTAAACATATTCTTTCTAGAAGAAAATCTTAACAAGGTTTACAAAATTATAAAAAATTCTAATAACTCTAAGTATGCGAATTACACGAAAAAATCAAGCATTTATCTTAAGTTTAAACGTTTCAGGCTTTTTGTAGGTAGCCTACATTCTTTATTTCAGTCGAATAATCCAAAGAATATGATAACTTATGATTAAAATTAGATTAAATATTTAGAGGGATATTTGATTGAAGTGGCAGGCATGTAAGAAAGATATCCAGTGTTATGCTATGGATTTCGGTCTGAAACATATTTCTACTCTAAAAATGTAGTTTATTGATGATAATTTAGTGACAAAAATATTAGTAAATAATTTACAATCTACTATTAGATGAGTTACAGGCTTAGAGACAGACTGTGTTCTGTAATTTAATATTTTAAGTCATACTTTATAATCAGGATACGTTACAATGCCGGATACGGTACGATAAAATACTGAATAGGGTACGTTAAAATACCGGATAAGGTACGTTCGAATACCGGATACGTTATCTAATAGAGAGCCTGCTGCACTGCCAGTGATTTTTTTTTATTATTATACAATAATCAATTAATAAACAATAATTATTATTTTTGAAGACGCTTGTTTGATTATTAATTACAATAAGAATGATGTTACAGTAGACGTTATGTAACAAATCAACAAATAATTGATAAAATTTGGAAAAATTAAGGTTTATGCATTAAGAATATTTGTTTTCTTCAACTTTTTGAGTTGGATTTGAGTTTAGGTTTTTGAAATTTTATCATTTGCATTAAAAACAAACTTAAGTGCAAACGCTTCAGAAACTTAGGCCCGTATTTATGAACGTTCCTCGGTGTCTCTCGATTTGAGGGACTCTTTAAATACCTCTTGATTTCAATAGCTGCTCTTGAAATGCATTTTAAGAGTTCCTCGAGTCAAGAGACACTGAAGGAACGTTCATCAATACGACCCTTAGAGGTCTGTCCAGCCTAACAACTAATTTATTTACGGTATAATTGGTGTAGATCTAGCTTTCTAGCTCTAGATTGATTCTACAGCTCTAGTCTACGAGTCTACACTCATGTAGCAGTCTAGAAGTGTCTAGATTGCTCTCTACCTCTAAAAGTGTCTGTGTTTGGACGGGGCTCTAGAGATAGACCAACCAAAAAAAAATATCACAAAATTTCGAGTGCAAATGTAATTGTACTACAGAATGTATCTATAGTTTGTTTATTTAATCTATAGTGTTAAACTTCTGTGGAATATTATTGTAATATTTATTAAGTTCGCATAACACTGGTGTAATAATTTGTACCATTTGATAAACGCTATGCAACGTAATTTGTAGAACATGTGGTTGTTAATTAATTACTATAATCTTAACTGATTAATTGTTCTAAACGTAATGATTAATTAATTAAACGTAGATGGATTAAGCGTAAAAGATTGTGCACATTGTTGCTTAGTTTTAAGTGTAAAACTTAGGTAGAAAGACAGAATAAGTCAGGTGCAATAATTGTTAAGCATAATTAATGATATTATTTACGTAAGAAATAAGAAACGGTAATTGGTCATGTATTCACGACAAGATGGTTTCCTTTTGTTTCTGTTAGCTACTACTCTTGTAAAACGAAATTTAATTTCTCCCAATTTATGTGAAAAAACTTATAAAAATGTCTACGTCTACTTAATTGTTTGCAACAGTAAAATTTATATATTTTGATACGCATATACACAGCACATGAAAAAATTTAATTTAATAATAAAAAATGTATTACTTAAAAATAATAAATTACCACTACTGAAAATAGGTGTGCATCTGGGTTATAATTATTGCTTGTTAAAATCCAGAATGTTTATTGGATGTTTATAGGAAATCGAGTTGAAATAAATAAAAGATGTTCAATTTTCAGTCAAAACTCAACTGAATTCCCATGTTATAACTGCTATCAATATTTGAAATATATTGTTATTGTTGAAAATATCATTAAAAAAATAACAATGCTGCTATAAAAACATTGTTCCCCTAATATTTTATAACTGTTCGTGTGAGAATTTTTACTCGTTGATCTATATACTATATATTTGTATGAGGAAAGAATATTCAAGTTATTAAATGTTGAATAAAACCCAGATTACTGGAATAAAGTCAGATTGTTGTCAGTGTATCAATAAAATAACGCATCAAGGGTGATCGATGATAATGAGTTTAAATTGTAACAGTTGATGTAAAAAGATTATATATGCTAGTCGAATATAATATTTACCAAAAATTATCACATAACTTACTCCAAAAACAAACTGAAAATATCTTAATGTCCAGCCCCTTAACTAGTACTATAACCAAACAACGTTCAAGTGCTTCTTTAATTTAATTTAAGTCTTTCATAAGTCGTTCCAATTACTTAAAGACATTATAATTACAACTTATAATAATTAATTACTTGTAATTTGTGATTTGGAATGTTCGGCTAAGCTGCTTCACGTGCCTTACACTTTATGAAATCCTCCACTGAGAGACAGCGTATGTAAAGTAAATACAGGGCTTGGGTTCTATTACTGAATGCTATTAATAATTATTTTAATTTAATTAATGATTAAATAGAGCACTCTTTTCGTAAGCAGAATGATCAGGGATTGATTTGATTGGATTTTCAAAAATAAACAAACATTCATCTCAAACATATATGACTCTGTCAATGAACAATAGATTAACTTCTCAAGTGAATTCAACGACTTGCAGTCAAATTTTTATTAAAATAAGTAGTATTTCACTTACTCTGTATGCCGAACGTTTTCGAGTTGTTGAAACCCATCTTCAAGGCATCCTAAATGGGATTAGGATTAAATGGATTTAGGATGCCTTGAAGATGGGTTTCAACAACTCGAAAACGTTTGGCCTACAAAGTAAGTGAAATACTACTTATTTTTAATAAAAATTTGACTGCAAGTCGTTGAATTCACTTGAAAAGTTAATATTAACAACGCAGTTCGTCATGAAACAAGAAATCCAGGAACAATAGATTTTTACCAGTAACAACTAATAAACTGTAAGATTACAAAAGATTGTCCCAATTTTAAAGGGCATTAATTACAAATTCATATAATTTCAACACTTTTTAATCATTCATACGAAAGAGCAGATTCAATTTTTTAATAAATTATCAAAAGTTTAACAACTGTACAATGTAACCGCCGTAAGAAGCCTGAACGATAAAAATGCAGTATTCGATTTTCCCTCACACCCAACAATATTATTAATGGGTCTGCAGTCTTGAAAATCACATAATTTTAGAGCTTGAAATTAGTCTAAAGCATTTTCATTCACCATTCTTGTGTATCTTTTATACAAAAAATGTATAGAGAAAAACAAAATTTTTATCCAAAAAATTGTTTTTTTGACTTTTGATCATTTTTATAAAATCTTCAAATTCGCTTTTTCATATGAATAGTCATAAAATGTTAAAAGTATCTGCGTTCTATAATAAAATCCCTTCAAAATTGAGGAATTCTTTAGTAAGCATCAGGTATTAGAACTATTGTATGTGCTATAATATTTCTTCAAAATAATTATGTATCTAAAATAAATTTTCATTTTAATATTTTGTTCAACCTCAAACTTATCTATCTATTTTCAGGGATTCAGGGAGAATGATGTGTTTGCAATATCTTCATTCAATCATACATGATAGTAATAATATTATCCCAGGTACAAGATATCAAAATCCAATGTTCTTGTGGAAATCAATGTTATACAGTATTTCACAAAATTTCCCTCATAGATGTCTGAAAAAAATGTATTTTATTGTAATAAATGAAAGGCCTACAATATAATTGAAGCATTTTCTCCATTTAAACTGGAATTTAATATATTTTCAGAAACAATTGAAAAGTTTTTCACTCCAGTACAATCATGTGATGTTGTTTTTAAATGACCTACTTGAACCCTTGTCTTTCATCTTATTGGTAAATAAATAATTTCATTTATTTATCCTGTTGATAATATTGTATTTTTCATGGATCTACACATGGTTATCTATAAAAATACTTGTCAAAGCTCATATTTTAACATAAGTCCATCCTATATCTTCTCAATTATAAGAGAGATGTTCAAATTCATTGAAAACTTATTTGATCAAATACTACATATTTTATAACCATGTATCCGTTGTATTGTTGGATGAATTGGTAAATCAAATAGTACACATTTTAATTTATGTTTGTACATAAACCATGATGAGGTGAAATATTTTTCTAAAATATAGAATAAGATAAAACGAACTTCATGCAATTAATATTCAACCTGTTGAAATCATTCAAAAACAAAAAAATATTCGCCAGATGGAGCATATTATCGTAAACCTACATTTACATTTTCAATTTTCAAAGCGGAACTTTAGTTTCTGTGGTGTATTTACAAATTAATAACATGAATATGTAAGTAATACTAAGATGTTACTCTGAAAACCATTAGAAAATAGATCATCAGTGTTCTGTAGGTCTTCTATGATAGCAACACAATAAATTAATAGCTTTGACAGGGAGAGATGATTACAGCAAATAATTTATGTTAAAATAAGTTGATGATTATTAATTTTCAAAGAAATTTCAATGAAAAACCTCTGAAGTCCAATAAAGCCAAGGGACCACAGACGAATAAATAAATAAATGAAAATAAATCAGTGTAAGAACTTCAACCCTGAACACATGAGTGAAGTTTTACGCAAGGCACTTTTTTGTTGCAGTTTTATTCAAACAGTTCTTGCTTTTTTAATTTTGACGTTAAAAATGTTATTTTTCATTATTCTTTCATTTATTATAATTATTCTTACGTTTGTTGATTAATATTTTTATTGTAATAAAATATATTGAAATTACAAATCTGTGATTGTTGAAATTTATTGTGTCATTGAATATTTTAACCAAATAATAAGAATTCAACTTAGTAGTGAAAATTTTATATTTCTAGAGCGTTTCTGCATACCATCATGATAATTGTCACAACGATTTTGACATTCTGCTCATGCGCGCAAAGCTCATTTCGTTCATATATTTTCTACGCATGCGCAAAACGCCAATTAACGACACATAATATTGTGACGCTATGCTAAGCTCTTTAGGCGACTATAGCTGGCTGCAAATCTAAATGTCCAGGATTAGAGTTCAGGATGTTCAGGATTGATCAGGATGTTCAGAATGGTCAGGATTAGTTCCATTACAGAGTTTGAGCAAGACTACGCTAACAATAATGCTAACCTGACACTCTATGCATCTGCTTGCTCTTCATTCAGGATGCTGTAGAGCAGCCTGAGACATAGAGTGATTGGGTTAGAGTTATTGTAGTCTTGCTCAAATTATCTGTGGTAAGATTTTTTAGCTTACATCTTTGAAAATACCGTAGCGGATGAGTAGTGACTCTCAAGACTGGTCTAGACGGAGACACTTCTTTCTATAGAGCGCTCTCGTAAGTATTCTCAATTCTAGCAATAGCTCTAGCTCCGTCAGACAAGAGTTTTTTAGGCTGTGCGCAGAGTTTTTGGTCATATTTTTTTAATTTTCTTGTATTGCATATTATTAAGGCTTTGAAATGTTATCTATTGTTGTGAGAAAAGAATGTTTCTTCAATTTTATATTACTTTGTTAAGACTTTAACTTAATATATTTTCCTTCTCATATCACTTTATTACAATTTGTATAAGTACTAACTTATTTCTCAAAATATATTATTTCTGATTTTTTTTATAGTTCATAGGCTATTTATTATTCTCCTTAATACCCTTGTTGAAGCAATTACTCTTTTTTTATATTACTTTATTTTATAATGCTGTATATATTTCCTTTTTTATTTCACTTCATTACAATTTGTATATTCTGTATTGTCATAGTGTTAAGAGGGCTAGCATGGGAGCCATCCTTGTGCCCTCATCTATGTATTTTTTTAATAATTAAATAAATAATTATTTTGTGAAATATGAAGGTTCAAAGTTGAAATTTTTCGGTTTTTGGCGGCAATCGATGTCACCTTTAACTTTTGATAAAAAAGTAAATTCGTATGGCTTTTCGTGGTGGGGAGACCCTTACGGGTAGTTCCACCTCGCCGTTTTTTTTTAAGGACTGCTTTTTTTTATATGCGACCGGGACCGACGGCTTAACGTGTCCTCCGAAACACGGTTAACTTTTGATAAATTTTCCATAACTAAGAGACCTTGAGGAATAAAATGACATATTTTTTCAATCTAACAAATAGTTTTTTTTAAACATTTTTGAAAAATTGATACTTTTTCAGATTTTAAAAAACTAATACCTTGTTAGGAGTAAAAAATATATCATTTTATTCTTTGAAATGTCTTTTAGTTACTGAAAATTTATCAAAAGTTTAAAATCACTCAGGTGAGATCAATTGCCTCCAAAAACCGAAAAATTTCAACTTTGAACCCCCATATTTCACAAAATAATTGGTGAAAAAACTTTTTCTTACAGCAATAAATAACATTTATGGCCTACAGATTAAGTGAGTTATACTAATTTTCAACAAATATTTGACTGCATGTCGTTAAATTTCACACGAAAAGTTAATATTAACAACGCAGTTCGTCATGGAACAAGAAATCCAGAAATAAATAACATTTGAAAGCCCCAATAACATGGAATACAATAAACTTGGAAAAATATTATGAACAAAAACCCTGCGCACAGCCTTAAAACAAACAAGCTATTATCCAGACCTGTATGTTAAAGTATGATATTTTCCTTTGTTTTTATTTGAAGAATAATCTTTTTTTTTAATTCCTTGCCTATCATTTGTCATACACCCCAATATATTCTACTCCTTTACTGGCTCTAAGAAGATCAGCTTCGTAATTCTGGGGCAATCCTCGTTACCGGAGCTTCACATTCAGTTTATAAGTTTAAGTTTATAAGTTTTAAGTTTATAAAGTTTATAAGTTTTTTATAAGTTTATAAGTTTGGAAATTCAGGAAATAAGTTTGAGTTGTCAAAGATCGAGGATTTATACTAAGTGGACGGTGTACAATAATTGACGATTTTGGTATAGGCATCAATAAAAGCATCAATCGTAGTGTATGCGGCCCTGTCCGCTGTCCATTTAGTACAAATTCACGTTCTAGGAGACCGAGGCTTATGGATGGCAATGCGTTATTTTTTCTGGAGTAACACTTCAAATTCCGATTCATAGATCCTCTTTTTTCAACAAATCCTTCACTGTATCTGGCTGTAGACTGTGGAATAAATTGCCACCAAACATTCAAAGCTGTCGATTAAAATATTCTTTTAAATCGTTGCTTTATACTTTACTGTTACAAGGAAACCTTCATTTAAAGTTTTTTTTTCCTTTTCATTTCCCGTGACTGAACACATGATATGTATAAAACTATTTTTAACTGACTGAAATGCTTTAAAACTTATTTTCCCCCCATTTTTTTGAGAGTATTTATTTATGCTACTTATGATGTAATGCTAATTATGTTACTTTAGATGTAACCAACTAGTAATTTACTTTTTGTGATGATGGAATTTATTTTTGTTTTCATACATTTCAATAGCTTTCTAATTGTTTAGCAAAAATGTATTACTTTATGGATCATTTTATCTTTGTGATCATGAACTTCTATATGATATGAGCTTTTACAGTGATAATTGGAAAGGAATCATTTAATTTGTTTTGACATTCATAAAAAGTATTCAGTTATTGATTGAAGACCGACCAATTGTTTATAATTTTTCCGAATTTTATTGTATTATTTTTATTTCTTATATTTTGTTAATTTTATGTAATGGGTTTAGATATGGAGCTATTTACAACCTCGCCCGAGCCTAGATAAAGTATTTCATCTATCTATCATCTACTTTGTCTATCAACATTCGTTATGGAAATAAGCTTGAGCTGTTCGGCAGATTCCTCTTGAAAATCTCTGCATACAGAGTGCATATAACTTACTTAATACCTACTCTTAACTTACTCCCAGGGCCATCTATATCAAAGTTGATATTTAGCCACACCAACAAATCGCCTCCAATTACTTAGGTCCTCTGCATCTTTTTCGGTAGCTCCATGTCGATCTTAACCTGGTTCCACCACCTCTGCCTAGGTCTTCCACGGGGTCGCCTTCCTTCTGGATTTGATTTCATCACTTTCTTTAGCCTACACTCCTCTCCTCTTCTCAGTACATGTCCAGTCCACTGGATTCTTTTACCTTTTATTTCACTTATACTATCTGGATTGTTGTATAGATTTATGCTTTCTTCTCCATTCTCCTTGCATATAACTACCTGTAGTAATATAACATTATTACCTTTAATAATATAAATACCTGTAGTAGTTTTAAAGTGCGCGCACTTTTAAACCTAAGTAACCTAACCTAACTAATCTGACCTAACCTAACCTAACTAATCAGACCTAACCTAACCTAACTAATCAGACCTAACCCATTCTCCTTGCGTATAACTACCTGTAGTAATATAACATTATTACCTTTAATAATATGAATACCTGTAGTAATTAACCTGTATAAGTACTTGAAACTTCCTTTATACAACAGGACTTACATATCTGAATAACGTACTCTCTGTACGTTGAAGATTGAATGCAAGTCTTGTAACGCGTCCAGGATACCCAAATGCATGAGTTCTGTCATAAGGTACCAGTATTGGACACATCTAATATTGATATTATGGTTCGGAACCTACCTAGAACTGTAGGTTCCCATTGATAACATAACATTAATCTTATTACCCACACACAAGTCTAATGCCCATGATTATTTACTTTATTTCAGTGTCACATGGCTCGAGGGACTCTTAAATGTCTATTATAAATACATCACATTTCAATATTAGGGAAGTGATAGCCGCGAGCCGTAGCAGGTATCTGTTCAATCAGATAGATAAGCTGCGTTCTCGTAGGTCCTGTTCGTAACGGTGACCGATTAGATTGGCCAGCAAAAAAGACACTGTTCTCTGCTGTAAAATCACTTCCCGGTGGTTCGGAACCCATCTAAAACTGTAGGTCCAACTCATCAATCACCATCATCCATTTCATTACCCACGCACAGGTCTCAGACCTATGTGGGCTTCATCCTCCAAAAAAAAAAAAATATATATATATAAATATATAAATTCAAGGGACTCTTGAAATGTCTATATATATACATTACATGTCAAGAGTACCTCGAATCAATAGAACCTGAAGGAATGTTCATAAATACGGGGCCCTGACTCATGTGAGCTTCATTATCAATAAAATAATATATTTAATGCCAGTTGTACAAAAGAAATTAAATTTGACTACCATAAGATGACGTCATTTGACAAAGCCAGTGCAACGACTTCCCTATTGAGCACCGTAAGATGACGTCATCTTACAGTGGATAAATTTAATTTTCTTTCGTGCAACTGGCCGGTAATGTTTGAACTGGATTGAATAAATTAAGAGACTTAATCACATGATAACGAATTTATTTCATTTAACAATAAAGAATAAATAAATATCTATTGACAATTTACAAGTGTACAAAAACAATTTACAATTCCGAATTGAATTGATTTCAAAGATGAAAATGTACAAAACAAAATTAACAATCTGTAACGATAGTTTTTAATGAGCTATTTACAATGATACTTCTAAGTGATGATCTAATCAATTCTAAAAATTTATATCACATAAATTTTGCTAATCACAAATATTTTTCTAGACAGAAAAGCTTTCTCCACAGCCACAAGTCCCTTTTATGTTGGGATTATTGAATACAAACTCCGACGCCAACTTGTTTTCCACGTAATCCATTTCGGTCCCCAGCAGAGACAGCTGCGCTTTCGCGTCTATAATCACACGTACGCCTGAAAAAAAATAAACATTAATAAATTAATGAAATGATGAATAACTAGTAGTTAGTAACAGTAGACCTCACGCCCAAGAATAAGGGTGCTTGCACAGAGGCACTCGATGCACTCAATGATAATCACCATCGAAAAATTAAACACAGTCATCAGACCTAACCCTAAGTCAATTCGCTTAGTCTGTTTTTCACAAAAGGTCATCAGACCTAACCCTAAGGCTGTGGTCAGACTGCATGCGACTGACGAGTAGATCGTTTTGCGAGCAGGTCGTACGAGTAGGTCGTCAGAGTAAGAGTGGTCACATTGCAAACTTCCTACTCCTGCGAGTTTATACTTCAAAGGCATTGACCAGTTGTTAGACAATCTGTTATTGCGCATTTTGTTTGTTAATGAAGAAAAAGAAAGCTGGGTGAATGATATCTCGACAAAAAAAAAAATAATAAAAATATTAAACGACGTGATGAAGCGCTATTGTGTCCTGGAATATCACCACTAGTGGTGTTGTTTGTTTGTTGTATTTATTCACTTTTTCAAGTCATTCTTCCTGAAAATTCATTAATGTCTTTGGTCCATAAATGTAATTTAGATGGCAACCCAGCGAACGCACAGGCAATATAGCCTATGTTTGCTGATTCCATAGGACCAGCTTTATTAATTATATTGCATGTACATTTCATGTTATAGACTAATTAAGTGGTTCAAATGAAGCTTTATACAACGTCTGTATTATGTATGTATCATGATTTTTTAATGGAATAAATTTGATTTGATTTGATATTAATTTAACAAGAGAGACGCAAGGAGAATTCAAGCTACTTTTTTTTGATCTACGAAAAACTGATAGAGAATTTTTCGATTATTTTCGGATGTCACTAGAAACGTTTTATTATATTTTAAATAGAATCAGCACAAAAATTGAAAAACAAAGCCATTTTTGGACTTGTATCAAGCCTGTGGAAAGATTAGCGGTCACATTGAGATCTCTATTATGATAATCCTTTGTGGATTGGTCCCACAATGGATTTTGGTCAAACACAAGCGTAATCAACTCCTCAACTTTCATTTTCACACTCGACCACGCAAAGAAAATCAAATAAACTTGCTTCCAGAATTGACTCGTGCGTGTGCGCAAGACCTCGTACGACCAACTCTTCTCTACTGTGACCAATCAAACCGGTTTATCAACGTTTGTTTTACTCTGACGTCCAGATGCGAGCACGCACGTCCATTTACTCGTCGGAGTACGCATGCAGTCTGACCACGGCCTTAGTCAATTGGCTCAGTCTGTTTTTCACAAAAGATCACACTGTATCACATCAACAAAGCTTTGTTTTCTATTTGCGAGACAGCTGATTGCTTAAATTAGATCTCTGATAAAACAATATTATATTAATATTGTTTATAATACAATATTAACAATACTGTTTACATATTAAACAAAATTTTGTTTATAAAACAATATTAATTGACCGAACGAAGAGAGGTCTCTGTTTCAAGTCGACAGTTTTGCATTCTGTTTGTTTGTAAGTATCCTAAACAAGTGATTACTAAGTAAATGATATACAAATTTAACTAATATTGTCTTATAAACTCATTCATCACACACCTAAAATCAAATTTCATCAATCAGATGTCTCACAAATAGAAAACACAGCCTTGTTGATATGATACAGAGTGACCCTTTGTGAAAAACAGACATGAAATAGACTACACGAATTGAATCAAGGGTTAGGTCTGATGATTGTGTTCAATTTTGCTCTGATGATTATCATTGAGTACATCGAGTATGCTCCTCTGTGCAAGCACCCTTATTCTTGGGCGTGAGGTCTACTGTTACTAACTACTAGTTAAATTTGTATTTACTTGGTAATCACTTGTTATTGAAATATTAAAGATGACTTGTTTCTCTGAAACAAATATGTTATTCCTGCCGTATGAGAGGATCCCAGCCTGAGCCAATAGTATTCATCTACGAAGGGCAACTCTGTATATAAGTCAGTTTTATTGAGATTGAAAATGACATGACAGTCGAAACTATAGTATCTCGTGTGTTATAATAGTTGCGGCTGTGACAATATCAGTCCTACTTATAATGAATATCTACCACAATATCATCGTTACCAAAACCAAGAAGATTGTTCACATTATTTGTAGTGGGAATAAAAAAAATTTATTGATCCTTTTTAGAAAGACTTTTTTCGTCAGGGAAGTGATGGCCGTGAGCCGTAGCAGGTATCTGTTCAATCAGAAACGCTCTTCTGGGCCCTCTCTGTAAGGGTGACCAGCAAAATCGACTGTGAAATCACTTCCTGGTGGTCCAACTCATCAATCACCATCATCCAACTCATTACCCACGCACAGGTATCTGACCTATGTGGGCTTCAACCTCAAAAAAAATAATTTTAACTACGACATTTTTATTTAAATTGTTTCAAGAAAATTGTGTATAAATCTATCTACACCTTATTGTGGCTTGAAGTGAATTAAGCTTGCTCATCTTAGATATGAAAAAGGCTATATCAATTGTGTTGTTTTCCAAACGTCTCCGTCGAATGATATGAGTCCGAGACTTGTGCGTGGGTAATGAGGTGAATGATAACACACACATAGATGCCAGAAGGATGAGCGGGATTCGAACCCACGACCTCTGAAACGACAGCAAGCTGAAGTTGCGACGCCCCAACCAACTGCGCTAAGCGGCCCGCCTAAGCTTGGACACAGGAAGTAGCTTCGAGGTGTGCTAGATAGTATACACACTCACCTGTGCAGCCAGACCCTGTGTAATGGTAGAGTGGGACTATCGTGTATAGAGCTTCAGAATTTGTTTCGGTAGGCTTGGCATGCTGATACAACAATGTTAGCTCAGTAAGAAAAGTAATCACATCCTACCTCACTCCTCGTTTGCGTAGTACGCTCTTTGGACCATAACATAATATTGAGGTCTGAAGAGTCAACTACAGTCGAAATTGGCATGATACTAAACATAGATCTACATCTATGGGAAGTGATAGCCGCGAGCCGTAGCAGGTATCTGTTCAATCAGATAGAGATAAGCTGCGTTCTCGTAGGACCTGTTTGCAATGATGGATTACCCTTGGGGAAGTGATAGTCGAGTGCCGTAGCAGGTATCTGTTCAATCAGAGATAAGCTACGAAAGTCCTGGGCGCTCTTTGTAAGGAAGACCGATTAAATTGGCTAGCAGAAAAGACACTGTTCTCTGCTGTAAAATCACTCCCGGTGGTTCGGAACCCTTCTAAAACTGTAGGTCCAACTCATCAATCTCCATCATCCAACTCATTACCCACGCACAGGTATAAGACCTATGTGGGCTTCATCCTCAAAAAAAAAATTATTTCAAAGTATTTTTTTCCAACTTTCTCACCGTCTTGAACAACTTCCTCGTCGAACTTTCCTTTCTCGGTGGCATAGTCCAGAGTATAGCTGAGTCCGTTGCAGCCGCGCTGACGAACGCCGACTTTTAAACCAATCTAGAAGAAAAAAACACGAAAATACAAATAAAAATCTATGGAAACTGGAAAATAATCTTAAATTATTAACTATATTTTAGGGAATTTTTCAGAGGATGAAGCCCACATAGGTCTGAGACCTGTGCGTGGATAATGAATTGTATGATGGTGATTGATAAGTTGGAACAGTTTTAGAAGGGTTCCAAACCTCCGGAAAGTGATTTTACAGCAGAGAAAAGTATTTTATGCTGGCCAATCCAATCGGTCACCCTTACAAAGAGCGCCCAGGACTTTCGTAGCATATCTCTGATTGAACAGATACCTGCTACGGCACTCGACTATCACTTCCCCAAGGGTTTTCCATCATTGCGAATTAATCCATTACATGGGAGGGTTCTTTCTTGAGACGGCTTTCCACTGAAATCGGAGCGGACTCTTTTTTGGTCAAACTACAAATTAAAACGCCATTTTGTACACAGTTAACAGCTGAGGCTCTAAACAGTTTTTTTTATTATTTGAGTTAGCACCTAGTTAGAAACTAATAAGCTTTTTATTCTATTGTAATTCTACTAAGTAAAGAAGGCTCTAAGCATGTGTAGCTTTGCTACAAAAAAGAAAAACGTCCACAGAATTTATTAATTTTGAATTCCTTCAAGTGCTATTAGTTTATACTGAAGACTTCCGCAATGGCGGATATTGACAACAGTATTGAATAGCTGATGGAAATCGATGAATGCTACTGTACAAAAATATCAGTCACCACCGGGAATCGAACCACGGACCTCCCAATTGCAGGTCGGGCGCCTTAACCACTAGACTATGGAGATCTTTCTGCACATCAGCATTCTTTTTCAACTTGGCTATATCGGCTCGTATCTCATAAGTTAGTTTGAAGTGACTGACAATCAAACAAACTGACAAACATACATAAACAGAATTTATTAATTTCGAATTCCTTCAAGTGCTATTAGTTTATACTGTTGTATAAACATATATAAACAAATATAAACTATTAGTTTATATTAATTGTCAGTCACTTCAAACTAAAAAGTCCACTTCGCTTTCAGTGGAAGGCCAGCTTTAATGTCTCTCAATGCGGAATGGAAATCTTCAATCTCAAATGTTTTCACAGCTCAACAGGGACGAATTTCGGCAGTTTTTATACATGTAACAGAAGGTCTTGTTAACTCATTGGAACCTCTCTGTCAGTAAAATTTCAAAAATATAAAAATCCAAGTTTTCCGTTGAATGGAATTGACAGCATCCTGTTTCGTATAATCACCTTTTTAGAGTAAATATAATAAGCATATGGCTTTCAATGGTGGGGAGGCCCTTACGAGTAGTTCCTCCTCACCGCTTGAGCAATATTATGGGAAACCTGGTGGACCCACAATTTTAGGTGGGTCCCGGAAGTGATTTTACAGAAGAGTGCAGAATCCTTTTTGCTAACCAATTCAATCGGGCCCTAAAATATAGCTGAAAACCCCTATCTTGAAACGATAGATGAAACATTCAAAGAGGGCCCTGGAGAGCGTATCTTAACTCATTGGACATATTTCTTCTACAGCTCGTGGCTATCACTTCTTTTTAGTCACCCAAAGATTCGACCCTAAGCAGTGGTGGGAGTGGTCTGTTAAGCATACTGCTTTATAATTTGTTTCTGCGGGCTTGGCATACCAATATAACCAACTCTATAAGCTAAAGGTAATCGAAAACTCTCTTCTCTTTGATGTAGTAAGTTCTTTGGACTAAAACATAGCGTTGAGGTCTGAAGAGTCACCTACACACAAATAAAAAGATTGGGTTGGAGAGTTATTAACATGCAATCAGTTTGATTTATTAGAATGAGTCAGTAGATTATTTGCAGACCACAGGAAATAGCGAAATACCTAACAGTTTATTAAAGACTATTTAGCCTTAGGTATGTCATATTGGCTTGAGTAACAAGAATTTGACACAAATTAAAAGCCCCTTAGTCATGACTCATGATTGAGAAGCTGAATTACATTGAAGCGCCCTGGTAAGGAGGGCACCGATTACATTGAGCGAGTTGACAAGCTACTCGCCGGCGTATTAGAATCTGATTGTAAACTTGCCCAGTGTACTTGTGTAGACAACATTTTCAGTCGACACTTGATGCTGAAATACTGTTGTATTAATTAAAATTACATAATGACTGGACAGTGTCTTGCAACCTCTCCTACAGAAAAAGCTTATTGGACTCAATGGCTCGTAAAATCTTAAATACCGGGGTTATTTTCCAACAATTTCATGCAAAAGGTTTTCACCTCTGAAGGAATTTCAATTCTTCTATTAAAAAAAAATCTATTTATCATATTCAAGTTCCTCACTGACTGTATATTTGCCAGTTTTTTAAACGGTCAGTTACTTCAAGCTATCTTCTATTTACTTATTAAAATATAAATCTATACTTACAGCATCTTCTTTTCCAATAAGCAACTGTTTTATTCTACCAACTGCAGCCGGTGTCTGTGAAAGAATTAAAAAATTAGGTGGAATTTTTGACAAAAGCAGATATCACAAATGAAAAGAGAAGAATTCTACCATATGTGTCACATATTCTAATATAATTAACGTGATGAGTATGATTCAGTAATGTTTAATGAAATGTATTATTTCAGTAATGATTCAGTTTAATGAAGCACAATTACCACACAAAATAAAACGCATATTTTAATTGAATTCGTCATAATTACATTTACACAATGATATGTAATGCAGCAGTTTTTTCATCTGTGATGACTACTATTTGTTACTACAGTCGCCGCGGCATTAGCAAATTAATTTATTGTCAGTCTAGGAGTTCTTACTGAAGAATATGCAGTAAAAAATAAGAAAATATTCTAGTTATTCCCATGACCTCTAGTGTGTAGATGGTTGTTTTCCTAGGCAAACTAGAGCTTGGCAGCTCAACAGCAAGTGTAAAAATATTATAAAAGCTAAGAAAAGCAATTATTTTTACTTACCAGGACTAGAGCTGCTCTTGATGGTATTAAACGTCTGTTTTTTACAGCTCGAACTGTTGCAGAAGCCAAAGCTCGTCCTGCCATAATAAATCCTGCTTAACCTAAAACTTGAAACCGAATAATGTTACTCCCAATAACTCCAGACATTTTTAGCCAATAAAATCGTAAGATAATGTCATATTTTCAGTGATTTTCAATTAATTGAATATTTGTAAATAGAAATTGGAAAAATAACTGTTATGTAGATTAGGTTAGGGTTGCACAATAATTCTGAAATATTCTAAACACACACAGATCCCAAAGAGACTACTTTTGGCAAAGTCAAGTCAATCAATTATATGATAACTGACTTATATAAAATACAATAAAAGGAATGGGAAGGATATTTTGACTACAAATTATAAGAATTTAGAAAGTTTTATGATGATTTGAAGGATAATTTGAATGTGCAATACAATTTATTAATCATAGTAGAAGAGTATAGCATTTTCGAAATTTATTTATTTTGAATGCTGCTTCAAAATCTATTCATAATAAATTTATTTTATGATAAAAATTATCATTTTGTAATGAAATCACGTATATTCAATAATAAATTCGATTTAAATTTGGGTTTAAGCTGGAACAGCTGATGTAACTCAGAACTCGGAATCAATGTCTTTGTACGAAGATAGCCGAACGACTTCGGGTTTATGTGACGTCAGCCTCGTGACGTCTCGTAACAGGTCTGTCTATAATATCATTCTCCCAGAATTCCTCGCCTCAATAGTACATGTCCGCCATAAGTGCAGTGTGGCTGTATGTTGGTTGGGGAGCTGTTCACTTCGAGACCAATTACGGCCTCATGCAGCATTCTCCTTTCGAGATCAAGGAAAAGTTACTGAAGGCTCTCGACAAGGAATACAATGTAAGGTGTTAATACCATTTAACTTCATTGTTGGGGATAATTTATGAAATATACCAGAGTGTCCAAGACGTAGAAATGCACTGCGAGTGGCGTGTCTGTGTGTACCTACGGAGCATTTTGAGTCGTAATATTGGCTAAAGTATGCACCATAATAAACGAATTTCCTTGGAAATATTACCTACCCCATGTAATTAGTCGCTGTGTATCTGGAAATCAGTTGAATCTGCGTGATAACGTGAAATTTTACTCGTGAAAATTGTGGTTACAGAGCTGTAGAAAGTGCTGTCTATACTCGTTGCCCACCTCACAGGCTCTATACGCGATAGTGCGCGTGCGCATTGGCCCTATGAACAGTTCCGGTCGACTGTCGACTTGTGAAATAGCCCTAGGCCAATTTGATATAACCTTAAAATACATTTTGACGTAATATTGCATATTTCGTCTTGTCAATATGTTTATCTAATTACTTATCTATGCATGTTGCAGACTACTGATTACAATTTCATAAACAAATCCAAAATAAGGTTAAGTTGATTTTATCAAGGTGGGGTCACCACGTTAATCGCTGTCTGGACTAATCACTATTACTGGACAATTTTGAACCATTTATTAAATACCTTTCGTAATCTACAAACTTATTCGAATCTTTATGTTCAACAATTTTATTTTATTTCGGAAATTGACAACGCCAGATTTCAGACTACCTAACTTAGTGATTGGCCTATCGATCGGTGTAATGTAATCTATTCATTACTTAATCATCCCAATAAATAAATTGATGATTTTCACTTAATTGTCACATTTAAATCTCTTATTTGACTGTTAGGTTAGATAACGCACATTCCTCCTAACACCCTATCAAGAGGTTCATTAATAACTTTGAGTAAGTTGCCTGTATCTAACAGTTTTATTTGGTCTCCTAAATTGCACATCTCTGATGAATATTAATTTTTTTGCAGAAATATGGTTTCATTATTATGAGTTGCAGCCCTATTAATTATATGATATAGACCTACGGTAGTTATAACCCCAAAAATGGTCAGATTTTCGATTTCTGGGTTACGAATTGAGTTTTATTCATCTTTAAAACGTCAATCATCATCTAATTAACTTGTTAATTGTTTGTCTACTTGGGCAAATGTGGTATGAAAGCCAGTGAGGATTAGTGACAGAAATTATGTAAACTTCATATAACTCATTAGTAAATTGTTCAAAGAATGATTTCAAATAGGAAACAAGAACCAAAACAACACAGCTTAGCCTATGAACTGGGTTATTCATTTACTGCTTCAATGTAATTACGGTTCCAAAGAAAGTGCATATTTGTTCAATTTTTCAGAGAATTATTAATGATTAACAATTGATGACTAATGAGTTCATGAATTGTATATAATGAAAAGTAGTAACATTTAAAAGCGTCATCATAACCACTCACACATTGATGACTCAGTATTGAAAACAAAAAAATTTAGGTCACCGAAATTGTACCGAATAAGTTATTCTTATCATACGAAGTTTCTAATTTCTTGAGTACAGTTCTTACTTAATTTAATAGGCTTAATAATTAGAATTAATTTGATTTTTTTCTCATTTTTTTAAAGGTTGTGGACATGGCCGCCGTTGTTGAAATCGTGTCTATTCTGGAAAGAACGGCAATCACAAAGGAGGCTCTTGAGGTAAATTAGTTAATTGTGTGTTACTTATAATTGTAGTTTGTAAAACAGGTCCTTTAAGGTACAGAACAAGTTGGCTGTTGTAGCCAGTCACTCATCTAATACATAAACGTATTGATGCTGTCCTCTGTCGACGAAATTCTAGCGCTCCACATGTTGGTAAGTGGGAGAAGATGACTGCAAAGGGGGGGTGAAGATGAAGAAAAATGAAAAAAAAGAAGATAGGATCAGAAAAGATTGAGAAAACAGAAAAGAAGATGAAATAGAAGTTATAGGGAGAAGAAAAAGGCAGCAGATGAAGAAAATAAAAAAATAGGATGGAAACAGAAAAATATAAGAAGAAACCAGCAAAAGAAGAAGATGGAGAAAACGAAGACAACAGAAGAAGGAGAAAATGGAAGAGTGAAGAAGAAGAAAAAGAAGCAAAGGGGAAGAGGTATAATAAAATAATAGGCGATTAAATTAAATTTTTAAACAAGCTTTCACGTTCAAGAAATCCATATTTAATTGATTCAGGCAACCTGCTAGTATCTCACGAAAGAGGACATGAATTACCCTACTAGTCTGAAAAATAGTAAGGATTAGTGGCAGAAATTCTGAAAACTTGATATAATTCATTAGTTAATTGTATAAAGAATTATTTCAAATAGGTCTCAGTAAGCGTGTGTGGTTCTGGTAACCAGCTTGTGGGCCTTGCCTTTCTTTTAGGTCTTAATTCTTGAATAATATTCCCATTCTGACCGCAGACCTAGTAGGAGTGAAAACTTGATTTCAGTATATACTTGAATCTTATGATGCAGCCTTCAGTAATATTATGTGCTAGTTGGCCCTGCTGCGATCTGAAATATATTCTCCTTGCCTTTATTATTCGCCACCTCCCACTGAGGCTACATTTGAAATTTCAACCTTTTAGGAATATTAGGGAAGAAGTTAGTTCTAGGACTCTTCCAGCTGATCAGAGGCCTCCTTCGTTGCTTTTTTTTACTCACCACCTCTCTATGAGGGACCATTTCAATTTGAAACCTCCTACGACTATTAGGGTAGAAGTTAGTCCTTGAGCTCTAGTTTTAAAACTTTTCGAGCTTTTCACGTGCTTTGCAACGGGATTTTAGTTATAATAGCGGTACCCGGTGAATTCCCAAGCCTAGCACAAACCGCATCTTCCTAGCTTACCCTGAGTTGTTTAAACTTTTTGTTTGGTTAAATTGCAATTAGAATGTTTTGTTTTCTTACCAAAGAAATAATGGATGAAACACAAGCTGAGCTTTTTATTATTATAGTGGGGTATCATAATTAGGAATAAAATTATATTTAGTAGCAAATTTTAAGAGTCGGGATTCTCTTTAATATGTTTGTTTTCTTGAATAAACTTTTTTTTTGAAATTATTATTATTCTCCAGTCATATGTTTTCTACATGACTGCAATGCTCCGACTACACGGTACGCGCGTAAGTCTGCAGACAGCGTAAATAACGCCGCTATAGGTACACCATATGATTAAAAACTGTTGACTTCTATCAGCTGTTCCTTCAAGAATAGATTTCTCCTTTTTGTGTCCTTCTGCGAGCAAGGAACACCCAGGATCTTTTGAACACCCAACTTCTCAGGAACTTTCTCGGGAATATTATACATTGTGCTTGAAAATTTCATAAAAATCGGTTCAGTGGTTTCGGAGTTTACTGGGAGCATACAGACACATCGCCTTTTTTTTTTTTTTTTTTTTTTTTATTTGAGGATGAAGCCCACATAGGTCTTAGACCCGTGCGTGGGTAATGAGTTGGATGATGATGATGATTTATGAGTTGGACCTACAGTGGTTTAGGTGGGTTCCGAACCACCGAGATAGTCATATGATAGTTATTTTGTGTACAGTCATACAGATTACTATTTTATTATAAATGACTCAATTAGCTTTTCATACTGAATACACTGAAATAATTGTTTGTTTTAATTCAAATAGATTTGTTTGACTCAAATAGATTGAAAATGATATTATAACATGAGTCATCAATCATGACGCACTTTATGTCTACTTGAATTGATAATTCGCGGTATTTGCATTTGATAAATTCATCAAAATTCTATTTTTCATTGTTCTACTTGTAACTATCAATGGAATAACTCAGTATTTACATAAATAATATATTATTTCGTATTGTATTTGATGATACTCTTCAAATTGAAGGTTTTTTTTGTGTTCTATAGACTACATTCTAGTGTCTGTGTGATACTTCTCATCTATGTTACTCTTTATCAATAAAGTATGACCTATGTAGTTGATTATTAGAAGAATAATATAGCAACTATTTTAAATTATAGTCGTTCTAATGAATTATTTTTATACAACTACTTTGTATGCTTCACTATGTAAATTAATTCAGTAGCGTTATACGCTAATTATTTCACTAGAGCGTTCTATTTTAAATCGTAGTTGCTCTGAAAAATTATTATTAGACAATTATTATTTCAATAGTTTTTCTATGTGATTGAAACCCGGATTAGTCTTGAGTTTATTTGGTGTGAGTTTTTGAAGATAATCTATTTTTTAAATTAGTTTGTGTGTGTAGTTTGATTTTTGAAAGGAATTCAACTTTAAATCTACAACAACGTTATTAAATATCGCTACCGTACATAAGACAAAAATTACAATTTATTTTTTATTGAACGACTAATGAATTTAATAGTAAGCAGTAAGGCTATGAAACACCGAATTCTTTGCACAGAGCATCTACTAGATTAGGAGACTTGAAATTGTTTTAAGTTTTTTAAAAGTGAAATTCTATGTGGCAACATGATTTTATATGTTTTATACAGTATTGGACATCTAGATCAACACTGTTGATTACATCTCACCAAATATGGTCCAATATATTGAAAGTGTTCAACTGCATCTTGGAAGCCCAATTCTTGATTTTTCTAAATTGACAATGTATTTCTATTTAAATTATGATTTTAATCATTTATACTGGAGGGATGCATTTCACTTCTAAAGAGAAGCGTCATCAGCTGATGTAATTTGAATAGAAATACAGTGTCAGTTTTGATATTAGATTGTTCGCCAAGTATTTCGTCATGGAAAACATCGTAGATCGTGATTTTTCTTGTATATTTTTCGAAATTTATGTTTTTTCAGCGTTTGTTTCCACAATTGATGTTATGTGTGCTACTATTTTCCTTCTTTTCAATTGTTATGACTTCGTTGAATGCTTTTGGGCCATTCAATAAATAAATAAACAGATCGGAGTGGATTCTGTAACAGCGTTGTTTGTGCCCTTTACAAAATGTCTGGCGTTTTCAGGGCCCTTCAAGAGTAACTTGGGTTTTGTTTACAATATTAATAACGCCAGAAAATGGCGAGAACAGCGCTTTTACAGGATCCACGCCGATATGCTCATCGGCGGCACTCATTTGCTTAACGTTTAGGATAAGTTTCTCTATGACTTTTGACAATATATTCATGTTAATAGTATTTAATGTCCTGGATTTCTTGTTCCATGACGAACTGCGTTGTTAATATTAACTTTTCATGTGAATTAAACGACTTGCAGTCAAATATTTGTTAAGAATAAGTATAACTCACTTAATCTGTAGGCCGAGCGCTTTCAAATCTATGAGATCCATCTTCAGAGGCCTTTTCATGTGAAATTTAACGACTTGCAGTCAAATATTTGTTAAGAATAAGTATAACTCACTCAATTCAGAGGCCTCTGAAGATGGATCTCATAGATTTGAAAGCGCTCGGCCTACAGATTAAGTGAGTTATACTTATTCTTAACAAATATTTGACTGCAAGTCGTTAAATTTCACATGAAAAGTTAGTATTTAATGGCTTACATTTATAATTTATTACTCCAACATTGACCGAGCATTATTATTTTTAAATATGCCCTATTCCTCGTGGTCACCGTGTACAAAAGAAAGGACGAAAAAGTATTATTTTCCCGGCAATAACACTCTCATCCAAGGGAAACAAAACTGTCTGTTTGCAAGGAAGAGTTGCTGAGCTTAATTTTAATTAATAATTATTTTATAAATGTATTTATTGATAAAAATTGAGTAATCTATGTTTGTTTGCAGACTACAAGACTGGGTAGATACATTAACGAGCTTAGAAGAAAAACCACCAATGATTCGCTGGCCAGGCGCGCAAAGGACCTGGTACGCCGCTGGCGTGACATGATCCTGCCCACACCCGCACCACCAGGCAGCGAGCCACCGAGTGGTGCCACCACACAGCAACCACCGGCGCCACCACCAATAGTCGCAGCGGCTGCTACACAGAACGGCAGCAGTGGCGCCACTTCAGCAGCCGCAGTTCGAGTAGCGCCACCACGAACACTGTCACCTGCCAGCAGCAACACAAGTCCCGTACAAAGTAGTGGAGCCACTAACGAGGCAGCCGTGCCACGTACGCACGCCTCCAACAAGCGGCTACGGAAAGAAGCGGTGGCGCCACTAGATGTGGCAGCGCCACCAGCCAAGAAGCCCAAATTGAACGGCGCGTCACTAGTAGCGCCACCGCCACCAGACGAGTGCAGTCGCGACTGTGGCGCCACAACGGGTGGTTCAGACGGATGTGAAATTGTGACAATTATCGACGAATTAACAGACACTAACGATTCGAAAACATCGTCGACTACAACGTCGAAAACGAAAAAGTCGCGACAAAAAGATAAAAAATCGTCGAATTCGGATAGGCGGCGTAGCAAAAGTGATCGGCGAACAGGTGACGATATCCTAAAAGAGAAAATTGCGTCCATAGCCCGAACGCCGCGCGTGAAAACCACTCAGGAACTGGTAGCAGACCTCCGATCGCGTAGCAACAGCGACACCAACGCTGTTATCGACGTCGATAGCGATGTTATTGTGACTAAAAGTATCGAAACAAGTGTGAACAGTGATGAGGTGTTGACGCGCAACAAAACTGAACATATGGCAAAGTTTTTACGCTCCCAACACGAATCGGACGACGACAGTGTTGTGGTTGTGGTCGATTTAGTGGACGAAAGTCAGGAGAAGAAGGTGGATGTGAAGGAGCGTTCAACCAAAGATCACAAACGATCGAAGCAGCAATCATCAGCCGAAAAAGACGGCAGCGAAACTACTGTGTCACCTGAGCGAACTCTGCAGGAGATTCTGGCCCGTCTACCGCCCCTCGATGTCGATAGTATAGTTTGGGATAACGAGAGTCCCCCCTCTACACCTCCGCCTCCTCGGGAAATAACACAGGACGATGTAGAGCGTCTTCACAACGAGCACGTGGAGAATCTGAATGGAAATTTTGATCATGCACCCGCGGACGCTGTAGGAGGGACCAACGAGGGGGACAACTTTCGAGAGTGGCACGAAACTGTTTCTAGGACGTCCTACAATGGGGAATTGCTGCATATATTGCCTTACGTTGTCATCGACTGATTAGTGGTGAGGGGTGTTTTTTTTGCTGTTATGTTTGTGAATTTGTTTGCTGCCAAATGTGTGAGTAGGTGCACAGAAGGGAAATTCCTATGAGATAAAGGGTGTGAAAGCCTTGGGTGTGTTAGGGTTGGGTGCGCAAAACTAGGGTAGCGATCATGAAATGAGGTGGGTGCATGGAAAGTAGGGCGTTGCTAAGTCTAGAAATCGGTTTCCGGTAGCAGCCATGATTTAAGTTGGGTGCTTGGAAAGTAGGAAGTTTCCAAGTCTCTGAATCGTTTTCTGCATGTGTTGCAAAGTTCTTGGGTGTGCTACACTATAGTGGCGATCATGAAATATGGTGGGTGCATTGTCAACTAGGAAGTTTCAAAGCTATTAAAAAGCACTCATTTTTTTAAATAGCGCTGTTTTTGTAGTTGCAATCACTTGATTTCATGTTGAGAATTACTGCAGTATTTATAAAAAAAAAATATTTTTATTTGCGCCCAGACGTACTTGTACCGCGGGTGCAAATACGATATCTTCATGTTACTGAACGGCCTTTACGTGCATGTATTATGTGTAGTATTTGCGCCCGCGATACAGTGTAGTTTGTACAATGTTCGTATTATGATTAATGGGTATTTGCGCCCGGGATACAACAATTTTTGCAACATATGCAGAAAACTGATTGCAACGGCGCAAAGGCTAAACAGTAAAGTTGCGGCCATGAAATTAGTCGGGTGAGTAAACAAAAAGTTTTGCAAAGAGCTAACCAAGAATATTTACAGCTGTGTCATCTCCTGCATTAACAAATAATTTAATTACATGAAATATTTTAGTAGAAATTTATTGTTTTAATAGAAATCGGCGCTAGTTTCAATAAAAACATCAAAAAGTCAATTCAAGTGCTACTAATATTTTGATTAATTTTGAAGAATGTATGATTTGTGTTTCATTGTGTTTGCTAGGTGATTTAATTGGCAGATGTTATTTTGGTGTCTTAGCTGCTTGAGATTAGATGCTGTTTAGGTTCTTTTTTTAGAAAACTGGTCAAATTGATGAAGATTTTATTTCATTTTGAAATCTATTTGATACAGTCATTCAAACGAATTATTTTAAATTGTGAAATTCGTGATAATTTGTAAATTGTTATACACTTTCATTTGTAAAATTGAGAAACCTAAGAGAAAACCTTCAGTTTAAAATTGAAACTACTCTTGAAGATATAAGGAATCTTTCTCTTTTTTGTGAAACTACTATTTTTCTTATAAATTCTTCTATATATTTATTGAATTTGTGATTATGGCTCATTTGTATCAAAACATTTATTAGGAAGCATTCTCTTTTTGGTAAAACAAATTTATTATTTTTGTTTTATTCTAAATCGTTGTCTTAAATTTGTGATTTTATATTATTATCAGGAAACAAAAATTTATTTTTCATTTGTAAATAAAATTATATTTTAGATTTATGGGTCATTTTTCTGTTGATTATTTTATTTATTGATTATTCAAAGCAAAATAGAATAATCTACTACTGAATTTGATAGATATTCGGAAAAAATGTAATACTATTATATTTTGGGCAATTTTCTAATGTTCTCAAGCAGCTAGGTACTACCATTTTTCGAAAAAGTGCAGACGTCAACTTTTTCTCCAATTTGATTGAGTTACCCATCATAGTAGTTGAGCCACTTTATTTCTAGATGATTTATTTTGTCTACATTCAAATATTGTGATCAGTATGATCAATGCGTTGTAAATATTATAAAATAGGTATAAATAATTTGAAAAAAAAATGTTCGAAACAAAATTTCGATAAGAATGTAGTATTTGTGAATGGTGAAAATTTAACTGAGTGCCTTATGAGTAAATTTTTAATTTTGATTGTAAATTGATTGTTATTGAAAGAAAAACTTCCATCGGCGTAAAATTTGAATTGGAATGTGTTTGAGGAAAAGTCGGTTATAATAGTTCCTTCTAGAAGCGTTTCCAGTATTATTTGAGCATCGTAATTTGAAAATTGGTTCTATCAATTCATTATGTAAAGAGACACATGATAAGTGATTGAATATTTCTAATTGAATTAAATTCATCTTATTTAAAACGTTTTAAGCTTGATTTTTATTGGGGCACATGATGATTTTCTAAAGTTTATAAATCTGCTGGTCTCAAAAACGTTGAAATGTAGTAAAACATGGAACTTATTTCTACCGTAAAATTTCCTAACAACTGCAGAAAAATATGGAACTTATTTCTACCGTAAAATTTAAAAAAATTATAAAATTCTTGTAATAACCTTATTCTTTGAAGCATCATACCAGATTTTATATATATTTGAGGTTTTGGAAAATCTGCTTTGCTAAAGAAAACGCATTTTCATTAAAAAAGTAATATTTCCATTAATATTATTTGAAAGCACAGTAAGTATAATTTTTTATATTTATTTATAGAAACTTGCTATGCAGAACTGACATTTTTGAATCGCGGCGGACGCGTTTCGAACTATGCAGTTCTTCCTCGGCGCTTGGTTGCGGACTGATTGGTTCTCTAGTTTTCTATATAATGAATAGTTATACTGCAGATCACGAAAATGGATATCCACAACAATAATAATTTGTTTAGTTTAGTAGCATGTGGTTACTAAGTTTAATAAGAGGTAACACGTTATTATTTTACCTACTTTATGTCAAATTATCAAATCTCCAATAACATAGAATAAAAATGTCGGTATAATAAAATATGAAACTTATAAAATTGAAAAATAGATGAATAGCATAGAATTGATTTGCACATTCAAAATATTCGTCAAATATTGGATTGAATCACATAGATAATAAACGAAGAAACCTTAATATTGATTTCAATGAAATAAATTTAATAAAAATATTTGTGTTTTATAAAAATGAATCATATAATAATATTATATATAATTTAGTAGTTTACTTAAATATATATAGCCAACTTCGGAAACAGAATCCATAGTATAAACATTAATTGCATCCTCAGTCAATAATTATTATTGAAAATTAGATTTTTGTGTTTATTGGAATCATCTACTTTTTTTAGTAAATTCAGAACAATTTGGCTATTTTTATTAAAATTTTAGTGCAAAGATGTCTTTTGCATTAGTAACAGACTGAAATTATGTCTTCCCAAGTATTTCTCGAATTCTCTTTATGAAATTCCATTCAAAATCTTCCTACTTCGTCTGTAGCTGCTTATTAATCGTTGAACTGTTTCCAAAAATTGATAAAAAATTAAACTTCTGGTATGATGCTCAAATCTATCATTAAATTCCTTTTGAAGAAACTATTTGAACCACACTTTCCAAATTACAATCCAAGTTACCACGTATGATTAAGAGTTCATTATTTTAATTAGTTTTGATATGAATGATAATCGGTGATTTGGTTGAATTTTTCAAATTTATAGTCATTTCCTACAAAAAAAATTGTAATTTTTCCAATGATTGTCTAAGTACGTCTTCAATTGTATAAATCTGTATCATTTGGGATGTATCATAGATTATTTTTAAAATTTTAAATAATCCATATTGAAATTTTTAATCCTGGTCTTTTAATTTGTGTGTTTTCTTGTGAAAAATTCTCTGGAATGGTTAATAGGATTTATTCTACGAACGCCGAAAATCTTGCCCAATTTTGAGATCTGCTAAGACTTGTGTAAAATTCAAAATTGAGTTGGAAATGTCATTTTTCCATCGACAAATATTTTTTCTTGTTAAAAATTTCATTTAAATCATAGTTTGTTAGCTTTTTCTCTCAAATTGCTAAAAAATCCTTTTTTTTCAAATTTATAATACTTTTTTATCTAAAAACATTTAAACATTCTCTTGCTCTGAATCTAACAAACCTTTTTCTATCTCCTACCAAATTTCTGGACGAAATAAATTTGTTTACAAATACATTGAAGACAATACGATTCAAATTATTGTATATTAAATCTTATGTTAAGATTGTCCAAAAATTGAATACAGCAGTTCTAAGATTCGTTCTTAAGCTTAATAAGTTTCAATTTGCGGGACATGCCAATAATTTATTCCAAGCTTTGGAACAATTGAGATGAAAGTTATTGTTGTAATAATAACTTATAAAACTGGTAAACATCTGTGGCTCAATTGTGCCTTAGAAAAACAAATTGAAACCTTTAAATAATATAGAATAGACAGTTTTGTACTTTTCCTATCATTTGTGTCTCAACTCCAGCCTCAGACTCTACTAGACTCTAGTCTCAGGCTCTACTAGACTAGTCTAGAAAGCGTAGGGTCTAGATTGTTCTACGAAAGCGCTCTTAATGCAATTAGTGTCTCTGTTTAGACGGGTGTAGACTCAGACACTGCTCTCATAAAATCTTACAGACCCTTTTTTCATAATTAGACATACAATTTTCTTAATTTAAAAATTCAGAACATAACTTTGTGTTCCTTTTTACAACAATAACTTTCTATCACACAATTATATAACGCCTTAAATGTTGGAATAATTAAACTTGAATGTCTACTTTTTTGTATTTTCGAAGTGACACACTTCATTATTCGAATTTATTATTGTTCAATGAGTCTGAATATTGTAATTTTTGTTTAATTTTGAGAGAATCCTTTTCGGTTACGGCAGTTTGATGTGTTGTGAAAAAAACACGTGTCTGGATATGATTACCAAGACTGATTCCTGATAATTTAGACATTTTTTCTTCTGAAATGCATCTCCAGTGTGTGTAGGTTCTTAAACTAAAATTGTGCTGTACTTTGTGTACATAGACTATGTTTTATTGGAGTCCTTTTTGTAGGTTTTTTTATTGATTTCAAGGTGTTTTACAAAAAAAAAAATAAGTAAATCAAATATCAGATTAGAAAAACAACATTGTAATAACATTCAACTTTTGGAAGATATTTTATTTTTCGTCTAATAATTATTCCAAAATGTGGTTTAGGCTTGCACTGTAGGCGTTTACAGCTTTGGAAAATTTATTTTTATATTTATCTCGATATTTATAATAATTTGGAACAAGTATATTTATTTATAGAGTAGTGACTCACGAGGTGGCGTATCAAGGCCGAATTAAAAATGGCGGTCATGTTTTATATCCTACGAAATAAACAGAATCTGTTTTACAGATAACAGTTATCTGTCGCCGAAACTCCAATGCTGAAAAATCATGGATTGATAAAAGGGAGGGAAATAAGCCTTCTGTTTGGACCAAACCCCTTATATAAGTCGCTTTGCACCAAACCCCTTATATAAGATTTGCAAAATTCGAAATTTCCGAAGTTTGGGTTAACTTTGAAAGGGTTTGGGTCACTACAATTGAAAAAAAAATGAAATCTTCGAAATTTAAACTTGTTTTTGGAATTTATATGAATCAGTTGTTGAAGCTTACATATTTGATTATATTCAAATAATCTGTAGACAAAACTGTGAACTCTAGTCAATGATTTTATGATTTTCGTACGTTAGCTTTTATTTAAAGCATTTCTTTTTCGATCTTGGTTTACAATCGGGTGATACAATTTTTTTATCCTTGTTCTAAATGTGTATTAAATTTGCTTGTAAAATGTAAACCATCTTGAATTTAATTTACTTATAAATGTAAACCATCTTGAATTTAATTTACTTATAAAATGTAAACCATCTTGAATTTAATTTACTTATAAAATATAAAACACCTTGAATCTATTAATTTCGAATTCCTCAAAGTGCAAAATTCTGTATACGTAAAACACCTTGAAATTTATCTTGCAAACACAATCCATTTGGGTCTGAATTTTTGTAATTTTGCTTGTTTTTTTCTCGAAAAACAATTACTATTAGAACAAATTCTCAGCTGTATAATATTATTGATTGTGCCTTCTTTGTTTTGAGGCCCATAAGAAAATGAAGAAACTTGTGATAGAGAGCTCTCATAGAGCAATCTAGATTGATCGTAGAGCGTTCTATCGCAACTAGTGTCTTCGTCTGGAATGACCTCTTTACTCTAGCTATTAAATACGATATTCGAGAATTTTGAGTAATATTAACCCAAGGTTAGTAGATAAGGTTGAACGCTCACATGTCTTCTTTCTGATGCAAAGTCGTTAAAAGATGAAGTTTCTTGCACCACCGCGGTGAAAATTTCAAATTTTTAACACACGTTTCTATGGAGAATTAATAGTAAATATCTCATAATTATTGGTGAAACGTAGGTAACTACATTTTCTTCTAGGAGCAGTGTCGGAATATTAATTTTATGTAAAAAGAGCACGATTAATACAATATTTATGAATATTGCCCTACACTACAAAAACACAAAACTGAGATGGTGTCCTACCTTAGAGAAGAGTTGTATAAACGTTGTATAACGTTTAAAACGTATATTTAAAAGTTGTATAACGTTGCATGTTCAAATAATTTTTTTTGGAAAGTTTTTATTTTTTCTAAAAATATGTAGGCCTAATTAAAAATTGAATATAGGCTTAAATTTTTCTATTTTTCAGCTCAAATGAAAAAATTCCAGTATAAGACAAAAATTGATTGAATTATATTGCGTTTTACAGTATGCTGTTTTCTGTAGGGTAGGACACTGCCTCAGTTTTATATGTGAATAAGTAGTGTTATAATTGATAAATTTTGTATATAAAATTTATTTAATATAAAATTTATATTCCTAGACTGTTTTTAGTAGATATAGGGTTTTTCAATAATTATGTGAGATTTTCTATTAATTCTTCATAAGGCGTGTGTAGAAAATTTAAAAATTTCACCGCGGTGACGTCACATCATCATTATTCCGCCATTTTGAATTGTAGGACCGTTCAATTCTGAATCTAATAACGTTGGTATTAACCTGCTTGGACTCAAATAGGTCTTACTGTTGAAGTTTCACCAATTTTTTTATATTTGTTGTGTAATTTTATGTTGATCTGGTTTCTTTTAGGAGAATGAATACTATGTACAATTTATTTTTTATTCGATCGGTTGTTCTTATTTCTCCATTTTTCTTTCCATTTTACCCTGTTAATATATTATTTATAATTGAGGAGAGAAAAAACGGAGGCCATGTTTTTTTATTAGTGCACTAAGTTAATAATAATTTATTATTAACTGTTGATATCACTATCCGTTATTCACGTTTGTAATTGGATTATAATATATAAATACAATAGATTGTAAATAATGATGATAATAATTAATTGATGAGTTGATATATTTTATGATTTTGTTTCATTTTGTAATTTGTACATTTTGAAGATAGTCTCGCACAAGGCGGGACTGTAAAAGTGATATTGAAATATAGAGAAATTCTATAAGTAAAACAAATTTGTACCAATTTATTATATCTATCTGTTAAACTTAAATATCTATCTATTAAACTCAAATAATTGTTAATAGATAGTTCTAGCAATACATACGCTAATGAATAAAAGCCTTATTATACAGAGCCACTCCAGTCGCGGTCGCGCCTCACAATTGAGGATAAATTACACCAGCCGGGTAAACTTTATTGAAAAAAAATCAGCCGAAAAACAGCTAAGAGCTATAAACATGTGTACTTTGACATTGTTGAGATTGGTCACTCGCTCGGCTGGTGTAATTTAGAGCCTTGTTATACAGAGTCACTGCAGTCGCGGTTGCGCGTCACAATTAAGGCCCAATTACACCAGCGGGGTAAATTTGATTAAAATATAAACTTGAAACACTTTTAAATGGAAATTAACTCACGTTATGGCGTGTCGGCCGTTTCGCTCTGTTGTGTAGAGCATCGTCAGACGACCCACAGTACACTGACTTAAGGTATGAAGTTATGAGTTAATTTCCATTTAAAAGTGTTTTTTTAAGTTTATATTACATATTAGTGGAAACAAGATGGATCTTCAACATCATTTATTAAAATATCAGATGATGGCTCCAAACATCTTAATGCCTTCATGTACTTTGACATTGTTGCGTTCGGTCACTCGCTCGGCTGTTGTAATTTAGTCTAAATTGTGGCATACGACCGCGACTGCAGTGGCTTTATATAATAAGGCTCAAGTCTCAATTGTGACGTGCATTCCCTACTGGAATTAATCGGTATATTGTGTAATATGGCTCTAATGCACAGTTTGTCAGTCGTTCAGTAGCTATTGATTCAATAGCGGCCCTAAGGATTGTTTCACACATACCCGGCATTCGAATAACCGGATATACCCAGCTGTAGCCACTCCCGTGTTTCGGAGGACACGTTAACCTGTCCTTTCTAGCTGTCTAAAAACAGTCAAGTCATGTGTCAGTGGCCCTGAACTTGTTCAAATGCAACCTGTTCACTCACACCTGAGCCAGCCAAGTCATACTTTATTATTATTATCACTACTCAACAAGTAGTAGTGGTATTGATGGTGTGAATTATTTGAGTATGCAATCACAAACTACCTCACTCCTCGTTTGTGTAGAACGCTCTTTGAACTAAAACATAACGTTGAGGTCTGAAGAGTCACCTACAGTGGACCAAATTGGCTACGGTACTACATACATACATGCATGCACTCAGTACTCAATAAATTGATTCGGCACTTGAGATTCTTGTGTTTTGATATGAATAAAGATTGAGTCGTCATAGCTGTTCTCACGCCTTCCGATCGGACTCTAGACGACTCAACAGTCGACTCCAGTCACTCAAAAGAGTCCAATCACTCAACTTTATTCACAACACCTCAAATACATTAATATCAGGATCTCACTACAGATAGAAAATCAAATACAAGCTGTTTGCACCAAATACGTGAATAGCACTATTCCACAACATGTGTTTGATTTCTTACAAATTTACCTTAGAGTCTTGATGCTCCACTGTGTAAGCACCCCCACTGAGTGTAAGCTAGACTCTCAGAGCCGTATTTATGAACGTTACTTCAGTTTCTCTTGACTTGAGGGACTCTTGACATGTAATGTATATAAATAGACATTTCAAGAGTCCCTTGAATTAATATATTGAAATAGACAAAATAACCTAAACAGCTAACCAACCTTTTATAAAATCCATATTGAAATGTGATATATATACATTTAAGAGTCCCTCGAGCCATGTGACACTGTATTTAGGCATTATGTATTTAATAGAAATAATTAATGTATTTAATAGGCATTTCAATATACACTGCAGGAACGTTCATGAATACAAGCATCAGACTCTAGTGTCGTAAGGAGCTTTCTTTGTCGTGGCGAAGGTGATATTGTGGTGGAAGATATCCATAATGAACAACAACACATGAAGTTGTCACAACCACATTTATCTCGAACAAACTCTTGATATTGATAACGGTGTAACAACCGAAACTAGTATCTCACTATTATTTACACTGCAGGAACGTTCATGAATACAAGCATCAGACTCTGGTGTCGTAAGGAGCTTTTTTTGTAGTGGCGAAGGTGATATTGTGGAAGATGTACATAATGAATAACAAGACATGAAGTTGCCACAACCACATTTATCTCAAACAAACTCTTGATATTGATAACGGTGTAACAACCGAAACTAGTATCTCACTATTTTCTAAATAAATGTGGTTGTGACAACTTCATGTCTTATTATTCATTATGTCGTAAGAGGCGTTCATATACGCACCCAAAAGTCAGGTACCTAGAACAATATTTGAAAGACAAAATATGGACCTACAAAAAATTTCAAATACATCGTTCATTTCAATTTACGTTTATTAACAATACAATAATAATAATTATTATTGGGCCTGGATATTTCAATAAATAATAATTGACCGAACGAAGAGAGGTCTCTTTCAAGTCGACCGTTTCGCATTTGTCTGTCTGTAACGCATTTACGGGTAAACGCGTGGACCAAATTCAATGAAACGTTGCATGGATTTTTCTTCAAGGAATGCCCAGCGATGTATGTGTAAGGATTTTCGAAATTTGCTTGCATTTTAAGTATATTTAAAAGGGGAAAAAGTAAGGCTCTTAGGCCTTCTTCTACACGAACATATGATTTTTAAAATGAGCTTCTCCATCATATGCAATTGGAATTAGATTTAAAGACAGCCCTCGGGCTTCCAGATTCATCTAGTTGAGACTTATTCATATGAATCAAGTTATCATTCAATTACATATAAGAGAAACAAATAATTTCTAATATTTTTATAAAGTATAAGAAGTTATTAATAAGAAAGATATTAGACAAATTTCATTAATATTATTCTGCAAATATTCATCCACCAGACATGTCAAATATGCAGCTGTCTGGAAAATATAAATGCAGCCTTGGCGATGAGATACAGTGTGATTCTTTGTGAAAAACAGACATGAAATAGACTACACAAATTGAATCAAGGGTTAGGTATAATAATTATGTTTCATTTTGCGATGTCATTTTCGAGCAAAGCTATTTTTTAATAATTTATCTACACAAAATAACAAATTGTGTAAATTATGACTTTAAAAATATGACAAGTCCATACACCCCTTTGAGAGGTGGTCAGTGGCCGCTTTATAAATCTATCTATCATTGATTAAGGCTGTGCGCAGGGTTTTTGGTCATAATTTTTTTTTCGAAGTTTATTGTATTGAATATTATTTAGGTATTGGAATGTTGACTATTGCCATTATTAATTCTTTTTTTCATCAAATATTTTATGAAATATGGGATTTCAAAGTTGAAATTTTTCGGTTTTTCGGGGCAATTGATCTCCCCTACGAGTTATTTTAAACTTTTGATAATTTTTTTTTGTAAATGAAAGACACATTGAGGAATAAAATGAAATGTTTCGGTTTTTCAGGGCAATTGATCTCCCCTACAAGTTATTTGAAACTTTTGATAATTTTTTTTTAAATGAAAGACACATTGAAGAATAAAATTTCTTAAAATAAATTTTTCAAAACATGCAAAAAATTTCAGTTTTTCAAAAATTATTTTGAAAAAACCAATTTTTTTTTGAGGATGAAGCCCACAGGTCTGAGACCTGTGCGTGGGTAATGAGTTGGATGATTGTGATTTATGAGTTGGACCTACAGTTTTAGGTGGGTTCCGAACCACCGGGAAGTGATTTTCAGCAGAGACCAGTGTCTGAATTGAAATAAAAAATGTGTCATTCTCTTCCCCAAGGTGTCTTTCAGTTATAAAAAAATTATCAAATGTTTAAAATTACTTGTAGGTGAGTTCAATTGCCCCCAAAAACCGAAAAAGTTTAACTTTGAACTCCCATATTCCATAAAATATTTGATGAAAAAAATAATTTCTCATGGCAATAGTTAGCATTACAATACCTTAATAATATCCAATTCAATGAACTTCGAAAACAAAATTATGACCAAAAACCCTGCGCACAGCCTTAAATCGAGTATGTTGCTATGTGTAAGCACCCTTATTCTTGGATGTGAGCTCTACAACTGTTCACAGAGCTACTAGTGATATAGGAAGCGTTCTATAGGAAATATTCTAACAACCGAATTCTAACGAATATATTATCTTAATTCGAAATAAATATCAAATAAATAAATATACAAATTTATTAGAATTCTAACGTTCTATCGAAATGCATTATATATGTTGTAAATGGTGTACTATTAATGTATAAAACGTTCTTTCAAAGCTGTTGCTTCACTACACATATCTTCCATCCCTCTCCACGCTTTTGTCTCATCTTTGTCATGTTTTTGCAATTCCGAGTAAATGTCGTCATTGTTCAGAAAATCTTTCTCTTTGCGCGGAAGAATGTGAGCGTGGACGTGCTGAAACAGTAAAAAATAAAATTAATTAAAACAATTTTTAAATTAAATGAAAAGTAATACAAAATTAAAAAGGTATTTCCATGAGCTTTTTTAATGCAGTTGTCAATATCCCCAGCAGCTGAGGTCTTCGGCACAATTTATAGCATAAAAAAAGGAGTATCAAAATTAATATCTGTGTAAACATCATGTAGGACCTGTAATAGAGCTCAAAAAGTACAAGATAACAATAGAATTTACGACTATGACTATTTAAACTATGACTAAAGTTTAAACATAACATAAATTAATCTGTGATGTTTTTCATGACGAAATACTTAATGAACAATCTAATATCAAAACCGACAATGTATTTCTATTTAAATTATGATTTTAACTCACTTGTACTGGAGGGATGCATTTCGCTTCTAAAGAGAAGCTTCATCAGCATGTTGGAAGTCTGATGGTCCTGCAGCAGTGTTGCTCTTCAGGCTGATGAAGCTTCTTTTTAGAAGCGAAATGCATCCCATTCCCTCCAGTATAAGTGAGTAAAAATCATGATCCAAATAAAAGTACAATGTAAGTTTTGATATTAAAATTTAATAAAATTGCAACAGATTTCTGATAGTTTGTCAATTTAATAGGTCTAGAAATATTTTTTATCGATCGCAAGAAGGGTCTCAGCTATCTAAATCAAAACTGACACTGTAATTCTATTCAAATTATGATTTTTACTTATACTGGAGGAATGCATTTCGCTTTTAAGGAAGAGCATCATCAGCCTATCATAATTTAAATATAAATATCGTGTCAGTTTTGATATAATATTTTTCATCAAGTATTTCGTCAAGGAAAGCATAACAGGTATTAGCTAGGTGAAGTTGAGGAACCTTAGAGAGCTGCTCAGTGGAGCTTCGATACTAGAGCATAGCTGCAAAATCAAACATATGCTGTGGATTGGGTTTGTACATACAGAAGCAGCGAGGATCAGGTTGGCTCTACTATGCTTCAAACATATCCTTATTTTATGAAATTCTTTCAAACCGTTTTCATCTGTTTTCAAACTTGACAAGTTTGGAATTAATGACCCTTAAAATATTTTGTATCAAGGCGGTAATTTTGTTTATACCTGCATAGGTACCTCCATAACGATAATTTTTTTTTGAGGATGAAGCTCACATAGGTCTGAGGCCTGTGCGTGGGTAATGAGTTGGATGATGGTGATTTATGAGTTGGACCAACAGTTTTAGGTGGGTTCCGAACCACCGGGAAGTGATTTTACAGCAGAGAACAGTGTCTTTTTTGCTGGCCAATCTAATCGGTCACCGTTACAAACAGGACCTACGAGAACGCAGCTTATCTATCTGATTGAACAGATACCTGCTACGGCTCGCGGCTATCACTTCCCTATAATGGGAAATAAACCAATAATGTAAAAAGCACATCATACACTTTCTATATTTGGCAATTATTCGTTTTGTCATCTTTTTATGAATACTGTAATCAAATATTTTTATTTTCACAGTAAAAATTTAATATTGCTCTCTTCCAATATCCATCATTAGTTCTAGTTTAGTTAAATGCATTTACATATTAAGCATCTCTAAAATCCGTGATTCTGCGTCAAGGAGGCCATTTTCCATTATTTGTAAGTGTGTCACTCCATATTACTGTAGCTAAATGAATAAACAATACAAAAAACTATTGGATATCCATTTTTAGTGAACTGTAGTATAACTATTCATATGTATAAACTTGCTGTGCAGAACTGACCTTTTTTGAGTCACGGCGGACGCGTTTCGATCTATGTCGTTCTTCTTCGGCGCTTGGTTGCGCCGAAGAAGAACGACATAGTTCGAAAAGCGTCCACCGCGGCTCAGAAAAAGTTCAGTTCTGCACAGCAAGTTTATACATATGAATAACAAAAAACTAAATCTACATAAAAATAAACCAATTAATCTACATTATAAATTAATCATTTATAATATATTATCGATATATTTATAATTGGATAAAAAGCAGTCTCCTAAACAGCTCCTCAAATTAAAACAGAACAGACACAATTACAGGAGCAGTGTAGGTCAGGTTAAGTTAGGTTAGGTTAGGCTAGGTAGATAAAAAGCAGTCTCCTAAACAGCTCCTCAAATTAAAACAGAACAGACACAATTACAGGAGCAGTGTAGGTCAGGTTAGGTTAGGTTAGGTTAGGTAGATAAAAGTATAAGAAGCAGTCTCCTAAACAGCTCCTCAAAAACAAGAACAGACACAATTACAGGAGCAGTGAACATGCTTTGGAAAGCAAATCATTCACATAAAAAACTTCAACAACATAAATCAATCAATAAATGAATTACTCAATTTACAATTACAGGAGCAGTGTAGGTCAGGTTAAGTTAGGTTAGGTTAGGTAGATAAAAAGCAGTCTCCTAAACAGCTCCTCAAATTAAAACAGAACAGACACAATTACAGGAGCAGTGTAGGTCAGGTTAAGTTAGGTTAGGTTAGGCTAGGTAGATAAAAAGCAGTCTCCTAAACAGCTCCTCAAATTAAAACAGAACAGACACAATTACAGGAGCAGTGTAGGTCAGGTTAGGTTAGGTTAGGTTAGGTAGATAAAAGTATAAGAAGCAGTCTCCTAAACAGCTCCTCAAAAACAAGAACAGACACAATTACAGGAGCAGTGAACATGCTTTGGAAAGCAAATCATTCACATAAAAAACTTCAACAACATAAATCAATCAATAAATGAATTACTCAATTTACTCAATAAATCAATCTACATTATAAATGAGTTATCTATGACTTCAGTTATCGCTTTATGCATATTTAAACAAAAAACTCTCACAGCTACTAAAATATTGAAACAAAACAGACTGGAGCATTGTTGCATGCACTGAGAAGCGAAACATTCATTGATAACGATATATTCATGTCCATAATAAATCAATTATAAAAAAAGACTGTTTAGATTAGTATTTTAAATTAAAATACAGAGTTCAATATTATAAGCAATGTATCTTTAATGTGGTTTAGGACTGAACTGTTTTTACTAACAAAATAGTCTCTTAGTAACTAATCATATGGAACAGCACAACATATGTTAATTCATATCATCCTAACACAGACCATGCAGAAAAAATTAATCATTCATTATTTCAATAATCGCTTTATTTATAATTGCAACAAAAACAGTGTCACAGCTCATAAAATTATAACATAACAGACATTATTATTACAGGAATGTTGCATGCACTAGGGAAACCGACAATAGTATGCACTGACGTGGAACTCTGGCTTAGAGGTCAACCATTTTTTGGTAGAAGTGAACCATTTACTGGCAATAACATGCACAGACGAAGAATTCTAGCTTAGAAATCAACCTTTTTTTGGGAGAAGTACATCATTTCTGACAATAACATGCACAGACATGCAATTCTGGACAATTTTCAACCAGCAACTCTTACATGTATACTTCTCCCAGCGTCGGGTCCATCTTGCACGGCTATTGTAGTGGAACAGCATCCATGCATCTGCTCCATTACTTGTTCAACTTTCTGCACAACTAGGAACAAATCGGCAACCTCGCTTGGAGTCAAATCTTGCAGTCTGATAGCCTTTCTAAGTGGAGCTACCAGGACATCTGAACAGAGTTGTTAAGGAGCGATGCAGGATCACATAGGAAATTGAGAAAACAATTAAGTTATACAATAGGAAGGAAATATTACTTGAATTTTATTATATATATAATAATCCAACCTTTTTAATCCCATCCTTATCCTTACCAATTCCCTAACTTGACCTATCCTAGTACATGTAACCATAGTTGGTTAGGTCATTTCTCACTCTTTTTTTTTAAGATGAAGCCCACATAGGTCTGAGACCTGTGCGTGGGTAATGAGTTGGATGATGGTGATTGATGAGTTGGACCTACAGTTTTAGGTGGGTTCCGAACCACCGGGAAGTGATTTTACAGCAGAGAACAGACTTTATATGTTACTCTATATGAGACTCTATATGTTACTGTTATTTTGTTAATGTGTTAGAATTTTTATATTTTATTTTATTTTCTTAAATGTATATTGTCAGTTGTAATGACTTTGGTGAGAAAAAAATAAAGAATTGAATTGAAATATTACTATATTTCATTATTTCAATTTATTTCATCGTCATTTTAAATATACAAAACACAAAAACATTTCCAGGATAGACAGTGAATTACAAAATACAAAGTTAAAAAATATGTTATACAAAATATGTCTGTTATACACTATATAAATCATAATAAATATATATTTTTTTTATTGCTGATGTTGCCCACACTGGTCCGAGACTTGTGCGTGGGTAATGAGGTGAATGATAACACATACATGTCAGACGGAGGAGCGGGATTCGAACCCACGACCGCTTAAACGGCAGCAAGCTGAAGTTGCGACGCCCCAACCAACTGCGCTAAGCGGCCCGCTTAATTTTTTTTTTTTAGGATGAAGCTCACATAGGTCTGAGATCTGTGCGTGGGTAATGAGTTGGATGATGGTGATTGATGAGTTGGACTTACAGTTTTAGGTGGGTTCCGAACCACCGGGAAGTGATTTTACAGCAGAGAACAGTGTCTTTTTTGCTGGCCGATCTAATCGGTCACCGTTACAAACAGGACCTACGAGAACGCAGCTTATCTCTCTGATTGAACAGATACCTGCTACGGCTCGCGGCTATCACTTCCTTTCTATATTTAAATATAATCAGTCGTTAAGTCACGTCAGAGGCGCTGAACTTTGTTCAGGTGCGACCTGAGAACACCAGACCTGAACCAGCCAGGTCACAAGATATTATTATTATTATATTTTGTTATCAACCGACTTCCAGGGAGGAGGTTGTCAATTCGACCTGTTGTTTTTACTTATCAATTTGTAAATTTGAAGAAAAAATCATTTTGATTTGATAATAACAATATGCATTTTACCAATTCGTCATTTATACCTTAAACATATCATATTGTATTATAAGAAATTTTCACTTTTTCAATTTATAAATAGAACTAAAATCGTAAGACAGGAGGAGTCAGGCATGGTAACTGTGCCCAGGTTATCAACAACCGCTGGGCAGCGTAGCTTTATCTATCTGCCACCATTATTTTATAACAACATTTCCAATGATGTGAGAGATTTAGTGGGACAAAAAAATTTTGGTTTACATTTGAAAAACTTTCTGGTTGACCCTCAGAATTGGGATATGGTCATGCTAGATATGGTTCTGGAGTGCTATTAAATAATAATGTAATCTCATGTGGGTCTGTTCCATCAATGTCACATATCTTGTAAGTAGTTTTTTTGTTCTGTTACTCTTGTTCTGCTTGTTAGTCTTTACTATTTTGTTAGTTATGGATATACAAGTGTTTTTTTCTTTATGTACATTGAATGCTTATTCTTAATTTGAATGGTTATGTGTTCTTTACTTATATGAAATATTTTTTAGTTAATTATTATTTGTATTTTATTACTCTTCAAGTTCAGTGTTAATTAGAAGGATAAAAATTTATGAATTATTCACTGTAGCCCGCCATAGTAAGGTGGACTCCTTCCCCAAGCTCGAGCTTGCTCTTTTGGGGGAGTAATTCCTACATTTTCAGTTGTTTTTTTTTATATGACAGTGTTTATGTTTATTTTCTTGTATTGTATTTTATAATGTTTTTTCTATGAGAAATTAATGATTTAAAAAAATAATAATTTAACAATAGAATAAAATGAATTATGTAGTGTTCAATGAATGAGATTGAATAGGAAACACAGAATTAATAAAACAATTAAGTTCTACAATAAAAATATAAATAAGTTGGTAATAGAATTGAGTGAACAAATTACAGTTCAATGCAAAATTAATCGACATTCCAGAGATTGGAAAAATCAAAAAGAGGATTCAAACTTTGCTGAGCTGATCTGATTATGATAACCGCAAATTCAAAGCTAGATTAAATGATAAAAAGTTACATTTTACAGCTTATCATGGACTCTTACTGTCACATATTAGGTATACTATCTTAGTATGGGGTAATTCATGTAGCTCAGAGGTGTGCTAGATAGTAAACACACTCACCTGTGCACCAGACCCTGTTAATTCTTTTTGTTTGTAGATTACGTCTTGGAGACTCCAGTTAAGGAGTATAACACAAGTCAGAATAAGGTGGGAGAAGACTGTTAAGCATAGCATAGAGCTTTAGAATTTGTCAAGGTGGGCTTGGCATACTGATACATTATTTATTTACACAACAGTCTAGAAGTTGATCCTTCCATAAGATTATACCAACAACGAATAACGAATAGAAGTATTAATTTATTAAATTATTTTGTAAATTGCAAGGCGACAGGCCCTTGATTTTAAGCCTTCAATTAATAATAAAACTAAAACAAGGTTCTAATATTGTCAAATCTAAGTTTTATTTTAAGCCTACTGAAATAATTAATACGGATAAAGTTCTTAAATACTCAACTAATCAGTGGATTTGACAACATTCCACATTTTCACATCGTCCTTATAATTTTATCACGGAATTCCATAACATCAACATCAATAATTACGAGAATTGACTTTCAAATTAACTGTAAAACAAGTTATACATTGATAAACAATGTCAACAAATAATATCTCATCAATATTACAGTTTATGTAAATAATAATACAAATAAATCAATTCAAATGATAGTTTATACAAGCAAAGAAGCAGCAGACTGATAAGAATTCAGGAGAACGAAATAGATTAGCTTTATTTGAATTTCGCTCCGGGCGGGAGGGATTCCTTTACGTAATGACCTTATGGAGCTAAGCCACTATTACTATATAGCTTGTAATCGGCTAAAGATATAACGGCTACAATGCTTTTAAATGGGGGAAAAACGATTCTTCAAACTCAGCAGTTGAACGAAGTTTAAGATTTTGAGTACTACAGACAGAGCTGCTCACATGATTCGGCATCGGTCAGTGAGAGATGCACATGATACGCCAATTTCAGGCGTTGCTTCTCTTCCCCGGGACCTACCAATGCTTTCTTATGGAGTTTTGCAAACTTTAGCCGAAGCCAGTAGACGGACGTGATACAAAAGCCGATCGCCGCGTACCAAACTATGCAACGCGACGTTATTTATTCATTTTTATCAATATATACTGTGATATTCTTCATTTTTTCTCGATTATTATTTATTTTTATATTATTTTAAGTATGTAGTTATTATAATTGACAACTTATTGTTACACTAATAGGCAGAATAGATTACTAGTCTATTTAAATGTTATGATATAAATCAGTGGCGTACCGATAATGGAGCGAGTGGAGCAGTCGCTCCAGGGCGCAAGGCTCTGAGGGGCGCACCGTTCTTGAGAGAAAATTACCTTTTACTTACAAAAAAGTGTATTACTATAATGAAGGCCAAAAGGGTGAAATGCAACACAATTTTAAAAAACCGTATGTAAACATCGCTGCGCATGACTAAAAGGAAAATTCATGTCAAATTAAAAATAAATCGGTTCATGCGTTCAGCCGTAAATGCGTTACAGCCAGACAGAATGCAAAACGGTCGAGATAAAGGTAGCAAATAGTCGAAAGTAGCAAAGCCAAAACAATTTAAATTGGGTGGCAAAAGGTATAACAAATTCAAGTAATTGAATAAAGACTTTGAATTTATTCTGAAAAAATAAATCCACAAGAAGTTCAATGCTTTTTATATTAAGAACAGGACTGAAATACTTCACTTTTGAATCCTATTTCCAAAATATAAAAAAAAAATTCATAAGGATGACTTGCAAAATGCGAAAAAATAACTGCAAATAAATTTATAGAAAAGTGAAAAAATCCAAAACTAGCTGTTTGGAATCTGGCCTGGCGAAAAATCATTCCTTGGAGATTCGCATCTCTAACAAATACGGCATAGTTAGAGGAGGAAAAAAAAGCCGCTGGTTCATTAAATGACCACTATATTGATATCAGCCCAATCGGGTGGGTTGAGTGTGTGACTTTCTTTTTTTTTTGGGGGGGGGGGGGGGGGGCATCGTTAGACACTTCCGCTCCAGGGCGCTTAAAACCTCGGTACGCCACTGATATAAATACACTTTTAAAGCTATAATTTTCCATTTTTCGGGATAGGTCATAAATTAAAAATGAATTCTCGATGACTTTTTTCAAAATAAATTAGAGCTTACAGTAGAGATTCATAATTTGATAAGGTTTTATATTTAGATTACCTAAGTATAGCCGATTTCTGAAGTGAATCTTCAGACCTTAAAGTTATGTTTTAGTCCAAAGAGCAAACTACGCAAACAAGGAATGAGGTATTTTGCGATTGTTTTTCTCAAAATTATAGCTGTGGTTTATTTGTTATGTATTAAACAATACTTGAAAATTATTTTGTTTTATACAAGGGATGTTCAATACATCTTGAGATACATATGCATCAATGTCTCTATGTGACCTTGAAACACGCTTTAATCAATCTGACTACATGATTATTATTATTAAATAATAATAATAATTATTATTATGAGTCTTGAGACTTGTGCGTGAGTGATGAGGTGGATGGATGGATGAATAAGATACTGATACATGGCTGAGGGTGGTGATTGGTCACGAGGTGAGCGTGGTGTTCATACAATTGTGATGTTCAGTCACGAGCGCTCAAGACTGCGCTTGGATAGGTGACCGTACTTCAATGTTACGACGTTATACTCTTTATTGTCACTTACCCGATGGTTCGGAACTCACTTAAAATAGTAGGTCCACCATGTTCCTCATGACACGGCCCAAAACGGCGAGGTGGAACTACCTGTAAGGGTCTTCCCACCAATAAAAGCCATACGCTTATTATTATTATTATTACTTTCCTGTGGTTCGGAACCCACCTAAAACTGTTGGACCGGCTCATAAATTATTATTCATCCATGACTGAATGAGATTCGAACCCAAGACTGCAGGAAACGGAGGCTTATCTAATCAAAGACAAGCGCTCCAACCAACTGGGAAGTGATAGCCGCGAGCCGTAGCAGGTATCTGTTCAATCAGATAGAGATAAGCTGCGTTCTCGTAGGTCCTGTTTGGAACGGTGACCGATTAGATTGGCCAGCAAAAAAGACACTGTTCTCTGCTGTAAAATCACTTCCCGGTGGTTCGGAAACCACCTAAAAACTGTAGGTCCAACTCATCAATCACCAAACTCATTACCCACGCACAGATCTCAGACCTATGTGGGCTACATCCTCCGGAAAAAAAAACTGCGCCACCAAAGACGCCATTGTGATCTTTTACAGATATTCTTTTTTTTAACAAAAAAGGATACGTCCAGGCACCACACACCGCTTATTGACGAACGCCATTGTCTTATCAGTCTTGTAGAAAATATGACTTTCAGGTATCAAAACCTGACCGAACGGGTACTGCTTCTCTGCTAGCCTGGTAGCAGCCTGGTCTTCAGCGGAAGCATTACAAGAAGGTAGCGCTGTGTCAAAAGGAAGCACTTCCGGGTAGACGTCGTGTCTTTTCTGTTTATGAACTGGCATCGATTTTCGAATATCCTCAATCAAACTGAGATCAATGTTGGCCAGTATGAAGCTGGTACCCTCCGAGCACTGGGCCACCACATTTCCGGATGGATCTATTACCTTGAACAAAAAACACAATGCAACTATTGGATATATTTAATAGCGTCCATTGCCCTCCTATACAGGGGGATCTGGAGCTTGTCAAAAAAATTTAAAGGCACAGTAAAATAGAATCTGCTTCTAACAGAAACGTAGGCATGGTGATGTGAAGCAGGATAAGTTTTTACACATAAATAAATTGGACCGCACAGATAGAATTGTATTGGTCACATATGTGTTGCGGTGTTGCCAGATGCGTGACCATGCCAGCAGCTGATAGTAGAGAATCACCAACCTCAATGCACGAATTGGCAACAGTGCTCGTATCGTGTTGGTCAAGGAATTTTAATTGAATTAATTGACATTCCCTATTAAAGACTATCCAAAACGGCTAACATTTATGATATAATTGCTATGAAATATATGTATTTATAAAATACAAAACATACACATACAAGTCATACAAAGAAATGAAAAATGTTAAAATACAATAACTGAAATTCAATATTATACAAATGTAAAATCTTTAAACTATTTTAAAATATTTACTATTTATAATGTAAAGATGGAAACCAACTATGGTTGCCCAGGTACTAGGGAGAGGTTCTCATAATATTAAATTGTTCAACAAACTTCCGTTAGAGCTAATATTGGTTGAACTCTGAATTTGGTTTCACTTTTGAACTCTGGCAAATTATCTGAAAATAGGTCCCTGCGAATATCATTGTGTAGTCTTGGTACATGATTCATTGGAGAGAAATATCTGTCAGCAAATCACGTCCTCTGTATAAAAAACAAAGTGAAGTGATAGCAGTGAGTTGTAGCAGGCATCTAATCAATCAGATTAGATAAGCAACGCTCTCCAGGACCCTCTCTGTAAGGGTGACGATTGGATTGGCCAGCAAAAGAGACTCTTTTCTCTGCTGTAAAATCACTTCCCGGTGGTTCGGAACCCACCTAAAACTGTAGGTCCAATTCATCAATCACCATCATCCAACTTTTTTTGTAGATCACGACTTGGAGACTCCAGTTGAGGAGTATAAGACAAGTCAGATCAACAATTATACACTAGTTACCATAATTACTATATCAATTAGTTGCAGTGAGGCTAATTTTGATGTGAAAGGAACTCATTACCCACGCACAGGTCTCAGACCTATGTAGGCTTTATTCGTCAAAAAGTAACAGGATGCTGTCCACTGTCAATTGCTTGACAGTACCTATTAATGAATTAATTGGTAATAAAATTACATTTATTAGTGAACCTTTTGAACAAAAGATATGAGACAAAAACATGTGCCGTAGCAGGTATCTTTTAAATCAGAGATAAGCTATGAAACTCCTGGGCCATCTCTGTAAGGGTGACCGATTGGATTGGCCAGCAAAAGAGACTCTGTTCTCTGCTGTAAAATCACTTCCCAGTGGTTCGGAACCCACCTAAAACTGTAGGTCCAACTCATCAATCACCAGCATCCAACTCAATTCTTGAGAACTACCCACGCACAGGTCTCATAGGCTAAATGAGGGAAGTGATCGCCATAGGGCCATAGCAGGTATCTGTTCAATCAGATGAAGATATGCTACGAACTCCTGAGCCCTCTTTGTACGGGTAACCGATTGGATTGGCCAGAAAATAAGACTGTTCTCTGCTGTAAAATCACTTCCCGGTGGTTCGGAACCCACCTAAAACTGTAGGTCCAACTCATCAATCACCATCATCCAATTCATTACCCACGCACAAGTCTAAGACCTATGTAGGCTTCATCCTTCAAAAAAAATGATGCCGTCTGCTGTCAATTGTTTTCACTGCCTATTAATGAATTAATTTGCAATAAAATGTAATTTATTACTGAACCTTTTGATAGAAAAACATGACAGAAAATAGTTTGTTATGACTGACCATAGCATGTCCCCAGGACGTCCGCTTCTTGTTGTGTGCACCGTACTGTGCGGCGGCTATCACGTAGCACTGGTTCTCAATGGCACGACTCCTGAGCAACACTTCCCAGTGCACGGCGCCGGTGGCAAATGTAAACGCCGACGGATAAGTGAGCACTTCGGCGCCCAGTCTAGTCAGAGCCAGGCTTATTTCCGGAAAACGCATGTCGTAGCACTGCATCGTGTTGGCCACAATTCGTTAAGGAAATTAATGGAAATTAAATAAATATTTTATTTGCCATAAAGATATATAAAACTACAAGAACATAATATAAGACTACATCTACAAATAATTGCAACTTTAGGTACGTAGGGAGGTCATTATTTGACAAGCTCAACCTGACCTCGCTAGATCGTGAGATTATTTGTAGTGGTGATGTATACAGACCAGTTAGGTCTATGTGGGCTGATATTATTTCAACTATGGATAGTATCAAATGTATAAAATGATTGATATGTTGTATAATAGGTATATATATATTTTTTTTATTATAACATATCTTTTCATTATGTTTTTGTATTCACTGTTTATCCTGGAAGAGTGTTATGTATTTTGTAGATTTTAAATGTCGATAAAATAAACAAATTAAAAAAAAAGATGTGGAAGATATTTGATTTGATATCCATAATAAATAATAAGACGCAGCAATGAATGACCCAGCAACGTTTGGAATGGCGAAGGAGGACTAGGAGGGCCGACCCCAACAGAAATGGGATATAGGCGCAGGGAAAAGAAGAAGAATAAATAATAAGAGGAAGTTGTCACAACCAATTATTTATTAAAAATAGTGAGATACTAGTTTCTGCTGTAGCACCATTATCAATCTCTAACAAACTAAAACCCGTTTGTTTGAGATTGATAATGGTGTAACAACCTAAAGTGCCCGAGAAAGTACTTCCTACACGGAATCGGGGAAGCGAGCTTCCACCACCTCAGATGCTCTGTATCGTAGTCACGTGGATGTTTGAATGAGTGGTGAGACTGATCTGCGCACAGCTGAATGCGCAATGTCACTTTCTCTGTCATCGTTGTGATGAACAGAACGACTCTCAGCTCACAAAGCCAGCCTGTTAGCAAGACATGCTGGTGGCAAGCGCTGAGAATAAGAGTGAGAGAGTCCAGCGAAGGGGAGTAAATGCTGCTATGTGGTGGGAGTGAATTGTAAGGGATAGAACATCGGGCCTCTCTCTCTGTCATCTCGGGCTGTGATGGAAGTATTTTCTCGGGGACTTTAGTATCTTATTTTTTTTTAAATAAATGTGGTTGTGACAAATTCCTCTTATTATTCAAGATCGCGACATCCAGTTAATTGGAATGTTCTGAAGGTTGCTTGTGTTGGAACATTACATTGTTAGATTCAATATCTAGTATTAATAATAATAATATAATAATTTATTCGACCAATAGCACATACAATACTTGAACACTTTCAAATTGATTCATAGAAACACACATAACTAATAATACATGCCATAGTAATTCACTATCTAGTGAGGCTAGGACAAGCTTGTTTAATAGTGGCCTCTGTTTAATAAGTAAGTACCCAATTTTAATAAATCGAATCATCTATCGATGGAAATTACCCTATCTACAGCATGTGCCATTTCCTAGAGTAGGGGCATTCTTTGCAAGGGTGACCGATTAGATTGGCCAGCAAAAAATACGTTTTCTTCTGTAAAATCACTTTTCGGTGGTTCGGAACCCACCTAAAACTGTAGGTCCAGCTCATCAATCACCATCATCCAACTCATTAAATAATAAATAAATAAATAAATGATTTATTTTCCAAACTAATACTACTACAAATTTACAAACATCTACAGTTATTAATACAAAAATGTGTTAGTAAAAGATCAAAATTTATGTTATAATACAAAAGTTTTTGTGTGGAAAATTGACCTACTCCACTATGGCAAGCCATGTTCTAGAGTAGGTTTGAATTTTTGTGAGCGAATAATTACCCACGCACAGATCTCAGACCTATGTAGGCTTCATCCTAAAAAAAAACCCAGAGTAGAGATGGGGAATTAAATGATTAGTTAAATTGATAGGATAATATATAAGCCTTGAAGGGTAAAACATAAGTAAATTCGTATGGCTTTTCGTGGTGGGGAGACCCTTACGGGTAGTTCCACCTCGCCGTTTTTTTAACGACTGCTTTTTTGTTACATGCAACCGGGACCGACGGCTAAACGGGTAAGTACACTGTGATAAACACGACAATAACAAGGTAGGTCTACTTTAATGATTCCCGAATTCTCATTTGAAACCAAAATGTATTAGAGACTTCCAACGTCTCTAAGTATTAATTTGAGTTGAATTGATTTATTGCCATAAAAAAGATACAATGAAAATATATATAACAATGTAAACAATGATGAATAAACTTGCTCACAATGATCATCACTAATTAATTGCAACAGAAAAAATTATAGATTGAACCAACCAGCAGAAGGATAAAAACCTTGTTCGCTGGTGGGAGTACTGAACCGAAAGTCAAGATTAATTATTTTGTTTCAAAACTGTCTTTTGCAGATTCAACCATTAAGCACTATTAATAATTATTCTAGATTACTGATATCAAAAGAGTAATGTCATAAGATCTAAGCTGCGTTCTCGTAGGTCCTGTTTGTAACGGTGAACGATTAGATCGGCCAGCAAAAAATACACTGTTCTCTGCTGTAAAATCACTTCCCGGTGGTTCGGAACCCACCTAAAACTGTAGGTCCAACTCATCAATCACCATCATCCAACTCATTACCCACGCACAGGTCTCAGACCTATGTGGGCTTCATCCTAAAAAAAAAAAATATATTCTACAGTTTTGATTATTCACATACCCATCAAGATGGAACCATGCCTCATCACTAAAAACTTCTCTTGCACACGTTTGTAAAATTTACACTCTATATAAGTCCCTACAATCAACACGCGTTCATCCTTGGAAAAAGCTATAGCTGACACAACGCAACGAAACGACACCGGAAACAGTACTAATGAGCTTTACTCCAAATTATTAAGTGGATTAATTACTTAATTAATTTTCACTTAATTACTAGTAATTACTCATTATTACCACCCTTACCAGTAAACCCATCACCCCGTTAAGTAATTATTAACTGCAAAATCGAATATATGTAATTCTATAATCAAATTTGATCAAAATCATCCCCAATAGTTCGTTCCACGTTTCTAAAATATACAATCTTATTAATAAAAGCTTTGAAAGAGGCCTCTGTTTACAAGAACCCTAGCGCTCCATGTGAAAAGAAGAAAGAGAAGGAGGATGAGGAGGAAGAGAAAGAGAAGGAAGATGAGGAGCAGGAGTAGGAGGATGAGGAGGAGGATGAGGAGGAAGAGAAAGAGAAGAAAGATGAGGAAGAGGAGGAGTAGGAGTAGGAGGATGAGGATGAGGAGGAAGCAAAGGAACAGGAGTAGGAGGAGGAGGAAGATGAGTGGAGGACGAGGAGGGAAGGAGGAGAAGGGGAAAAGGAGAAGGATAAGAAAAGACTATTAAATTAAATTTGACGACATTTGACTGCGAACCGTTAAATTCACATGAAAAGTTAATATTAACAACGCAGTTCGTCATGGAACAAGAAATCCAGGAATATTAAATTAAACTTGTAGATAGGTTATTAAACATTCTAGAAATCCAGATTCAATTGAATCAGGCCACCTGCTAGTATGTAGTATGTTGAATTCAAATCAAGACCCAGATATACTGCAAACTTAGTGAACTGTATCTTAAAAAAGAAAGAAATAATAAATTTAAAATGAAATGAAAAGGATACAATGGCCAATCCCACTTTGCCAGCTGGAGTTTGTATGGGTCTAATGATTTCTCGACCTTTCTGAACGTAATCAGACTCCTTGATGCAGACCTGCTTCTCTGGAATTTCAACATCGAACAGATGCAGCTTTCTGTAGACTGACACCAATTCGCCCATGTCATTGATGAGTACATGCGAATTGTGTACTTTGCAGTTATCCGCCTGAAATTCGAAATCACAGCTGATGAAGTTCCTGTTTAGGAACGAAAATAAATTTCTAGTTCGAGTAGGATACAACATTTTTGAAAATTAGAGAATATTTTCTGGTATAGCACAAACCTTTTCATGAATTCCACCCAGAGATAACCATACTTTTGTAGCTTTAGCCAATTCCTTGTATTTGCACATCAGGGGGCCATCCAACGGTTCCGATAGTTTCAAAACTTCATCTTTTGACTCTCCTATATAGTCACAGGCTTCTGGTAAGAACACCATCTGTGAATGAAAAGAAAATCTGTGATGTTTTCCATGACAAAATACTTAAACAATCTAAAACCAAAACTGACACTGAATTTCTATTTAAATTGTGATTTTTACCCTCTTATACTGGTGACACTGGAGGGATGCATTTTACTACTAAAGAGAAGCTTCATCAGCCAAAGAAAATTATGAAATGGAGATATTAATCATAGATTATAATTTCAATTTTCAACTGAAAAAATCATACTTACTTTAGCTCCAGCAGAAGATGCTCTTTCAATAAGATGTTTACAAACTTTGAAATTTTGTTCTTTGTCGTTTTTAGCGGTGAACTGGCATACCGCCACCGTAGAGTTGTGGTCCATGTTTCGAAACTGCAGATGACTGTTGGTAACTTCACAGTTATTCAATAATTCAATTGAAAAATATCGAGCTGCTCTGGCTGTTTTAAGGAAATTCAATTGTCTTGTACAGATGGCAAATGTGAATGTTCTAAAAACATTCATACCTGATACAGACACCTGAAAAAAGAAGAGTTGTCCTTATCAGGAGACATAGTAGTACAATTTGACCTCTGAAGCATAATTACTACAATATTTAGTTAAAATGTCAGTTGACATAATGGTATCAGTACCGTGATCCATAGTATGTTGATTTATTGATATGAACCAACTTAACTAGATCTCTTACTACTTCTAAGTTAAATGCAAAATAAGCTCAAAGGGCTCATTAGAAATGTAATAGACTATGAAGCATGTATCATTATATTTTGTAGCGTATTTGAAAATGTATGATTTGGAAAATTAGTAAATAAAGAATAAAATGTAATCATCCTACTCACCGGTTAGACTAAAACTGCTGCAATAGTTCAATCTTTCGGTTACCTAATGATTGGACTTGCGATATCAACTTCAAAATTGAGTCATTTCGCTTATGATAATGTTTTTATGACGAAAACGTGACGTTTTTCAAGTGAAATATAATTAATATCACTGTTGCGTACCAATGTCCCACTCTCTAATCAAACATAACCAAACAAATTACTTTCTGATAAACAGCTGTTATATGAGCACATGATATGACACGTTGACACCCACTCATCTATCATTTGAGTTTTTCAATCTCGATTCACAAGCTCATAATATTATAAATATCGCTTTTTCTTTTCTAGATTCTATTTTACAGTCATTAATAGTAATTTTTCAAACATTTTATTGTCATTCATTAAAAATTTTATTTTTATTTTCAATCAATGCCTAAATTCTCTGAATAATGAACCTTCCTTAAATCATGTCACCAGCGTCTTTCGTTACGTCATCAGTCGTCGAATCGTCTTGAGTTCCCGCTCATTCAATTTTCGTTAAGTTCTCGTTGTAAATGTCAATATCGAATTAAATGACATTAGTTTGTCAATCAATTAGAATGAGATAAATTATAATCTAATCGGTACAATTCACATTCTTGAATATTCATAAACAAAAGTTAATAGTGAAATTTTGTAGATTTCAATTGATCAAAAGGGTACGTATTTGATGGTTATAATCTTACTATTTTAAAAAGTAATAATACTCTTACAATTTATAATAATAGTATGGGAACAAATATTCTCATTTTATTTTCCACAAAAGTACTTTTCATCTTTAGAAGAGCTTCCAAATACATTGATTATATTTTCCGGTAAATTGAAATTTCACGGTACCGGTACCTATCTGCTGTCTGCAAGTTAGAAAAGCTTTGAAAATTAAATTATTTTTATTTTTTTTAGCATTTTAGTTATGAAATTCACTATTATATCTTGCTGAAACTTGCTGTAAGATGATTTGACTGCCGTACCTAGGTTCATGCATAGCTTATTCCTGTTTTCAGTCTCTGTTTTACCTTAGATAATAGATACTAGTGTCCGAGTCTGCTTCTTTCATTTTAGCCATTTTTTCGGAGGATGAAGCCCACATAGGTCTGAAACCTGTGCTTTGCAATGATGATTGATGAGTTGAACCTACAGTTAAAATGGATTCCGAACTACCGGGAAGTGATCTTGCAGCAGAGAGCAGATTCTATTGTGCTGGCCAAACCAAAGCAGTCACTCCCAGGGCGCCCGGCCACTGGCACAGCGCAGCGCAACTTTCAGTGGCGGGGCGCTTATTAGAAACCATTAGTTCGGTTTTAAAAGCTGTCCCAACTCTGCACAGATTTCAGTGGCCGGGCGCTCTAATAGATGAGCCCAAGCGCTTGCGTCTTATCTGACTGAACAGATACCAGACTCGGCTCGCGGGTAATCACTTCCCCAAATGCTTTTCCATTTTAAATTCATAAATAAATATGTTTTATTGACTCAAAAGCTTGGAATACAAACATAAGAGTCTTGTCATAGATAATTCCAATTTGACAACATCTCAAAATAAATATCAGTTTCAATTTTCAATATCACAGTATTTTAAATATAATAGTCTTGTCAGTTTCTACTCAGTATCACAGAAAACAAAATTGTCAACATCACAATCAACACAGAACAACAATAAAAACAGAAATTGACAACATCTATATCACAGTCAAGTCAAAGAAAGGAAAAAATACGATACTCTCATTTCAACGTCCTAGCTTATAGGTCAATGTCACAGCCCGAAGATAAAAACTCACTAACAGAATAGAACATATACTATGTACAGTAGATTTATCAGACATCAATGTATGAACAATAATAAATAAACTTACTTGATTTTATTACGTATCATATAAAATTACTTAGAACAATATATAATTATTTGAACAAAAGCAAGTAGAAATAATTTCACTTGCTTTACCAAACTGTAGCATCGCGCTTGTTCGCAACTTTTTTAAAGGTTACGTCATTAGCCTATAGAATAAATTTTCAGGTATTTATTATTCTCAATTTTTTCATTCATTATTGTACTGTATTTTCCAGATTGGTTGAGAAGAACGAGCTCTTTCAAAAGCTGACATGCCAGTATCTTGGAAATAAAAGTGATAATTCTCCACAATTTAGATATCTGAACTTCTCCAATCATGGATGACGAGGACTTGGACTTCCTCGACGAGTTCATTGACAGCGCTATTGAAGAAGTGGAAAAAAGTGAAAAAGCATCAAACTCTGACAATGTTACCACCCTAGCGCCTAGCAAAACTAAACAGTTGAAAGACTTTAATTTTTTAGCCGAAGAAACCGAAGAACCAGAAACTGCCACTAAAAAATCTACGGGAACCATCGAATTATCAAAGAAACAAAATATTGCTAAAACTAAAAAGCCGATCGTAGAAAAAAGCCTAATCCATAATGGCGATACTGACGACTCCGATGACGAAGACAATAGGAATCCGTCTGAAAGAAAGTACAACGAGTTTGGACAATTTATTAGTAATAAACTAAAAGAAGGAGAAACAAGTAAAAGTGAATCGTTTTCCAGTGTTTTCAAGAATGTGTCCTGGAAAAGCAAGACCACTTTTGAAAAGGAGGTTTCCAAGACGCCAGCTGGTGGGAAATCTGCTGGAGATTCATTTGTCTCCACTATAGGCCTGAATATTGTGTGAGTAAAGGTTTTTTCAGTAAACAGAATTTATTAATTTCGAATTCCTTTAATTACTATTACTTTATACTGAAGACTTCCGCAATGGCGGATATTGACAACAGCATTGAAAAGCTGTTGGGAATCGACATGGAATGTATATTTGTCAGTTTATTCAATTGTCAGTCACTTCAAACTAACTTGTGGGATACGAGCCGATATGGCCAAGTTGAAAATGAATGCTGCTGTGCAGAAAGGTCTCCATGGTCTAGTGGTTAAGGCGCTCAACCGGCAATTAAGAGGTCCGTGGTTCGATTCCCGGTGGTGACTGATATTTTTGTACAGTAGCATTCATCGATTCCCATCAGCTTTTCAATGCTGTTGTCAATATCCGCCATTGCGGAAGTCTTCAGTATAAAGTAATAGCAATTGAAGGAATTCGAAATTAATAAATTCTGTTTATGTATATTTGTCAGTTTATTCAATTGTCAGTCACTTCAAACTAACTTGTTTTTTCAGTTTTTCTACCTTCTTAAGTTTCTCTACCAACACTCATATTAAAGGGTACATAAAATGGCCTAATTTCTAAACTAATATAATTTAGGGAAGTGATAGCCGTGAGAGGTAGCAGGTATCTGTTTAGTCAGATAAAGATAAGCTACGAACTCTTGAGTCCCCTTTGTAAGGGTGAAGATTGTTCACATTATTTGTAGTGGGAATAAAAACTTTTTATTGATCCTTTTCAGAAATAAATACTCTTTTAGATAGCCAGGGAAGTGATAGCCGTGAGCCGTAGCAGGTTAATCAGATTAGATAAGCAACGCTCTCCTGGGCCCTCTTTGTAAGGGTGACGATTGGATTGGCCAGCAAATAAGACTCTGTTCTCTGCTGTAAAATCACTTCCCGGTGGTTCGGAACCCACCTAAAACTGTAGGTCCAACTCATCAATTACCAGCTCATTACCTACGCACATGTCTTAGAAGACCTATGTAGGTTTCATCCTTCTAGAAAAAGAAAGTCATTGGTGTAAATTTACTACATGTATTTATATATTCATAGTGGGAAAATACAACTTGTTCTAGAGAGACAATAGGCTTTCAGTCCACATCATTTAGAAGGAACAAACTGCAAAATTCTAGGTTTCAGGTGTTGATATTATGATGATATCAGTTTGTTTTTGAATTGTGATAGTCAGTCTACAATGGAATTAGAATGTTAAAACGCCCTAAATGAACTGGATGAATGGCTTACAGCTAATTTGATAAACTACAAAAAAAACTAAGATGATAACATTTAGGTCAGCTGATGAAGTTGAGTTCAATTCAATTCAATTTTTTAATTAGCATTTTCATTCATTTACATCATTTTTGAAACATGTAAAGAATTTCTGCATTGTCAATATACAAAATGAAAATAAACATATTCAATTACGAACAGTCACAAATTAGTAAAATAATAAAACAGTCACAAATGAGAAAAATAATAGAATAAAATACATTATAAAGGCACTAAATTAATAAGTTTAGTAACTAACTAAGGCTGTAAGGCTACAAGCTGTTGAATCCAATTAACTTGGATCTAGTACCTCGTGTCAATAGGATGGATCTGAGGAAGAAAAGCAGTCAAGTGTCATTCGTCTAAAAACTCTCGAACCGAATAAAATGTTTTATCTGTCAAATAGTTCCAAGACTTTTTTCTTAAATTGAAATTTGGGTTTTAAGGTTTTCGTTTCATTTGGCAGCTTGTTGAAGAATTTAACTGCTTTATATAGTGCTCCCTTTTCAAATTTTGTGATCCTGTGAATTGGGTAAAATAATGAGTTATATGCTCTTGTTTCTCTTACGGTTTCATTTCTTTTTTGCAGTATATTAAGGTTTCTGAAAGCTAACATGAGTGTTGAATAAATGTAAACTGAGGGGACGGTGAGAATTTTATGATTTCTGAAAATTGCTCTACATGGGTGTCTCCATCTCAAATTGAAAACTCGTCTAATGATATTTTTTTGAGCTTTAAAAATTCTGTCTAATTGAGTCGAGGCACCCCAAAATACTATACCATATTTAACTAGGCTTTCAAAGTAGCCTCTGTAAACGTCCAATAAGACACTCAGAATGCATGTATCCTTTAGGACATTTATTGCATAAGATGCAGAACTGAGCCTTTTCAAAAGTTGCTGGGTATGTGTGTTCCATGATAGGGATTCATCTATAATAACTCCAAGAAATCTTGTTTCTGTGCTGACTGAAATATTTGCATCTGGGGCATTTAGTTGAGAATCTCTCAATGGTCTCACAGTCCGCGAGGATAACAGGAAATTCACAGCAGTTGTTTTTGCAGGATTTAATAAGAGGCCATTTGCTTCAAACCAAGAGTAACAGTTTTCCAACTCCTTGTTCAAATTTGAAATAAGAGAATTTTGATTATTGCCCTTTACCAGTAACGAAACGTCATCAGCATACATACATAATTTAGATTGATCATTCTCACATTTAAGGTCATTTATGTACAGCAAAAATAGGATAGGCGATAGTATTAGGGAGTAGAATTAGAAGTGAGAAATAATAAAATCGGATGTTTTAATGATATTTAAAGGTTCTTGGTATAACTATTGATAGCAAGCTCTCTTGGAAATCACACTTAGAATATCTTGAGAAAAATTTAATTCTGCAGTATACATAGGCCTACTAAAAAGCATAAAAAATTCACTAAATTTTTCTATGTTGAAAGATGTTTATCATGCGATATTCCATTCACGGATTAACTATGGCATAGCTTTTTGGGGTAATTCCAGCGAAGTAGGGCAAATCTTTAAATTGGGCAATAAGAGTTATGGTGGGTGAGTCTATGCATACTAGCTGTCGACCATATTAAAAGTAGTTGAAAATTCTGCCTGGGTCCGGGCCTAGTTGAACGAGCGAAGCGAGTTCTTCCTTTTGACTTGAGGCTCGAGGCGTTGTGTGTTTGTATGTTCCACGATAACTTTCGAAGGCCTTTATCAATCAACTTCAAATTTGAAACACAGATTCTTGGTATCTTTAGACAGGTCAAGTTCGTTGGCCAATAATATTAACCGATTCCTTCATCCTTTTAGAGGCGAAACAAAAGGATATGTTCTCAGCCCTTCATTAATATATCTATATATTACTATACATAGAAAATAGTTCTTTTCACCATATGGAATTCGCAATAGATCTCAAAATATATTTTGAGTTATCATCAGCTGTAGGTGAATAAAAGCGATCAGGCTTTTTATAGAATCTCTATCAGCTGATATACTAATTTCATTTCCCTGATAAAATATGGATGAATAACAGCTGTTTTTTATGTGGTAAATATATCTACTCTATAGATACACTAACTTCATTGCCCTGATATATAGGTCTATGAGCACGGTAGGTCTTTTTTGAGGAAAATAAATCTGTGTATCAGAGCAACGATGAGCTTGAACTTCTAGTGATAGATGTCTTGTGAATTTTATGTAAATCAGTATCTTCTAAACAGCCGTTTTTCGTTACTACCTTCCCCTGGGATAAGCTTCCCAAATGAGTTTCCCTTTCCAAAATTAGTTGTTTGCAAGCGAGTTCTCCAGCCCGTTGGGCTCACTAGTTTATATATATTTAAAACAGTAAATTTAATAAAGAAAAATGAATCAATGTTTGATAGGGGTTCCGTGGTTCATTCTTATAACTCTAGGTACACGGATGAACTTAAAAATGAAGCTTACCGCACCGCTCTCTACGCAAATGGAGTTAGAAATTCAGGAGTTCAACTTTTTAATGTTCTGCCCTAGGAGACTTCCTCTCATAAAATTTAAAGAGGTTAACAAGAGAGAGCTAGAGGACTGGTTTCTATACAAGCCAAGAATATAGAGAGTATTATAAAAAATCATATATTAATATAGCCTGAATGAAAATAATACATTTAACATTGGACAAATCCAGATGACCCCATGTTAGGAGGCCATTGGATGCTTAAATATCTATATCTATCTAGTGGTACTAATAAGATATCTACCCACTTCACTAGTAACATAAGGGTGGTGATTGGTCATGCGGTGAGCGTGGTGTTCAAGTGGTCGTGATGTTCAGTCACGACCGCACAAGACTGCGCGTGGATGGGTGACCGTGCTTCAGTGACTTGATGTTACAAGCTTTATTATCACTTACCCGGTGGTTCAGAACCCACCTAAAATAGTAGTTCCACCATGTTCCCCGTAACATGGCACAAACGGCGAGGTGGAACTACCCGTAAGGGTCTCCCCACCATTGAAAGCCATACGCTTATTATTATTATTATTAATGCTAGTAACATATAATACGTTACTATTAATTAATCCTGTATATTTTCAGTAGCACTACCATGGAATGAAAATAAAATATTCTTTCTCGTCTAACAAACAACTTTCGTTATGTATTTGTTAATTTCGAATGTCTGTATGTTTAAGTGTTTCTAATAATAATTTTTATTGTGTTTTTCCACAGAAATCCACTAATTTCGGCGGGATTGCTGTTTGAAAAGATGGCGGGACGTTCGTATGTGCATTTTGTAAAATTGAAATATCACACCGAACGATTGGCGAGAAAGGACAGCGAGCTGGTCAGCAAAGATTGGATTGTTATTGGTGTGGTAGTCAGCAAGTCGGCTCCTAAAGAATCTAAAAAGGTTAGTTTTTAATATTAACTAGCTATTGTGCCCGCCCTTCTTATGGATTATGTTTAGAAATAAGACTAAAATATGTTTCGGCTTTTTTGACAGCAACGATCATGAAGTTGTTAGCAGCTTAGTAAACAACTTAGAACCTAAACAATTCAGTGACAGTTATCAGAGAGAATATTTGAGAACAGCTGATTGATATATCATGATAAATTACGTGATTTGTTCTTATGTGGTAATAAAACTTAGAAGAAATCGCACAATACTTGGTTTTTAAACGTTTATTATTCTGTTAAAAAAAAAGTTAATTTAGTTTTTTATAGCTAAAGACATTGTCAAAAAGGTTTTCAATACTGATAAATAACTTTAATCCCGATCGCTGCTCTCGTTTTTCAGGAGAAGGCCGCGTAAAATGCCTTCGGGGCCGTGACAGACACAGACAGAAATTGAGATAAGACTTGTTTCGGCTTCTTTAATGTATAAAACGTAAAAATAACCAAAAACATATAATTCTGATAACTGTACAGACAAAACTCTAATTTTATTTATAAAGATTTATCAAAAATTTTATTTATACATGTAAACGGCTTTCCTGTGTCGACAAAACTCTAGCACTGAAGGATGAGAAAAAAATGATAGAAGTAATGAGACAGAATGAGGAGTAGGAGAAGAAATACAGAAGTAGGAGAACAAAAAGAGAGAAGAGAAGAAGTTGAAAAACAGAAGGAAAAAATCAAAATGAAAAACAGAAGAGGAATTAAAAGTAGTTGGAGGAGGAGAAGAAATAGGATAAAAAGAGAAAGAAGTTGAAAATGAAAGAGAAGTAGCTGAAAGACAGAAGAACATGAAAAACAGAAGAAAAACTGAAAAGGTTCTAGAAAAGACTTGAATAAAAATAATTTACTGTTTGCGTGATTAATGTGTGTTTAAACACATTATAATGCAAAAACGAAACTCGCCGTTTTTTTGTACAAAATGTACAATGTTCAAGATTTTTCTTGAAACTAACATTAAACAAGTAGCCTAATAATAATAAACCATCCTTGAAGGTTTCCTTATTTCAAGGAAGACTTGAAAAGTACTTTCTCCAAGGCCCATATTTATGAACCCAACTTGAGGCTTTCTAAACTCAAGGGAAGCTTCTTTATTATTTTAAAGGGAGACTTGAAAATAATTTTTAGGTCCGTATTTATATAGCTACCTTGTGGCTTCTGTAACTCAAGGACACTTGAAAAACTTCCACTCGAAAGGGTTTTAAGCCTCCCTTGAGTTTAGAAAAGTCAAGGTAAACAACCCTTGAGTTGAGGAAACCCAAGGTAAACTCCCCTAAATACGGCCAATATCAATCAAACCATATCTAATCAATCAATAATATATAAATCAATCATTGTCTATCATTAGGCTAACTTACTGTTTTTCTAATAGAGTTTATTTTATTCATGCTTTAAAAATATTTTCTTTATTTTCAGGGCAACAATTTCTGTGTTTGGACTTTGAGCGATTTGAGAATGGGTTTGAAAACGGCATCGCTGTTTCTGTTTGGAAATGCCTACACTCAACTATGGAAGCGGCCAGTGGGCACAGTTGTCGGGGTTCTCAATCCCACTATCATGGACCAGAGTCAGTAAGTTCTTTTTACAATTTTTTGTTCTTAAAATGTTTGTAACTTGATGTCATTCTTTGTACATGCCCCACTATTTTTATAAGTTGGAGTTTTTCATTCATTTCAATAGATTCTACTTGCAAAATTCCGTTTCTCACGTTCCACTATGTACTGAAGTTTTCATATAACTTGGCAGCAGTTGGTTTCAGATCTAGCAAGTCCTCCCATCTTCTACACGCTGCCAAGTTATATGAATCCTACAGTAAGTTATTTTTTCGGAGGTTGAATCAGCCCAGCATAGGTCTGAGACCTGTGCGTGGGTGATGGATGATGATGATTGATGAGTTGGACCTGCAGGTTTGTTTAGGTTCCAAACCACCGGGAAGTGATTTTGCTGCCGATAACAGTGTTTTTTACAGGCCCAATCGAAACGGTCACCCTTACTGGAAGAACCGAAGCGCTCAAGTTTGATCTTATCTGACTTAGAAGATACCTGGCACGTTTCGCAGCTAATCACTTCCCTTGACATTGACAATTACAGGCTTGAAAATGTCCTAATCATGCTTTCTCACTGTGGAGCTTGCTCGATGATAATCAGCATCTCAAAATCAAGCTGTATGACAGACCGATTGGATCAGTGTGAATACCTCCATTCTACAGCATGTGTTTGATTTTGCAATGGTGATTGCCATTGTGTATTGGATACTCCACTATATACTACTGCTTAAATTTGAGCTGAAATTCAATCAACTTGCACATTATTTATTTATTATTTTATTCGTGACATATTTTATTAAATATTTTTTTGTTATTTATTTACTTTTAGAAGAGATAACGTGGAAGCCTGCCTATCTGTGTACACTGCTGATCAAGTTATGGTGATTGGACAGTCTAAGGATTTCGGGCTCTGCAAAGCAAGGTTTGTCTAAGTATCCATTATTATTGTAATTTATACATTTTTATTAATTTATTTTTCCTACAGTGACCCAAAAAGTGCCTATTTTTGCACTAATTGTGGCACGCAAAATAGTCTATTCCTGCACCAGTGCGGGAAGGTATATAATTCCAGTGCGCAAAAGTACTTTTCCTGCAGTGACCCGATAAAGTGCCAATTTTTGCACTAACTGTAGCACGCAAAATAGTCTATTCCTGCACCAGTGCGGGAAAGTACTTTTCCGCACTCCAGATTTGCAACCTAACAACACAAAATAGTCATCATGTAATACGCAGGTTCTATTCTGCATTCAAAAATAGGTTGGCTACTCTGCTTCAGCTACGAAATACAGTCAGTTGTAGTTGTTGAAATCGATTTGATTCGAAGATAGGTTATGTGAGGAATATGTCAGGTTATGTATGTCCTGTTTAAATTACTTTATACGTTCCTGTAGGAAAAATTTAATGTGTAATTCGAGCGCAAAGTATTGTTTCTGCACTCGAGAAACTTTTTTCACTCGCCTTCGGCTCGTTAAAAAAACTGTTTCGGTGCAAAAAACCCCCACTTTTCACTCTAGTTACACAAAAATAGCTATTTCTCCACTTTATGATGTCTTGGGCTCCCACGAAAGTTCTATTATACACTTTACTAGTAGGTCGCTCGATTCAATCGAATCGGGATATCTAGAACCTGACAACTTATTTGCAAACTAAATGTAATAGTTTCTTTTTTCATATCTTTCTTATCTATCTCGTCCTCCCTCTTCTTTATCTTCTAGTTCTCCTACTTCGACACCTTCTGTTCCTTCCTCTTTTTCTTCTTGTTTTTCATCATATTTTTCTACTTCTCCATCCCTATCTTCCTCTCATTCTTCTTTTTCCACATTCTTCTCATACAACTTATTTACAAACTAAATTTAATAGTCTCTTTTTTCTTATCTCTTCTATTTTGTCTCTTCCTTCCTTTTCTTTATCTCCGAATCTCCTACTTCTTCACCTTCTGCTCCTTCCTCTTTTTCTTCTTGTTTTTCATCATCTCTTTCTACTTCTCCATCTCTATCTTCCTCTCATTCTTCTTTTTCCACATTCTTCTCATACAACTTATTTACAAACTAAATTTAATAGTCTCTTTTCTTATCTCTTTTATTTTGTCTCATCCTTCCTCTTTTTCTTCTTGTTTTCATCATCTTTTTCTACTTTTCCATCTCTATTTTCCTCTTATCCTTCTTTTTCCACATTCTTCTCATACTTTTACTTCTTCTTATCCCTCTTTCCCTTTTTCTACTTCCTGTTTCTCATCATCTTCTTGTACTTCTGTCATCCTCTTCAATTTTCTCTTTATCCTTCTTCCTCTACTACGCTTCCTTCAATCCCTAATTCTCCAGCGCTAAAGTTTCGTCGACAGAGGATAGCATAAAGACGTTTATATAATAGATTATTTCATGGCACACCCTATATAGATAGATATGAATACATCCCGAGAACATCCGGTCAAGATACCAGACAGAGAGGATGAGTCAATAAAAACATAAACACAAAAACATATATAGATCAATAAAAACATAAACATACATCTTCTTCTTCTTCTTCTGGCATCACAGCTCGATGTGAGCTTTAGCCTCTCGCACGAGAGCCCTCCACACGGTCCGGTCACAAGCCCTTCGCCTCCACGCTGTAACTCCCATCCTCCTGAGATCCTCCTCCACTTCATCACTCCATCTGTTGCGTGGCCGCCCCTGTCGCCTTCTTCCCTCCATCCTGGCCTTATAAATTGCTCTTGGCATTCTATGCTCTGCCATTCTTTCTACATGACCCGCCCAGCGCAGTCTTTGTGACTTGATGAAACGGACTATATCCTCACCTCCAAGAATTTCATTTATTTCATCGTTTGCCCTTCTCCTCCATACTCCATTATCATTGATGCCCCCATATATTCGCCTTATTACTTTCCTTTCAAAAACTCTCAGTTTATTGGCATCAACTACAGTAATGTTCCAGGTCTCTGAGCCATAGGTGATCACAGGTCTGATCAGAGTCTTGTATATTTTCAACTTGGTTGCTCTGGACAATGACCGAGAAGTAATCAACTTAATATTGGCAAAATAGGCACGATTTCCAGCCATCACTCTCTGCTTTATTTCATCACTCAACTTATTGGTACTGTTCACATCAACACCCAGGTATGAGAAATGTTGTACATTTTTAAAGGACCATTCCCCCACTTCAAAGTCATTTGCCACCCGTCGAGCAGCATTTCTTGTCACTCTCATGTGCTTTGTTTTTTCCGCATTAACTTCCAGACCCATTTTCTTCCCAGCTATCTGAAGCTCCTCAATCATTCCATTTAGCTCCCTCTCATTTCTGGCAATGAGTACGACATCATCAGCATATGCGCATATTTGTCTTGACTTGTAGACAATACAACCAGTGTTTTTCACACTTTCTAATACCTTCTGTATAGCAATATTAAACAGAGTCGCCGATAACGCATCCCCTTGCCGCACTCCTCTTGACAGTCTGAATTGATCTCCACTTCTACCTTCTACCAGTACTTTTGCTCCAGCATTGTCCATTGTCATTTTTACCAACCTCACGATCTTCTTGGGCACTCCTTTTTGCTCCATGTAACAGTATAGGCCGTCTCTGTTAACACTGTCAAATGCCTCACGGAAATCGACAAACAACATGTGTAGGTCAATGGAATGTTCATAGGCTTTCTCCATCATTTGTCTTATCACAAAAAGTTGATCTAACGTTCCTCTTTGCTTTCGGAAGCCACACTGATACTCTCCCACAATCTCCTCTGAGTAAATACTCAATTTCTGTAAAAGTATATTTGAGAAAACCTTGTAGGCTATATTAAGTAGGGTTATGCCTCGGTAATTAGCACAATTCATTTTATCTCCTTTTTTATATATTGGGCATATCAGTCCTACCTTCCAACTTTCTGGCATTTCCTCCTCATTCCATATTTGAACAATTATTGTATGGAGCTCATTAGCCAAAGCACTTCCCGCATTCTTCAATAATTCACTGGTGACTCCATCTTCACCTGGGGCTCTATGATTCCTTATCTTTTTAATTGCACACTCAACTTCTGCTGGCGTTGGGGCCTGTATATCGGGCTCTGCCCTTTGATACTCAATCGCATTTATTTCTTCTTGGTCATTTCTTTCATTATTAAGCAGTTCTTTGAAATGTTCTGTCCACCTTTCTCTCACAGCTGCTTCATCACCCAGCATTGCTCCAGTTTTATCTCTGCATCCACTCAACCGTGGTCGATAGCCTTTCCTAAACCATTCAGTTTCTTTGTAAAAATTTCTTATTTCATTCTGCTCATTCAGTAACTCAATGGACTCTAGCTTCCTCCTCCACATTTCCTTCTTTTTCCATCGACATATCCTATTTGACTCTCTCCTTAATTGATCATACATTTCCTGCTTCTGCCTTGTTGCTCTCTGTAACAATTGCTTCCTAGCCCGGTTCTTTGCCTCAATTGCATCCATACATTCATTATCAAACCATTCATTTCTTATCCTTTGTTTCTCTCCAAGGACCTGCTCAGCTGTTCTCACAATGAGGTCTCTCACACCTCTCCATCTCTCTTCCACCCGTTCCCCCCCATTTCTTTGACTCTCCAGCTCTCTTAATCCTTGTTCAATTGACCTTCTGTATCTGTCACCTACATCAGGGTCATTGAGTTTTTCCAAGTCCCATCTCTTCCTTTCTTGAGGTCTTCTATTCTGTGCATTTGATAATCTTTCCCTGATAACTGCTTTGACAAGAACATGATCAGAATCGCAGTTGGGGCCTCGGCATGCTCTAACATCAATAACTGATGAGGCATGTCGTGCAGAAGCAATCACATGATCAATTTGGTTCATACGGTCAGTTCCAGGTACTCTCCATGTACCTTTATGTATTTTCTTATGATCAAAGGCTGTACTTTTAATTAGAAGATTGTGTGCTGCAGCCATTTCTACCATTAGCAGTCCATTTTCATTGGTTTCATCATGCAGTGAATGTTGACCAGCAATGCCCCTCACAAAGTCCTCCTTTCCTACCTTGGCATTGAAGTCACCCAATATAAGTATCATGTCATATTGTGGTATTCCATCAATAGCTTTGAAGAGTTCATTGTAGAAATCCTCCTTCACACCCACGTCTGCATCCTCAGTTGGGGCATATGCAGATATGAGTGTCACATTTCGAAGGCGTCCTTTGATTCTCAATTTGCATAGTCTGTCTGTTATTGGCTCAAACCCCAATATACTCCTGGTGCATTTTCTTGTGACCAAAAATCCAGTGCCACTTTGCCCACTTTTTTGCTCATTTCCACTGTAGTAAATAGTGTATTCTCCTTTCCTGATCTCACCATGTCCCTTCCACCTAACTTCCTGCAGTGCCATTATATCAATACCAAATCTAATACTTTCTCTAGCAATTTCTTGCATTTTTCCAGGTACTAGCATCGTTCTTATATTCCATGTGGCCAGTTTCAAATCGTATTTTTTAATCCTTTTCCGTTTCCATGATTCTGATCTATTTCCATTTATTTCATTTCCGTGTAATCCGTCCGTCCGAGGCTCTGTGTGAGTGTTCCTAACAAGTTTTTTTTTCCGAGATGGAGGAGTTAACCCCATGCTCAACCCCCAACCTGGAGGACCAGGGTATTTGTGTAGAGTTACCATCTCCTAGGCACCTACTTCCACTACAGCTTTCAGAGCGTAACCTACCCTGGATTTTGTTTGGGTTATCTCCCTAGGCTCTTCCGTCCTCTCCGCCGTTGGGATAAATCCTCATCCGCCTTCGAGACCGTTGACCGGTTTTCACCCATAACCCTGGGCAGGGGCCCTTACAGGGTGCTACCATCCGGAGCCAGATGGACCCCGGATTTTTTACGAGGTGTATCTCCTCCCCCTCCACATTCCCCAACATCCAGGGTTGGGCCCGGGCTTGGGACCGGCGTGCGGCTGTGTTCATAAACATACATATTTAGATTCAATAAAAACATAAACACAAAAACATATATAGATAAATAAAAACATAAACATACACATATATAGATTCAATAAAAACATAAACACTAAAGCATATATATATATAGATCATGTTGCCCAATCATAAAACTCATTTACTGAGTAGAAAGCCCTTTTCACCAGCCAATCCCTAAATTTTACTCTAAACTGTTTATGACTATTTATATTTTTTAGCTCCATCGGCAAAACATTATACATTTTTGGGCCATTGTACTGAGGAGATCTTTCAAAAAGGGCAGTTTTGTGCATTACCGTAGAAATTCAGTTTAAGTTGCGAGTGTTGTAATTGTGTGTCTCTTCATAGCGATTGAAACTGTTTAAATTTTTTCTTACATAAGAGCATGTTTCAAGGATGAAGAGAGATGGCGGTGTAAGGAGTTTTCCTCTTATAAACAATATTTTATATAGGGCGCCTATCTCTGACTGACTGCTACCAACTCCTGCGGTCATGGTATCAAAGTCCTTCAATTTTTTGGCTATGCACATTTTGTTATTGTTATGACTACCATCAAATTTTTTACTGAATACTTTTATTATTTATTGTTGTGTATTTCATAATAGTGTAGCGAATATGAAATTGGAGTGAATAGAGAGAAAGAAGGCACAGTGGTTCTTGGCGTTATCTGCTATGTAAATGTTTACTTTTAAGCAATTAATTACTCTGCTTTTGACACTTTTATGGTGTTTACTTGGATAATTGTAGAATGTTCTAGTTGTTTGATTAGAGATTAATGGAGTCTTATCGAATATTGTGGAAAGTTCGAGTTTCCTTGATTTATTTATTCAGAAGATTATAGAAAAATGTAGAAATTGTTCGATTGTTGAAAAAACTATTTAAGGCGAATGCATTTGTAGAAACTAGTTCAGTCTTGTTTGTAATTCGTCGTGACAGACAAGTGTGACAGTTAACTAGTTCAGTTGTTCTATGTTGATAAGTGGCAGTAGTGACAGTTCCCATTAATAAAGACAGTGAAATCCCGTTGGCGCTATTACAAACCATACAATTAACTTTCGTTGTCTGTAGTGATAATTCTCTTGACAGTTCTATAGTGATAATTCTTTTACCTATTACTGTATTACGGACTTGTGCTACGTAAGTAATTGTTCTTCCTTGACGATTCTTTTTGAATATTATTGGACAGTTTATTGTACAGTTATTATTTAATATTAGATCGGCCTTTTGACATTTAGTGATTGATTTTTGTACAGTTTATTGAAAACTCATCATCAGTTGAACAATATCGTTTTATCTGTTTCCGATTGCTTATTTTTTGTGTAAGAAATTACTGAACAGTGTGAGTTGTGAATTATTTGTGTTAATAAAGTGCGAGTGATAAATTTAAGATTTAAGTGCTGCCAGCGTTATTTTATACATAGAACCCGTAACAATATTTTACCCAGCTTTGTTTTGTTTGCAGGAAGAATAACGGCGATCGTTGTACAATGTTTGTGAATAAGAGCAGCTGCGAATTTTGCATCTATCATGTTGAAAAAGAGTACAAAAAGTTTAGCCATCGGTCGGACCTGCAGTCACCTACTTCTGGCGGCCTACAGAAACTACGCAACAAAGTTCTGGGGAAAAATGAGGTAGTTATTTCAAATTTTAATACTTCTTTCTTTTAATCATTCTTCTTTTTCCATCATCTTCTACTTCTTTTTTCTTTCTTCTTATATCAATAAAGCACATAGTTCAATTTTTTGTCACATGAAGCGCCACAGTTTCGTCAATAGTACAGTGTTTATATTAACCGAACGAAGAGAGGTCTCTGTTTCAAGTCAACCGTTTTGCATTCGTCTGTCTGTAACGCATTTACGGCTGAACGTGTGGACCAAATTCAGGAAAATTTGCATGGAAATTAGCTTGCATTTAAATGATATTTCAAATCAAATCAGATTTATTCAGACATCTTGAATACAAAAAAAAAAAATTAAAAAGAAAAAAAATTTTACAGCGAATTTTCCTCATAAAGACAGAAGTCTTTGGCCCGTATTTATGAACGTGACTTACGTTGATCTAAGCAGGAGATATCCAAGACCGAGTTGGTGAGGCTCTATTACATTGAACGTGGTCACAAGCTAACCTAAAATTGTGTCGTATTTTCAGGCACTAATAAACATAGAATAACATGCATGAAAAGATAAAGATACTGCACTGCATGTAAATTTACAGTTACTGTTACATAATAATTACCATGCCAACATTTTTCAAATCATTATTTTCTGTTTCCCGAATTTGAATAATGAGCATTGTATTGAACGCTATCTGCCAGCAGACTAACAAACTTCATCCATTCTATTTCCTAAAAAGAGAATCAATTCTAGTGCCAAAAAATGTAAGGTTAGAACTATAAAATAAGTAGAAATAATTTCAAAAAGTCAAATATACAGTGAATTACATTGCAATGGTGCAAAAATTGAATATGATGATTTTATTTTATTATTATGAGCCGATGCTATACTAAAAAGTGAAATCAAAATATGATGCAACACAACAATCTAAGAACGGCTTCAAGACAGCTCTGTACCTAGCTTGGCTAAGAACGGATTTGAGACTCCAATTATAAGCACATCTTGGCTTTTAAGTTAAGAAGATGTTTCATGAATACGAACTTTATTCTAAGCTTTACTTATACTAGGTGAGTTTACTAGCTGAAAAGTGAGGTTATAGGCCGACCCAGTTGTCCCTGCAACATTTACGTAGTGTAAAATCTTATATTAGTGTAAATTAGAGTTGTTTAATGTGAATTTTTAATGTTAAATTATTTATCAGGAGTCAGATCTTTGTTGCGGGAGCTGGATTGGCTTTTAGGGTTACAGCTACTCGCTGGCTTGAACCTGTTAGTGTAAGTAAGCCTTATTACCGCTAAGACTGACTTAACCGATCTGACTTAAGTCGATCTTTGATAAGTCACGTTCATAAATACGGGCCTGAGTGGAGAATGAGTTCGATTTCACATTAGCAATACATATACAATTGACCGTATTATGAATAAATTACAGGTTAAAGAATAATATACAAAATTCAAGCATTTACAATAATTCATGATGCAACTTATAAATTAATATTGACCACAGATAATAAGTAATTAGTAGGAATCTATGATTAGCAGAGAAGAGAGAGAGAGAGAGAGAGAGAGTTTCATGTTATTAGACATTAGATATACCATAATTATTTAAAAATTATTCAATTTGTTTTGTTTGTGAAGTTGTGGCAATAAAAATAAATAATTATTTAAAAGGGAAAACGTTAAGGGACTCGGGCCTTCTTCTATAGGAAACATAATTTTCAAAATGAACTTCTCCATAATATGCAATTGGAATCAGATTTCTTTTTTTTTTTGTAGATTACGTCTTGGAGACTCCAGTTAAGGAGTATAAGACAAGTCAGATCAACAATATTATACACTAGATAACATAATTACTTCAATTAGTTGAGGTGAGGCTTAATTTTGATGTGAAAGGAACTCTTGTACACTATAAAAAGCTTTATCAACTAAATATTTTTTCAATTGTTTTTTAAATATTTCTATATTTTCAAGACTTTTTAAAAACTTCGGTAGCTTGTTGTAGAATTTCCTACCAATATAACTAGGTTTTTGTTTGAATATGCTCCTATTGTGACTCACCAAGTGATAATCTCCTCGGCTTCTTGTATTATAATCGTGCACGTCAAGATGTTGGTTAATATCATTCGTTTTTACATATAAAGTAGCTTCATACACATATAAGCAGGGTACAGTTAAGTCTCTTGAACAACGGCCTACATGAATCTAATCTATTTACTCTTTCTATACACCTAACCGCTTTCTTTTGGATCTTAAACACCCTATCAAGATTTTGTTTTGATGAATTACCCCATACTAAGATAGCATACCTAATATGTGACAGTAAGAGCCCATGGTAAACTGTAAAAAGTAACTTTTTGTCATTCAATCTAGCGAGCTGTCGCAGGACAAATACCCCAGATGAAATTTTACAACATATTTTCTCAATGTATGGAAATTTCAAGATAGCACTCTTGTTCATCTGGTTGAGCCTTCATATGGATTAAGCTCAATCAAACGAGTAACATAATTGAGAGAAATAAATCATTTCTAATATTTCCCGTAAGTATAATACCAAGTGATTACTAAGTAAACGATAATTATACAAATTTAATTAATATTGTTCTATAAATTTACTCATCATACGCGTGAAATCTGATCTGATTAGAGCAATCAGCTGTTTGGAAAATTGAAATACAGCCTTTGTGCCGTGATACAGAGTGACTTTTTGTGGAAAAACAGACATGAAATAGACTACGCAAATTGAATCAAGGGTTAGGTCTGATGATAGCGTTCAATTTTGCGAATTGTAGGTCCACCATGTTCTCCATAACATGGCTCAAACAGCGAGGTGGAACTACCCGTAAGGGTCTCCCTACCAGTACATACACATATTATTTTAGAATAGAATATTTTTTATTGTAACCGCTTCTGAGGTCGTCAGAAGCATTACCTTCATCACAATACAATAAATGTCAATAAATTTATTGTACAATTTTAGTGCTAAGTGGTTGAAGGGTCTCTGGTATAAAGCCGCGTCTCCACCAACCAAACATGCTCGGCGAACAGTGTTCGCTGGAATCAGCTGATGTCGCTGAACATTTTTTGGAGTTGGTTTGGTGTGGACGCCTTCTCGAACATTATGATCGGTGTGGTGGGGGTAGTGGCGGAAACCTGTTGTTGGTCGTCACTGTTCGCTCACAGACCGAACATTTCAATTGAACTCACGAACAAGTTTGGTGACCCATATGTTTAAAGTTTGACCATTTTTTGTATTCACCAACAATGTTCGGCAGACATGTTCGGTTGGTGGAGACGCGGCTTAAGACTTTCCTAGGAACATTAGAAGTTGCCTATTTCTCATGTCATGCCCATGGTTCCTGTTTTGGAGAGATTCTGTGCTCCTGTGTAATCTACAGATGATTTCTAGGTGTTATATATTTCAAATTTTCAAAATTCTTTATTGCCAAACTCTTGTAAATAACAATTAATACATTTTTTTTTTTTGGCGCCATCAGCAAAGCATAGCTTGTTCGCTAACGACGAGTTCTCCTTTATTACAAATGAAAATTTTTCCTCTTTACTACCCAAAATTACACTGGAATGTTCATCAATAATTCACTAAATCAAGCATCCAACCAATCAAAAAAATAGTCCAAAACAAAAAAAAAACAGTAGAACAAAAACGAAAATCTATCATCACTATCTTTAGCAAATCAACAGTAGAACGAAAAAGAAAACTTATCAAATACAATAAATAGGCAACTATTACTCAACCTAAACGTTACTATAACTTGAAATATATGTTACTTTTGACCCATTCCTCTACATTTCTCAATAGAGTTTGTGTAAACCTTTGTGCTAAAAAGTGTACAGGAATCTTGTTTATTACCACCATATGAGGTTTTCTATTAGGATTAGGTATAAATAAATACTTTCATTTCAGTGGCGAAGGTGATATTGTGGAAGGTATCCATAATGAATAATAACACAGGTTTGATTGAGATTAATAATGGTGTAACAACCGAAACTAGTTTATCTAAGTTTTAATAAATGTGGTTGTGACAATTTCGTCTTATTATTCATTATAAATTAATACCATTAAAAATATATTAACCATTCAATGTATTTCAGGTGTTTTACGCGGGCCAAAGTTTTTCGGCAGTTAAAAGCAAACAATCAAAAAAGACAATAGAAAAGGACAAAAATAGATTGCGAGATTTGTTTGGAGGAAGCGCTGAGCAGTTTAAGTTGCAGAATGACGTCACACCTGCAACTACAGTCTCGACTTCAGCTCCTAGCATTGAGTTTACCAGGTTTAAAAAGATCAAAGATGCCCAAATACTTGCCAAGCTCAGTGATGATAAAACCAGGTAAATAAATAGGATATAGGATTAGAATAATAGGGTTTGAGATTGATAATGGATCAGTAACATCCGAAACTAGTATCTCACTATTTTTAATAAATGTGGCTCTGATAACTTCGTCTTGTTATTCATTATAAATAAATAGTAATTTTATTTGAATTTTCGTTTTTTATCATGTACTGATTTACGATAATTTCTACTGTACTGTATCATGTATTAATTGAAGATGCAATGCGACGTTGGTGACTGACAAAATGGCGATTCTACACCGAAAAAATGACAAATATCATTTCACAATGACAAATGTCATCAGCACAAATATTCATTTTTATCAAAGATCATATGGGATGATATTGGGATAGATATACTACTATATTATTAAATGTTCATTATTGATGACCCAATAGGACCTTATTGAAATCGGTCCGTCTGTCCGTCTGCGCTCTATCGCTCGAAGAAAAATTCTAGACATTTGAAACTTGGTTTATAGCCTTCTCATAGTCCAAGTGAGATTTTGGAGTTGGAGGGTTTAATATAAACATAACTATGATGTAAAACAGATTTCCACTAAAGGCTCTAGGTTAGTCTAGGCGAGTGAAAATCAAAACATTGGACAGCTGGTTCATTATTAAATCGTTTCTGTTTGTTTTTGTCTGTATATCAGACTTTATCTACGGCTTTATAATTTTACTAGTTTATTATATTTTTTATTAATTATTTACAATTGTCATTTGTGATTAAATCATTTTATTCGGCTAAGTAGTTCTACCATTTGAACCATGTTATTGGAAACATGGCGAACCTACTACAATTTTAGGTGAGCTCCAAACAACTGGGGTTTCAATCGTTTTTTTTTAATATTAGAAAGCTATTTTTTATTCGTTATTTCCTTTGAAATAAGATCTCTAGAGCAAGTGACTGTTCTCTGCTTTAAAATAACTTCCCGTTGGTTCGGAACCCACCTAAACTGTAGGTCCAACTCATCTATCACTATCATCCAATTCATTATCCAAGCACAGGTCTCAGACCCATGTGGGCTTCAAAAAAAGTGCAAATAGAGTGGTCAAGAATAGCATGCGGAATAGATGGCGTTATATTTGATATTTTAAAAATAAGCAGCTAAAATTATTGTTAGTCTGCTTGATTATTACGAATTAACTGTTGATGGTTTTGAAGTTATTTTCAATTTTGTTGTATTATTTATTATATTATCTTAGTTTCAAGTTTGATTTTGTTTTGAATTATTTCAGAGAGAAGTCGAGTGACAGCCGTGTGAAGGATTCCGTTAAGAAATTCTCAACTGAAAAAAATCCGCCATCAAGATTATCTCCAAAGAACAAGGAAAACAGCGGTGGTGAAAAAACGAAGCTCAAATCATCCCTAACTGCTCCCAAAGAGTCTGAAACGAAGAGATTGGACTTGGAAGAAGCAAAATCAAGTCCGCTAAGTGCGCTAGACAGTAGGCGTAAGTTAGTCGAAGTCTTGAAAGAAAAAGAAAAGGAAGAACAGAGGGAAAGGTTGGAAAAGACTTCGGAGTTTTCCCGGGAAGCGTTGAGTGAGTTTTTCGGAAAGAAAAAGTTGTCGCTTAATCAGTTGTCCAATAATCGGTCGCCGGTTGTGAAAAGGAAAATGCATAGTTTAAAGCAGACCGTATTAAAGAAGGCAGGTGCTGAAGATAAACCGGCGTCACTTACGTGTGCGGCGCCGGTTATGGTCGATCTGTCGGCGCCGGTTACACGCCGGGATAGGGAACGTGCCAAGGTAAAAATACTTCTTTTCTTTATTATCATTTACTTCTTATTCTCTTTTTCTTTTTCTATTTCTTCGTCTTTTTCTTCTCCATCGTCTTCCTTTTTTCTTCGTTTCTGCTTCAACAGCTTCTTATTCCTCCTCATCTGTTTTCTCCTCTTTTTCCAACTGAATGAATGAATAATGTATCTATTTTTATTTATACAGGGTGTTTCGGAACTCTCTACCAATACTTCTAGGCAGTGTTTCTGGACCACTAACAAAAGTAAATATCATAATAAAATTTTTCTAAAATCCCCAGTTACTCACTTAGCCGCCATTTTGTTTTTTCATTCATTATTTTTTTATTCGAACACCTCTGAATGTATAATTTTGAAATTTTGCAAACAGCTTTATAACAATTAAAACAATCTTTAAAAAATCAATCAAAATTTTCCGACATCAAAAAACAAAATGGCGGCCATTTAAAATCTTTGAACAGGATTAAATTAATAATGGCTGATGATATCAAAATTTGACTAGAATAACGTTTTTTAGATATTTTTATTGCAAATCCAACGATACCTCATTTTCCAAGATTGGCCAAATATTAACAGAGATATGCTACTTTTTAGGGTGTGCGGTGGTTGAGAACGGGTTACAGTTTTTCGTTTCCAACCACTGCACACCATAAAAAGTAGCATATCTCTGTTAATTGTTAGCCAATCTTGGAAAATGAGGTATCGTTGGATTTGGAATAGAAATATCTAAAAAACGTTATTCCAGTCAAATTTTGATATCATCAGCCATTATTAATTTAATCCTGTTCAAAGATTTTAAATGGCCGCCATTTTGTTTTTTGATGTCGGAAAATTTTGATTGATTTTTTTAAGATTGTTTCAATTGTTATAAAGCTGTTTGCAAAATTTCAAAATTATACATTCAGAGGTGTTCGAATAAAAAAAGAATGAGTGAAAAAACAAAATGGCGGCTGTGTGAGTAACTAGGGATTTTAGAAAATTTTTATTACGATATTTACTTTTGTTAGTGGTCCAGAAACATTGCCTAGAAGTATTGGTAGAGAGTTCCGAAACATCCTGTATATTGTTTTAATGTGTGTTTAAAAATAGTCTAAATAGCAATCCAGTTTTCAACTCCGGTTTCGTAGAACGCGGATTTTGACTAAATGGACAGCGGACAGGGCCGCATACACTGCAATATATAAACTCGGTTTGAATTTATTTATTTATTGATACAGTCAAAATACAACTTACAAGAAACAACAGGCTTGTAGCCCAAAACTGCCTCTGTTACTAAATTTTTACAAGCACAGGTTATGCTTACGTTTCAATTGAATTATAATTTGAATCTTCTCAAAAACACAATTGCCAAGTTCAATTTAAATGATGAAACACTTTGATTGGTTCTATTTAATTCTTATTCCTGATTTTTTTAAATTAAATTACTGAAATCTAGACTAAATTATCTTCATACAAATCAAGTTACTTGGCCTACTTATAGTATAGAATTGAAAATTTATTAGGTACTTTTATTTCGGTATTTTGTATTTTTCATTCACTAGACTAGTGGTTAAGGCGCCCGACCGGCAATTGGGAGGTCCGTGGTTCGATTCCCGGTGGTGACTGATATTTTTGTACACTAGCATTCATCGATTTCCATCAGCTATTAAATACTGTTGTCAATATCCGCCATTGCGGAAGTCTTCAGTATAAACTGATAGCAATTAAAGGAATTCGAAATTAATAAATTCTGTTTAAGTAAATTTGTCAGTTTGTTCAATTGTCAGTAACTTCGAACTAATTTTTTTTTTTTTATGTTTTTATTTTCATTATTAGGTGGCATCGATTTTTGAAAAAAATGCAGTTCATAATATATTCTATTGTATATAATCTGCTATTAAATTCTGGTATACATAATCTGCTTTCAGTAATAAAGTTGGAACCGGGGTTTTCGAGCTCCGCACTTTTTGCGTAGCGCACAGCGCACCAGTGTTGCCAGATGCAAACTAAAGGATTATGGGGGATTTGGTTCCAATTACCGTACGTTTAATTGTTATGTAAAGTAATTTTGAGCCAAATCCCCCACAATTCTTTAGCTTGCGTCTGGCAATACTGGTGCGCTGTGCGCTACACAAAAAATGCGGAGCTAGGAGAACCCGAGTTAACTACTTATTACTGTAAGCAGATGGCACGACATGCATATGTTTACATTTAACACCTTCAAAGCTTTTTCACATTTTTGGACGGGAAAACATGAAATCCTCATTGTTTTTTTTTTTTTGTTATTTCTGTTATAGAGTGCTTGTTATGGAGTACCAACACTTGTGCTTATTGAAGTATTTGAAAAAATGTATTAATTAATGAAATAAAGTTGAAGAAAGTGAGGTAAAAAACTTTAAAAAATTACATGTAGATCTACATTTTAAGTAGAAGTAAAATTTTATTTATTGTAAGCTATTCATAGATATGTCACTCAATAATAACGATATTATTATTTCATATTTATAGCTTTTACTTCAATCATTATTCTACAAATGCAACGTAGTTATTCAAATTCGTTTGAAACTTCTAAAATTGTCAAAATGTTATTAATGATTGTAACAGTTGTTTTATTATTTATTATTGTTTATAAATTTTTAATATTTTATAAATATTACAGCGAACTGCTTTGAATTATGTGAAGAATCGTGGACCAATCAAAAAGTTGGATCCGAACGAAGTTAGGAACAAGAACGCTCCTCCAAAAAAGCGATCGTTTCCTGATGACAAAGAAGGTAATCATAGCATTTGTTAGATTTTCAAATTTAAATTGATGAATACATTTCCTTTTGCCGATGATGCCGACATGAGTATGAGACTTGTGCGTTGTTAATGAGGTGAATGATGAGAAACATCCATGGCTGATTTAGATTCTAACTCAATGCTGCATAAAACGAGTCCTATCTAATCAAAGACAAGCGCTCCAACCAACTGCCTCACCAGAGCCGCCATTTGTTAGAATCAAAGTCGTGACCGCAGGCGTAGCATTCTTTCAGTCTTGTCTTGTCAGAGATAATAGATTCTACTGCGGCTGCTGTATTATTATCAGTAATAATATTATAATTACGACATGCTACCCTTCTATTTAAAAGATAAATATTTTTTTTAAAGAAACAGTTTGCAGTAAGATAAATAGAAAGAGGTAAGCTGAAGTTTTTAATTTCCGTTAGCCCAGTTTAGTTTAAATTCTAGTTCAGCCTAGTTTTCAATTTTTTGAACAAATTTAATTTAATACTATCTTGAATGTGGTGTTTATAGGCAGGAAGGGCTGCAGTTCGATATCCTATCCAGTGAAATAGTCGCAGGAGTTTCGATACTTGACAATATCGATACTAGATACCATCGATTGCAATTGTGTATCAAATGGTTCGTGCATCAAAGTGTTGATACAGTATCGATATTTTCCTTCCAGTATCGAAACTCCTGCGACTATTTCACTGGATGGGATATCGAACTGCAACCCCAGGAAGTTTTTCCAAATACTCCATGCAAAGAGATATTCCATCCATTTTGAGTATAATAATAAGCGTATTGCCTTTATTGGTAGGTAGACCCTTACTGTTCCTCTTTTTGAGCGGTTTTTTTTGTAGATTACGTCTTGAAGACTCCGGGGGGATAAGGCAAGTCAGATTATGCTTAATACAATATTATACACTACAAATTATCATACACTACACTATAAACTACAATTATACACTACAATTATGCACTACAATTATACACTACATTATAGTTACCATAAATACTATATCAATTAGTTGAAGTGAGGCTTAATTTTGATGTGAAAGATGTGACTCTTACACACTATAAAAAGCTTTATCAACTAAAGATTCTTTAATTGTTTTTAAAGAATATATTACATATTTTCAAGACTTTGAAAAATGCGGTTGTTTGTTGTAGAGTTTCCTACCAATATATCTAGGTTTTTGTTTCAATAAGCTACTATTGTGACTCACCAAGTGATAATCTCCTCGGCTTCTTGTATTATAATCGTGTATGTCAAGATTTTGGTTAATATCACTCTTTTTACATATAAAGTAGATTCATACACATATAAGCAGGGTACAGTTAGGAGACCAAGTCTCTTGAACAACGGTCTACATGAATCTAATCTATTTACTCTTTCTATACACCTAACCGCCTTCTTTTGGATCTTAAACACCCTATCAAGGTTTTGTTTTGATGAATTACCCCATACTAAGATAGCATACCTAATATGTGACAGTAAGAGCCCATGGTAAGCTGTAAAAAGCAACTTTTGTCATGGACCTACAATTTTAGTTGGGTTCCGAACCATAGGGTAAGTGATAATAAAGCTTATAACATCGTCATTGAAGCACGGTCACCCATCCAAGTGTAGTCGTAATTTATTTATGACAAAACTAAAATAAAGCAATAAAACAAATTTAGTCAAAATTCAAGCAAAAAAAAAGGATTTTTAACAAATCTGTCCTATGTTTGCCGTTTGACTCACTCTCTTTCACTCTCTCTCTCTCTCTCTCTCTCTCTCTCTCTCTCTCTCTCTCTCTCTCTCTCTCTCTCTCTCTAGGGTTGAGTGGAAGAAAGGACCAGGAGTCCTAACTCCGCCCTAATAAAGGTTTAACTCCGCATTCAATCAATCAATCTCTCTCTCTCTCTCTCTTCCTTTCCCCACCCCCAAACATCCGTAGGGTAAACGGAAATGGTGCCCTTGTCTTTGTACAAAACTTATTTATTTAATTTCTTTTTTCGGAGGATGAAGTCCTCATAGGTCTGAGACCTGTGCGTGGGTTATGAATTGGATGATGGCGATTGAGACCTGCAGTTTTAGGCGGGTTCCGAACCACTGGGAAGTGATTTTACAGCAGAGAACAGAGTTTTTTTTTGCTGGCCAATCCAATCGGTCACTCTACAAAGAGCGCCCAGGAGTTTCGTAGCTTTTCTCCAATTGAACAGATACCTGCTACGGAACTCGGCTATCATTTCCCCAATTGTCATCAATTTGTAATTAATTGACTATTGCCCGGTTTCTAGGTCGTTAATAATATAAGTTTAATGGATCATTAACTCACAGCTGGAGCAATGTTAACCCATTGCTCCAGCTGTGAGTTAATGATCCATTAAACTTAATGAACGACCTAGAAACCGGGCATAAATTGTCCAATTCTATTGAAATCTGTGTTGCAGATTCAGAGTCAGCAGAAAAGGAATCGGAAACGTCGTTGCCGAGCAGGTTCGTTGAGCTGATGAACAAAACGTCGAAGCATTTGGATCTGTTGGAAAAGGCTGACGAAGAATCTTTCAATAATTATTTTGAAAAGATGAACAAAAAAGAAGAAATGGAGGAGAAGATGCTGTCCACGTATAAATTACCCTGCAAGGCTGTCAGGTGCCTGAATGTAAGTACGCAACTTTACAATTTTTTTGTTTGTTTTTTTTTGTATGTCATGTCTTGAAGACTCCAGTTATGGAGTATAAGACAAGTCAGATCAACAATATTATACAATCTTATACACTAGCTTATTCAAACAAAAACCTAGTTATTTCTGGATTTCTTGTTCCATGACGAACTGCGTTGTTAATATTAACTTTTTACTTTGACTGCAAGTCGTTAAATTTCACATAAAAAGTTAACCTAGTTATATTGGTAGGAAATTCTACAACAAGCTACCGCAGTTTTTAAAGAGTCTTGAAAATATAGAAATATTTAAAAAACAATTGAAAATATATTTAGTTGATAAAGCTTTTTATAGTGTACAAGAGTTCCTTTCATATCAAAATTAAGCCTCGCCTCAACTAATCGATATAGTAATTATGGTATCTAGTGTATAATATTGTTGATCTGACTTGTCTTATACTCCTAAACTGGAGTCTCCAAGACGTAATCTACAAAAAAAAAACTAGTTACCATAATTACTATATTAATTAGTTCAGGTGAGGCTTAAATTTGATTTGAAATGAACTCTTGTACACTATAAAAAGTTTTATCGACTAAATATTTTTTCAATTACAATAATATGCATATCAGATTATTTACTTGAAACTTGAGTATTTTGAAGAAAGAATGCTCAAGTTATTTCATATTCAAGTTTCTTTGTAGTGGCGAAGGTGATATTGTGGAAGATATCCATAATGAATAATAAGACGAAGTTGTCGCAACCATGTTTATTGAAAACAGTGAGATACTAGTTTCGGTTGTTACACCATTATCAATCTCAAACCCTATTATTCTAATCCTATATCCTATTTATTTACCTGGTTTTATCATCACTGAGCTTGGCAAGTATTTGGGCCAGTATTTTTAAAACTTAAGTACATGGAATGGTAGGCTACATGGAAAACCATTGTTGCTATGGCTCACGGCTATCACTTTCCTAATTATTACTATTCATATACTATTAATATACCGTTATTTTATCATTTCAATAGAAAAACAGATGAATAATTTTAGGATAACGGCTCCCACTCTCAATCAAGTGCTTTTTAACTTATTGATCATGAGCTTGTTTGTGTTTTATTCACTTTTAATACAAATTTGCTTCGTACTTTTATCCTTGTGTAACGAGGTTACTAAAAGTTACTAAAGTTTAGTAGTTTTGTGAACAGTAGACCTCACGCACAAAAATAAGGGTACTTGCACAGAGGAACATACTCGATGCACTCAATGATAATCATCATCATCGCAAAATTTAAACACAATCATTGGAGCTAACCCTTGATTCTATTTGTGTAGTCTATTTCATGTCTGTCTTCCACAAAAAGTAGCTCTGTTTTTCTTCACCAAGGTTGTTTTTTATTTTCCATACAACTGATAGTTAATGAATAATAAGACGAACCACATTTATTGAAAACAGCGAGATACTAGTTTCGGTTGTTATACCGTTATCAATCTCAAACAAACTAAAACTTAAGTATAGAGTAGCTTAATATATACTGTGATATATGTGATATAATGATAATACACTTAATATATGTGGTTGTAACAGCTTCGTCTTATTATACATTATGGATATCTTCCATAATATCACCTTCACCACTACAAAGGAAGGCAGCTGATAGTTCAAACAGATGAGATGATTCTCATGTCTTCTGATTGAATTTCTATAACAATATTAATTAAATTTGTAAAACTATGATTTACTAAGTAATCACATTTTATCATACTTGATTGAAATAATAGAAATGATTTGTTCCTCTCAAATATTTATTTTTATGAATGATAACTTGATATGAAGGCTCAACCAGATGAATAGGAAGTGATAGCCGAGTGCCGTAGCAGGTATCTGTTCAATCAGAGATAAGCTACAGAACTCCTGGGCGCTCTTTGTAATGGTGAGTCTGTTTCCAAGGCTTCACAGTTCTTTTTTATCTTATCAACGATGACAGCACGCTCTGTATATTAATGGCCAAATTTATTATTGCAATCTGAACTTTGGGGTAGTGATAGCCGTGAGCCATAGCAGGTCTGTTCAGTCAGATAATCTACGAAATCCGGGGGCCTCTTTGTAAGGGTGACCGATTGGATCGGCCAGCAAAAACTCTGTTCTCTGCTGTAAAATCACGTTCCCGTGGTTTAGAACCCATCTAAAACTGTAGGTCCAGCTCATCAATCACCATCATCCAACTCATTACCCACGCACAGGTCTCAGACCTATGTGGGCTTCATCCTCTGAAAAAAAGAAAAAAATATGAATAAGAAGCCTGAGGGCTATGTTTAAATCTGATTCCAATTACACATGATAGAGAAGCTCATTTTAAAAATCATATGTTCCTATAGAAGAAGGCCTAATAGTCTTACTTTTTAACCTGGGAATTCACGTTCCGATTTGCAGTACGACTTAGTAGGACTGCTAGTTGGATAGTCGACTCCACTCACGCTCCTACTTGCAATCCAACTTTATTCCTAGTCAGCTGTGAACGTCGCTCTCGAGTCGAAAAATGTCACCGAAGTTGCCCGAAGGTCAAGCACTGACTGAGGTAAGTTGGACGACTTTGATCCGACTCTCCCACACACGCTCCAACACCGTCGGAAGTCGGACCTTCCAGTCGTCCCTCTAGTCGTCCATCTAAGCTTCCAACTATCCAACAAGACCATTCACGTTCCAATATCGGATCCAACCTTGGAGGTTGGACAACAAGTTGTACTGCAAATCGGAACGTGAATGCCCAGCTTTATGCTTTAAATGCAAGCAAATTTTGAAAATCCTTACACATACAACGCTGGGCATTCGTTAAAGGAAGATTCATGCATTTTTATTGAATTTGGTCCACGCGATTAGCCATAAATGCGTTACAAACAAACGGACAAAATGCAAAACGGTCGACTTGACTCTGTTTCGATCGGTCAATTATTTTATAGAATAACTGTATCTGTCACTGAAGGCTAACAACTGATGTGTAATTTGCAGTGCAAGTACACGTGGTTCTCGGCGTCAGACCTGTGCAAGTCGGAAGGACATCGGCTGAAAGTGGTCGACGCCACCAAGCGATTCTTCCGCTGCAGCAACTGCAGCAATCGCACCGTCTCACTCGACATCATTCCACTCATCTCCTGTCGCAACTGTGGCGGTTCCAACTGGCTCAGGGCCGCCATGATGTCTGTAAGTACCGTTTTTATTCAGACTCATTTATTTAACTATTTTCTGTTATCTTCTGGGTACTGGTGATGGTTTATATATATGTGGGTGTGTGTTGTTGTTTTTTTTTTTTTGTAGATTACGTCTTGGAGACTCCCGTTAAGGAGTATAAGACAAGTCAGATCAACAATATTATACAATCTTATACACTAGTTACCCCCAGTGGGTGGGGGTAGTAGAATTGCACCCACAGTATCCCTGCTTGTCGTAAGAGGCGACTAAAAGGGCAACTGTCCGTTGACCTCATTATCCTAGAAACCTATCCTTTATCCTGCTCTTCATCCCAGCCCCTCCCTCCACCCTTTCCTCTATCTAACGGTGCCTGCAGGACACCAGGCGACCTCCTGCAGTATGTAGCCTTGCCCGGGCATGCGGGGCTCTGTCCGGGTTGACTCCACTCCCCTAGCTGCTCGTGGGAACCACATGAATTTCCAAATACGAACCAGAACCAAACCTCAAGGTAACTCCAGAAGTTGCCTTGCCCTCAAACCTATCAGGTTCCACCCCATCAGGGCAGGTTCCTCGATTTGAATCAACAGTCAAGGACAATGCCCAGGGTCCTTCAGATCAATTTACATCACAGTAAAGCAGCCTCGGCTGCTTTCTGCCAGTTCTTCCTCAGAGAGGGATTTGACCTAGCAAAAGGCTGCTAGCAGACACAAGCTCCTACTTCACCAACTGGCTGGTGAGGCTGGGTAGAGGTCAGGTCAAGCAGTTGATTGCTCTGATAACTGGACATGGCCACTTCAGGAAACATCTCCACACAATTGGACTCAGAAATGAAAGTCAGATGTGTAGGCTTTGCAATCAGTCTGAAGAGACTGCCAAGCATATCATACTGGATTGCGAGAGACTCGGGGCAAGGAGAAGGGCTCTGTTCGGCTGTAAACAACCAGGTGATGAATGGGACGTTAGCATAGGGAAAAAACTCCTGGATCTTGTAAAGGGCACAGGTATTGGTTTGCCCAACTAACGTACTAGGGACACACAATAAGCTTCAGTTGACGTGTGAGGATCTTTGAATCTTTGGATCTTTGAATCCGTCCCTTCATAACATAACATAACATATACACTAGTTACCATAATTACTATATCAGTTAGTTGAAGTGAGGCTTAATTTTGATGTAAAAGGAATTAATTACCCACGCACAGGTCTCAGACCTATGTAGGCTTCATCCGTCAAAATATAACCGGATGCTGTCTGCTGTCAATTGTTTGACACTGCCTATTAATGAATTAATTTGTGATAAAATTATTTTAGTGATATCTTATTGATCTTGCACTTTGTTGTATGTGTATTATCTATTATGACTATTGCTAACATTGTATTCTTGGCTGTAATACATCATTGAATACACGAGATACTATAGTTTCGACTGTCACGTCGTTTTTAATCTCAAAACATCGACTTGAAAACATCGAATAAATGCTTGTCTGTTTACTATTTGATTTCTCAATTGCTAAATACTTTTCTATATTTATTTATTTGAAATTCTATTGTTGTTCACAGGAAAAGAAAACAATGGTGAATTTGAACCAGCTGAGTATTCGCGGTGGAGAGCAGAAATTTATAAATGCGGTTGAGTGCAACGGAAATCTCAACCTGCTTGTTCCCGATTGAAGAATTAAGGAGACTGCTCTGAACACTCTTTTTGAACTATTGGTAAATAGATTGGTCAACAGATAGTTCACACTGTTTAAACACTGTTGCCCAAAGACCGGGTTGAAAGGTTAGATCTAATATATTCCCAGTTTTAAACATATTCTCGATGGTATCAAAGTAATTTTAGATGATTCATGGAATTTTTAAGCTCGAATTTTTTATATTTGTTCCAAATGTGTTTCTATCCTCTATTATCATTCACCAGCCAGGTCACGAGATATTATTTTTATTATTATTATTATTATTATTATTATTAATTTTATCATTATTTACTGGTATTATTATGGTATAGTATAAAAATTGAATCACATACATCAGATTGCTGTAAACGCTGGGCTAACACTGTTTAACAATGGTTGAGTTCATGGGAGCCTTCTCATTTACCGGTAAATGTTACCGGTGGCGTCTGATTGGTCTATCAATTTGTTTAACGTCTATAAATTTGAATAGACCAATCAGGCGCCACCGATAACATTTACCGGTTACCGGAAGGCTCCCATGAACTCAACCATCAATCATTTACTGGGTTTATTATTATGGTATAGAAAATTTGAATCGGGTTAATTTTAGTGTTGTAAACGCTGGGCGAACACTGTTTAACATTGTTCCTCAAAGACTGAGAACTGCTCTTATTTGCAGCCGAATGTTTTTTCCTGATAATTTCTAAATTATTTTAGAGAATCTTTAGAAGCTTTCAAATTATGTCGTATTGGTTGCAAATATCTGTTCACGTTGATCACTTTGAATTTGGTACAAAACGGATTGAATGAGTTGAATTAGACTGCTCTAACTCTGGTTAAACACCATTTAACATTATTGCTCAAAGACTGGGTTGGAAGGTTTGACTGAGAAGTGCTCTTATTCCTAGCCTAATATTGTTAACTTTACTCCAAACTATTTCTAGGTAGTGCTAGATGATATATGGAATATGTATGGACCTTTTTAAATATTAAATTTTTATTCTATTCTTTTAAATTATGTGATATTGGTTGCCAATTGATCACTGACTGGGGTACAAAAAGTATTGAATCAGATGAATTAGTCTGCTCTCAATGCTGTTGTAGCTCTGTATAACATTGAAAAGCGTTCTTATTTTCAATATAATTTTTTTAAGTGTGCTCCAAACTATTTCTAGGGAGTACTAGATGATGTATGGAATTTTAAATTGTGTGATATGGTTGCTAATAGGTATATTTTCACTTTGATCATATTTACTGGGTTGTTTGGGGTACAAAAAAAGTTGACATTAAATTTTCATCCAAATGGTGACATTTATTGAGATAGATTGTTCTTCCAGAGTTATCTAAGCGTTTTCTTGAGTTTAGACCAATGTTTTACAAGTGTGGACCCATGCTAGAGAGACTATTACGTGTCAGCACTCATCAATCAAGAGTTTAGATTGCTCTCCGTGTAGTTGTAGTGTTGCACAAGTTCACAATAGAGTTTGGACAGCTCTAGAGAGCGCTCTTGCACAAAAAGTGTCACTGTTTGGACAGGCTCTAACATATCGAAAACCTTGATAGTTCACGAACAGCTCATGAAAAAATCTTAGTAATGTAAATAGACTCAGTGAAAGTATTTTAAATTCTGTTTAGCTTTTAGAATCAAATTCTCTAGCTTTCAGAATCATTAGGGAATTCTAATGAGGTAATGCGGGTATTAAATAAGTCTTGCAGAAGTAGGCAGAAATAATGCAGAATAGTGCAGAAATAGTAGGCCGTATTAGCTCAGTTGGTTGAAGCGCTTGTCTCTGATTAGATAAGACTGGCTGGCTGCTACTCCTGCGGTGAAGAGTTCTAATCTTGTTCAGCCATGGATATTTTCTGTCATCATTCACCTTATAGCACGCGCACAAGTCTCACGACTCATGTGGGCATCACCCATAAAAAAATAGCAGTTTTTATTATGCAGCCACCGAGTTTATTTATAGATAGGATTGGTTATCAGTATCATAGTCACAGGATGTGAAAATCCTGTCAGCAATTTTATTGTAGACTAGCTGGCCCGACGCGCGTTGCTGCGTTCTCATAAAAAATTCTTAATTTTATTATTTGCCACCTCCCACTGAGGTTACATTTCAAATTTCAACCTTCTAGGACTATTAGGGAAGAAGTTAGTCCTAGGGCTCTTCCAGCTGATCAGAGAGGCCTCTTTCGTTGTTTTCTTACACATTAAGACCTTACTCACCACCTCTCAATGAACATTTCAAATTTAAACCTCCTATGACTATTAGGGTAGAAGCTAGGTTTTTTATTTTATTATTCGCCCACCTCCCGCTGAGGCTGCATTTCAAATTTCTAGCTACATTGGTCAACAGATGTCATCAACCTGGCATAATTACACTTCATCATACCCAGTCATATGCTTCCTACATACTGCAAGGCTTCGACTGCACGGTAGCCTACATGCAAAGTTTTTGCGCTCCAGACAGCATAAATAACGCCGCTAAGGGGCCTGCCATATGTTTAAAAACTGTTGACTCCTATCAGCTGTTCCTTTAAGCTGTTTGGCCGGCAAGTTCAGTAGGTTAGGTCTGTAAAATAGATTAATCTATATCTATATAATCGAAATACCACTGACTGACTCATTCATCACAGTTTCTCAGGAACCACTCGACCAAAAACGATAAAATTTGGTACACGTATTCAGTAGGGGGACTAGACGCGTGCTAAGAAAGGGTTTCAAAATTTACCCCAAAATTGAAGATTTTTGAAAATTTAGGTGACAACAATTTCTAGAGAACCATAAGGTCAAATCAGATAAAATTTGGTATTCATGTTAAGTATCGGCCTTAGATGTACCTTGGAAAGAAGTTTCAAAATTAGCCCAAAATGGGCCCAAAATCGACGATTTTTGAAAAGTTTGGCGATAAACAGCCAAATATTTTGAAATTTGCACTTAACAGATGTCATCAACATGGCATAATAACATTTCATCATACCCAGTCATATGTTTCCCACATATTGCAAGGCTCCGACTGTATGGTAGCCTACATGCAAAGTGCAAAGTCTTTTGCTGTTCAAAGACAGTGTAAATAACGCTGCTAAGGGGTCTGCCATATGATTAAAAACGGTTGACTTCTATCAGCTGTTCCTTTAAGCTGTTTGGCTGGCAAGTTCAGTAGGTTAGGTCTATTAATGAATAATAATTTGTTTCAAACAAAGCAAACTTATCCCGAGCTACCAAAATAATTTCAATAGCTAAAAGCCAACGTTTATGAAAAGTATATGTTTGATTAAGACCCTAGATGCATACTAAGTAATGGTAACAAAATTCTCCCCCAAAATCACCTATTTCTGTGATGAATGAGTGAGTGAGTCAGTCAGTGGTATTTCGATGATATAGATTAGTTGGACCCCCCGGGGGTCCAGGGGGCGGAGCCCCCTGGCTAGACGGTTAAGGCGAGCGAAGCGAGTCTGCCAGCTAGTTAATAATTATTAGCCCCTTTTAAACATTTATGGTCAGAAACCATCCCCAATATTCACACAACATATTCCCAAAGTTTCATGCCGATCTGTCAAGTAGTTTTTAAGTCTATAGGGAACATACATACATACAGACAGACATTCATTTATATATATAGATTGCAAATTCATTGTACATCACAGATTATTACCTTGATAAACAACTAACTTGTATACAACCAATTGTGATTTAATAATAAATGTAAACCACCTATTCTAGCATTAACCTTTGTGATAATTCAATTGTTCAACAGTGCAGCTCTTCTATTATTCAGGGAGATGACGTTGAAGTATGCCTCACGAAATACTGAGTACCTATTTGTGATATGAGCCTGAATGAAAGGATAATTTAAGGTAAATAACGGTAATGAAACAATAGATATTTAATTTTACATAGAAATTTCAGTCTTTACTGTGACAGTAATATTAGTTAAGGTCTTCTTGGGAGTAAATTTTTTATACATCTTCCTTTTTTGAAAAAATTAGATATTTTTTATTTGTATAAAACAAATGGCTCAAAAATGGCCATACGCTTATTATTGTTTGTATTTTGTAATAGGTACGGTATCAATAGTATTAAAGTTGAGTAGACCTTACTTGTGTACTGCTTTTATGTCTGTATTTCTATATTGTTTTTGTATTGTTACTAATAAATCAATCATTGTTAAAATTAGTGATTCATTCGTTTACACTGTCCCGTTTGGAAGAAATTTTCTTGTGTATTGTGAGTAGTATAATAATAATAATTTAGTATACAATGGAGGGGGAATTTTGTATATAGTTTTTAGTAAGCCCTGGGTTTTTTTTGTAGTATTTGTATACTATTTCTATTAATTCTGTATTGGAATAATTTTGTAATGTAAGTTTGTAGTAGATTTTTATTGTATTAAGATGATTATTGATGAGTTAATAGGGAAATGACAATCCCAGAAGGGTTTTTGTTGAAGTTTAGATGGTATATTTGTTTTTGTATAATATGAATTCATTAATAATATGTATTGCAGTAATTCTGTAATGTAAATTCAAAATCTAATATCAAAAGTCACACTGTATTACTATTTAATATATGATTTTCACTCACTTATACTGGAGGGATGCATTTCACTTCTAAAGAGAAGCTTCATCGGCCTCTCTTGAGTGAAATGCATCTCTCCAGTATGAGTGAGTGAAAATCATATATTGAATAGAAATACAGTGTCAGTTTTGATATTAGATTGTTCATCTAAGTTAGTATTTCTTCATGGAAAACATCACTGTAATTTAAAATAGCTAAAATATTGGTTTATTTAAATAATGGTGGTTGAATTGAAAAATTGAAACCCCTAAAGAAAAACCTTCAAATAACATTGAGCTCTTTCAATCAATTGGGGATTTTTTCAAGGAATTTTTGTATTCTTTGCGGGAATTTTATGTTCCTTTGCATTCAAAAAATAAATACTGAATTTTTAGGGCCCTTTCTGAGGGTCTTTATGATTTCAAGCTCTAATTTTCCCCTCAATCAGCTAAAGGATTAAATTATTGTACTCTTATTGTATTTGAAAAATTGATGCTTAAGTTATCTGCTATTTAAAATTGCCGCTTAATTCGTGATAAGGATACTGATCTGCTATTGGTGGAGAGGATAATTGGTTACATATTGACAGTAAGCCTCTTTTTGTTTTAAAAATCTTGCATCAATTAAAGCTAAAATCTTCATGATTATTTATTATTAGAAAAAATTATTTCTTTATTTTGTTGAAATTTCAAGCTGATAAAATTAATTTTATTTTACTGCATAAAGTTCCAGTCACATAGGCACTGGACAGTGGCTTCTTGATCTTGCGGAATTTATTTTCCCGCCGACAAGACAGACCGAAACCTCTGGAGAAAACAAATCTTCACCATTCGTCATTGCTCTCAAGTTTTTGTTCATCTTCAGCATTTATTTTTCAGTATTTATTGTTTCATTCACCAATATAAATCATAATTAAACGTTCGAATTCTTAGCTTATCACTGAAACCGGTGTATGTTGCTGTAGTATAAAGTTATACGAGCTATAACCTATAAAGTAAGTAATTCGTCGATGTTATAATCTATTTTACATGCCAAATCTTGTTCATCGATAATAATTTGGATTTTAGGTAATGTTTCTTCCATTATTCTTGCTAGTTTCTTTATTTCTTACACATTTCTCAATTTAGTGAATAATACTTCTGTTGAGTTTCTATGAACGAATTTGCAAGCTATTAAACAATTTGTACAATTTTCAAGAATATAATATTTTAGTAAATGTGTAAGCGATCGTGGCATTCAAGTCCTGACAAATACATTGGTGAAATTTCATCATTAATAGAGACATTTTTGTAGTCAAGACTATTCCATTCATCAGTGATATGATTATTCTAAATATCACATTTCCTTCAATAATAATTCTGCCTGCATTAATCACGTAGTACAGTGCATTCATAAATGATAAGAGCCATTTTGGTTTTTGACAATTTGAGATCCAAGGTCACTTAATATTAAATAGAGTTATTACAGTAATTGTAATTAGATTTTTATCATGGAACTCGCATTCACTAACCTAACCTGAGAACTTGTACAAATGCTTCTTTTTTACAGTGAAGTAATTTATCTCTCATATAAATTTGGCCACCTAGAAATTACTAGAAAATTTGTTGCAAAGATTGGAAATTAATATTGTACAGGAAATAGTAATCAAATTTTATTTTGCAATGCATTTCTACCAACAGGTACAAATCATGGCCAAAGTCCAGCTTGGAAATGTAGTAGTTTTGGATAATCCGTCTCCATTTCTGAATCCATTTCAATTCGAACTGACATTTGAATGTATTGAGGAGCTTAAAGAAGGTAATGTGGTATATTTTATGTATTTATTTTAAAGTGCCAAAAAGTAGGTAATCAGAAGATTATACACAATGTGGGACTGCGACAAGCTGGGCTGGTTTTCCAGCCCACGGTGACGTTGCATGCACCGCCAACCTGGCACACTTAGGAATTCAGCCCACGGTGACGGCGTTCAACTTTGGCGTTGGGTGACAGAATAAATTAGTGCCAGGTTGACGCTGCATGCACACGAAAACCTTGCACTCTTAAGAATAGGAGTCTACCGTTGATTATCGGAAATACCTTGACACAGACAGATACTCCCTCATATAATCAAACACTATCAAATTAATATGTTATTTGATATCATATCGTACTGACATTTTTTAAGTGTATTATTTTTATTGATAATTGTAGCCTATAATTTATTAATAATAACCCCCAGGTTCCCCCACCCTGGGGATTATTATTGATGATATTTGTCATATACCTATAGTTAGCAGAGGCTACTTGAGATTTCATAAGGAGGATTTTATAAGGATTTACATCTTAAGATACATGTGATGTCAATTTTTTATGTTTAATTCAGCAAATATGGAGTTTAAGTACTTTGTCTTCATGATCTCAGCAAGTATCTGTATGTAAAACACCTATGTACAACTCAAATTGTATCAGGATTTAGGCATGGTATAAAAGTAGCCCACCGTGACGGCGTGCAGCTTTGGCGCCGGCTGACAAAATCAATAAGTGCCAGTTTGTCGTTTCATGCACCGCCAACCTGGCACACTTAGGAATTCAGCCCACGGTGACGGCTGACAAAATCAAATAAGTACCAGTTTGTCGTTTCATGCACCGCCAACCTGGCACACTTAGGAATTCAGCCCACGGTGACGGCTGACAAAATCAAATAAGTACCAGTTTGTCGTTTCATGCACCGCCAACCTGGCACACTTAGGAATTCAGCCCACGGTGACGGCTGACAAAATCAAATAAGTACCAGTTTGTCGTTTCATGCACCGTCAACCTGGCACACTTAAGAATTCAGCCCATGGTGACGGCGTGCAACTTTGATGTTAACCAAGCTTGTCGACAGCCCACCTTGATGTCAGCACAGTTTGACAACGTCCCCACAATGTCGGTAAATACTCAGTTGACTCAGTCGCTGACTCAGTTGACTGGAGTCACTGACTCCATTGACTTGAGTCAAAGTTGGCAACAAATGCTCAGTTGACTTAGTCACAGGCAATGCCTGAGATTGGCCTCAATCTACTTTCTTACCTATACTCTATTCACTGAAAGGAGAGATAGACCAAAACAAATGTTTGCGTTTGTGTGAGTGAATTTCTTGTGAAAAGATGATGACTCATATCCGGAGTAGGTGACTCGATTGGCTGCTACCAGTTCACAGTGGGTTCAGTGTGACACTGAACGCTCACAGTGCAAAGTTCAATACCGGTTCGTTGTATACATTGTATTGTGCTTTTAAACATTTTTAGTTAGCAAACATATTTATAGTACTGTAATATACCTTCGTCTTGGGCCAAATGTGTACAATAATAATTATTATTATTCGATTAGGTTTAGGATTGTTATAGATTCGGCAAGAATAGATTTATTTTTCATACGATCATAATATTTACAATTTTCATCATATAACAATCAATTCATCATACTTACATCAATTGACAATGTCTTCAACTGAAAGTGCAGATGAAGACACGGCAGTTACATTTACAACCCCTCCTAAGAAACGTGAAAAGGCAAGTCCATTAAGTAAAGGTGAGAAAAATATGATTTTGAATGTCTATAAGAAAGAAATGCTGAATAACAACAATAATATTACGACTATAGTGAAGAATACAGTAACAGCAACTGGCGTGTGTAGGGCTTCTGTCTATAGAATTATAAAAGAATATCGGGCCAACCACAAACTTTCATCTCCTAAAAAAGTGAAACGTAGATTGTCTATTCTTGATGCTACTGATGAATTTGATAGAACGGCTATTAGACGTAAGGTACACAGTTTTTTCATGAACAATGAACTCCCAACTGTAGACAAAGTTCTGTCAGCAGTTAATGAAGACATAAACCTTCCAAATTTTAAAAGAACTACGTTTTTCAAGTTATTGAAAACCCTAAATTTCAAATATGAGCGTCGGAGTCGATGTAGCTTATTAATTGAAAGAGATGATATTATTTTGTGGAGGAGACAATACCTACAGCAAATAAAATCTTACAGGGAAGAAGGACGTAGAATATACTACACTGACGAAACTTGGGTAAACGCAGGACACACGCGTGATAAAGTTTGGAAAGACCCAACTGTTCAGTCAGCTAAAGAAGCATTTTTGTCGGGATTGTCAACTGGCAGCAAAAATCCATCAGGGAAAGGAAAACGGCTAATAGTGGCTCATATTGGTAGTGAAAGTGGATTTGTGGATAACTGCGCTTGGATTTTTGAGTCAGATAAAAGTGGTGACTATCACAGCGAAATGAATTCAAAATCATATGAAGAATGGTTTTCGAAGATAATGTCAAATTGTGAAGAGGGCTCTGTAATCGTTGTCGACAATGCGCCTTACCATTCTCGTAGATTAGAAGCGACACCGACATCATCTTGGTCAAAACAGAAAATAAAAGACTGGCTTTTGTCTAAGAACATAAACATGAATGAAGATCTATTGAAAGTTCAGTTGTTAGAGCTAGCTTGAACTAATTTGGGCACAAGTTAAAGGTTTTATTGCTAAAAATAACACAACATTTAAAATTTCAGAAGTTCGGAAACTATTAAACGAAGCGATTGTGAGAGTCGGAGCAGACGAATGGGCAAAATGTGTAGCGCACGTTAAGAACAAGGTGGAGAAAGATATGTGGGCCATTGACAATTGTATAGACGAAGTTGTTGAAAGGTTTATAATAAATGTCAATGATAGCTCAGAATTGGAGAGTGAAAGTGTTAGTACAAGTGATTAAGCTTTCATAAGAACGACATAAATAATTTCTCTAATAATTATTTGAAGTTGAAGTTAATACACGGATCAGAGAAGAAATAAAAAAACAGACCGGTGAGTGACTTATTTTTATAATGAAATTTGTCTGTTTTGGTTTTTAATGTGTTTTGCTTTTATAAATTAACAATAATATTATTCTTTATTAATAATATTGGATCATTCGTGTAGAATATCGCCGTTCAATCGAATTTTGAAAATTGTCATTTTTTAATAATTGACAGATCATCATCATTTTTTAAAGGTTTATGTAAAATTTTGCGCTGATTCCGAATATGCAATCAGATTTTTTATATCTCATTCCAATACCGAGAAAGGAATTTGCAAGAATGTAGCAACTATCAACAAAAGACGCCCGCAGCTACTGTGAATCGGTCTCGTTGCTCGAAGGTACACTCTCGCACGCGCATCGTTGTTTACATCTGTCTCTCCTTTCGCTGAATGGAGTATAGCTAGTTAATGCCACTCTGTTACAAGTCACACTTATACCAATACCAGAGACATTACAAATTACAAGTAAAAACTTCCGTCGGAATTTACAGTAGAATTATGTGATGAAACACTTGGAGTAGGGAGGCCTGGCCTAAGTGGAAGTGACGTAGGGTGAGTATGGCTGGCGACGCATGCGCATTGGTCGTTAATGCTATTGCTCATCCTCTCATTTGTGTGTTTTATCACATATTAATTCTACTGTACACTAGCAATAAATATCAGTACTCATGAAATTATTTTATGAGTTTTTATGCAGCAGGTCGCAAGTTATTCCATTTTTAATTCAGATTATTAATTTTGCAGTTTAGTATGTTTATTGCAATCTAATCTTAGGCCCGTCTAAACTGAGACACTTGTTGCAATAGAGCGCTCTCATAGAGTAATTACGGGCCGTATTTATGAACGTTGCTTCAGTGTCTCTTGATTTGAGAGACTCTTGAAATGTAATTTATAAATATTTTACATTCCAAGAGACACCGAAGGAACGTTTATAAATACGGCTCCTAGAATCTTGATAGATCAGCACGTATGTTAAGAGTTGAACAAATGAACAATCTAGATTGCTCTAGGAGAGCGTTCCTTTGCATTACTTGGTTGCTAAGCTAGCATGAGTCTAAAGAACCTAACATGATCAATTTTTCAAAAATTAATTTTGGACTAAACTATGATTTTCTGTAGAAGGCTATACAATTGGTAGATGTTGGAAGTAAACATTGAATCAGCCCAGTACATAAAAATAGAGGTAAAGATCTAAATAACGTGTAAAAAGAAAAATATTTATGTCCCATTTGCGTGAATTAATCGTATTAATCATCCAAAATTAACATCTCGAGTGTATTCACTCATGTAATAAGTCTATGAGAACACTATTGGGAAAAATTTTCAATTTACAACTTGTCGATTTTATTCTTCTGTTCAGATTTGGAATGGAGAATGATTTACGTTGGATCAGCTGAGAGCGAAGAGTATGATCAAATTCTAGACACAATCTACGTCGGTCCCATTCCTGAAGGAAGGCATATGTTCGTATTCCAGGTGAGTTAGTTATTCAGGTTTTATTCAGTTATTTGGTTAATTTCAGGTTTAATATTTTAATCTCTTCATTCATTTTCTATCAATTATTAAATTTTTTATTAATTTTTATAGGTTTCATAAAAATAAGTATTCATAAATTAACTGGCTTGAAGGGGGGGAGTAGTATCGTTGAACAATTCATTTGTTTTTCTAGTCTCACACAGCTGAACGTCCATCATTCGAACTTCAAATGTCCTTGTTTAGAAAGAATCTAGACTCTTGAAACATTGTATGTAGCTTCCAAGTGAGATCGCTAATTTGTTTTTAGATTCAAGGGGTAGAATATAATAGTAGTTTATGCAACGATTCTATTTTGACCCTTATTAAGGCACGAGTTAGATGTAAGTTATAACACGAGCGAATGCGAGTGTTATAAATATCTCACGAGTGCCTTAATGGCCAAATAAAATCGTTGCATACACTATTTTATCTACGAACAGTAGTATACATTTAATTAAAATAATTTCATTTTCCCTGTGGCCGTTCAGAGATACCTAACCTCTCGTCTCAAATATGAGAAGTTATAGTAGATTGTTAGGTTAAAGCAGCTGGTGTAGCAGTTTGATGAAATCAGCTGATAGTTTCACAATATTGAATTACTATATTGATTCCATCAAAAATGCTTCTGATTTGTCCAGAACCCGTGTTATAATGTAGAACCTGTACTATAATGAGCTCTTTATGCAACGTGTCTCAAAAAGCATTTCGAAAAGACAGCTGTTTTGGCATCAATTGTGAAACTGTAATTTATACATTATGACATGGTCGTAGATAAAAATAATTATGATGTAAAACAGATCGCCACTGTAGGCTCTAGGTTAGTTTTGGCTGGTAAAAATCAAAGCATTGTACAGCTGGTTCATTTCGAATATAAAAAAAAATTATGAATGTTACGAAGGTTGCTGCAAAGCTGAATGATCCACTTTATTTTTACAATGCAAGTGTTAACGTTTTCATTTGTTGAAATATTTTCTTAAATTATTTTAAATTGCCAAATTGAAGAAAAACATAAAATATTGAGGCATGATATATTGAGATCTGTTGAACAGGAAGGAGAAACAAAACTCTTTTTCAAGAATTGGCGATGTGCATCTTTTGTTAATCGGGAAGCATGATGTTTATAGAAATCGAAGAATTTGAATGGTGCATATGCCTATCAGCACATGTAGAGGAAAATATGGAGTTTCTGCGCCAGGTAGAATGTATAACTTGAGTTTGAAGTTAATTTGAATTGTTGTTAAAGTGCGATTTGAGCTATTGTTTTGGTTAAAAAAAAGTTGAGATTTTTTGGGTTTCTACTACAGATTGAAAGTATGAGTTAGGGTTTGGGTGAGATTGAATTGAATTTGAGATATGGACTTGAAGGTGTTATAGGCCATGTAGGTTGAGTTGAAGATTTTTTTCTTTAGGTATAAGTTATGCTTGAGGTGAGTTTGAGTATGAGGTGAATTGAGTTATGGGTTTTAGGGATAAAGTGAAGTTAAGATTTTTTACTCAAGATAGTAAGGTATAAAGCTGATACCATTCACGAATAAAACTAAAACTCTTGGAATAGATACTTGGGTGAAGGCAAATGTTTATTTTAAAATAGGCTCTGTATTCTTATAATGTTGGGTATAAGTTATTTTTCCTGCAACTGCTTGTAAATTAGTTCTTTACGTACTGAAAACGAATTGTAAAATACCTATTTACTGCTCCGCAAGCGGTAATAGTATATTACGTTACAAGTGCGGGAAATGGTGTTTAACATAAGAGTATGATAAGTTAACGCACGAGACGAAGTCGAGTGCGGTATTATCATACGAGTATGGTAAACATCTTCCTGGACGAGTTACGTACGATATTTTTCGTCATACAAGTCTAAAATAGCAGATAAGTTGAAATAAGAAACTATAAATCATTGTTATTCAAACATAACCTCAACACACCAACTCAAGGTGAAATGTGGCAATAATGGTTCTAGATCAGCTGATCTAGCTTTCGACCAAATGGTTTTTCAGTGAAGTAGTAGCCACAACCACCCATAGAGTGCGGTAATAATCATTTGATGATTTTTACCACACAGTGTACGGTAATAATCATCAAATTACATCAGCTGTTTTTGATTTCTGTAAACAGCTGTTTACCACATTGATTGCTTGACTGGTAAACTGTCCATAACCTACAAGTATGACGAAATAGTATATTACATTACAAGTGCGGGAAATGGTGTTTAACATAAGAGTATGATAAGTTAACGCACGAGACGAAGTCGAGTGCGGTATTATCATACGAGTATGGTAAACATCTTCCCGGACGAGTTACGTACGATATTTTTCGTCATACAAGTCTAAAATAGCAGATAAGTTGAAATAAGAAACTATAAATCATTGTTATTCAAACATAACCTCAACACACCAACTCAAGGTGAAATGTGGCAATAATGGTTCTAGATCAGCTGATCTAGCTTTCGACCAAATGGTTTTTCAGTGAAGTAGTAGCACAACCACCCATAGAGTGCGGTAATAATCATTTGATGATTTTTACCACACAGTGTACGGTAATAATCATCAAATTACATCAGCTGTTTTTGATTTCTGTAAACAGCTGTTTACCACATTGATTGCTTGACTGGTAAACTGTCCATAACCTACAAGTATGACGAAATAGTATATTACATTACAAGTGCGGGAAATGGTGTTTAACATACGAGTATGATAAGTTAACGCACGAGACGAAGTCGAGTGCGGTATTATCATATGAGTATGGTAAACATCTTCCCGGACGAGTTACGTACGATATTTTTCGTCATACAAGTCTAAAATAGCAGATAAATTGAAATAAGAAACTATAAATCATTGTTATACAAACATAACCTCAACACACCAACTCAAGGTGAAATGTGGCAATAATGGTTCTAGATCAGCTGATCTAGCTTTCGACCAAATGGTTTTTCAGTGAAGTGGTAGCCACAACCACCCATAGAGTGCGGTAATAATCATTTGATGATTTTTACCACACAGTGTACAGTAATAATCATCAAATTACATCAGCTGTTTTTGATTTCTGTAAACAGCTGTTTACCACATTGATTGCTTGACTGGTAAACTGTCCATAACCTACAAGTATGACGAAAAGTACTTTACGCTCGCCAGCTGTTTTCTTTACGCTTCTGTTTTGATTTTAATGTCTTCTCATTGGTGGATCACAGAATCCGTGAAATTCACATAACCTCAACAATGGCGAACGCTAACCAAATCCGCGCATGGTCTGTGATGTTACAAACTACAAGCTTTTATTGTGTTGGAATCGAGAACTGCAGTTGTAGGAAAAATATTGTATGTAATTCGCGCGTGAAGCTTCTTTATCGCTCTTGCAAAATTACTGCGCTCCGCTATGCGTCGCGCAGTAAATGTTTTGGCTCGAGCGATAAAGTCGCGCTTCACGCTCTTAATACATAAATAACTATTTAAGGTTGTTTATAAGTGTTATTGTTTTGATTTTCATCCGGCACACAAGCTTGGCTTTGCTGATGGAAATCTTGAAGTATATATTTTTTTCTTATATGTAACTTACTGTACAAACACATAGTTTAATATAGTGTATCTGATTGTGATGTACTATTACATTTGTTTTTTTTGTGTTTTTTAAATGAATAAATTGAGCTTTGGATTGTGTGTATGAGTTGATAATTATTATATTATGTGAATTTGTCAGGTCCTTGGATACTCCGTTGTGTTGGTGTATCGGTTAATTTAGGATATGTAAGAATGAAGCCCACATAGATCTGAGACCAGTGCGTGGGTTATAAGTTGGATGATGGTTATTGATAAGTTGGACCTACCGTTTTAGGTGGGTTCCGAACTACCGGGAAGTATCACAGGGTCACTAGCGACCGGGAAAACCGGGAAAAGTCAGATAATTTTTAAATTCTGGAAATCATGGAATTTTTAAAAAATATCGGGAAAACTTCGTAGTAATTATATACCTAATAATAATTATACTAATTATAGAAACCCTCACATGAAATGCTCCATTATCGAACTTGAAATGCGTTTTTAGATGGACAACCAGACAAATAAGCTAGGTAGGCTAACAAAACATAAAATTGTTTTGATTATTCGCTAAGGTCTTGTTGTTTTTCATCTTTATAAAAGCCAAATACCCCTGATTCACTCAAATTCAAATTCATTTATTGGCCATATTCACACAAAATATCAACAAAGAAGCAAAACAAAGAACATACATACTTAAAGTTAATAACAAATCCAAACATAACTATTTATACATGCAATACGGCACTACTGGCAGAAGTAGGACTTGATCGCCAGCAGTGAGCTCAAAATTTAGGTAAGTTCAGAAAAGCAAGAAAGTGAAAAAATAAGAAAGAAAATTCAGGAAAGGAAAGGAGACATGTTATTAAGAATACATCAAACTATTTTGTATAAATGTTAGTTTCTATCCATTCATCTATTTCAGTGCTGAGCTTCTTAGTAAATCTATTATTTATGAAGTGACTGGGGACTATATTGGCAAGGTACTCCATGTAATATGTGAATTGGTGTTTATTTATAGTTGATCTGGTGAATGATCTATTATAAACATTAAATGCAGATGGACGTATATTGTGTAAGTTAGTATTTACTGTGAGAAGATCTTTATTTTTATTAATAAGAGTGATAATTTTTTTAGCAAAGACCTGTCTAAGCGTAGGAACTTTAAATTCAACAAATAGACATTTGCTGGGATATAATCTGGGTCTTCTTAAAGCTGCTCTAATCAAATGTTTCTGTAAAGTGAATATCTTATTGAAATGTGTGTCAAAGGTGCCCCCCCACAACTCTATCCCATATTCAAACAACTGACTCATTTATCAGAGTTTCTCGAAAACCACAGGGCTAATTAAGTTGTAATTTGGTACACATGTCCCGTTGGGGCTCTATATGCATGCTATGAAAGAATTTTGAAAAATTCCAAAAAATACGGCCAAAGGTGAAAATTAAAAAATCAGATATAAGAAATATGGATTTATGAATTGAATAACTGTGCCCGTTTCCATTACTACAGATAATCAACAAACAAAAGTGCTGGATTCACGATTTTGTACGAATTTTAAACCCCCCCTGGCTAGGCGAGCGAAGCGAGCCTGCCGGCTAGTACCTTATATTGGTCAGGGAAAATGTTATTGAAGATCAGGGAATTTTCGTAGCTCAATTTTACTAGTCACCCTGTATCAGTATCATGTATTATGTATCATGGGTTATTTTCCGTGATTACAATGATAATTGTATTGTTTATTCAGGCGGACCCACCCGACGTGAGCAAGATCCCCGTGGCCGACGCGCTGGGCGTGACAGTGGTGCTGTTGACATGCAGCTACCGCAGCCAAGAGTTCGTCCGCGTCGGCTATTTCATCAACAACGAGTACACCGATCCCGAGCTCAGGGAGAATCCACCCGCGCAGCCCCAGTTCGATAAGGTATAATAATAATAAGTTTTATTTATTCAACATAGCACATTATTATACAGTTGAATATCGTCAAATATAAATTATACTAACTAAAAAGAAGTATACTAACTTAAGGGAAGTGATAGCGGCGAGCCGTAGCAGGTATCTGTTCAATCAGATAGAGATAAGCTGCGTTCTCGTAGGTCCTGTTTGTAACGGTGGCCGATTAGATTGACCAGCAAAAAAGGCACTGTTCTCTGCTGTAAAATCACTTCCCGGTGGTTCGGAACCCACCTAAAACTGTAGGTCCAACTCATCAATCATCATCATTCAACTCATTACCCACGCACAGGTCTTAGACCTGTGGGCTTCATCCTCAAAAAAAAAGTTACACAAGGCTACAGTCATAATAGGTATTCAATAAATGATATTAAAGTTGTACATCACACTGAATCTTAGCTACTAGATATTAGTCCTTAACACTTATTTCAAATCTCGAGTGTCGAAAAAAAATTATATACAATTGAACTCGTCTAAAATGCTCTGGCTACAAGGAAGCTGTACAAATGTTTTTTTAATTTATTTATTTCTGACAAGGCCCGTAATTCAAGTGGCAATTTGTTGTGCAACTTCGCTCCTAATTGAGTTGGCATTCTTTCATAAAGCTTTTGCCTGTGCTGTTCAGTGACTAGTTTTTACTCCCCCTAGTATTATAATTATGTGTTTATATCAGCATTCGTGGTCCGATTACAAATAATATTCTTATGTGCAAAGATTAGGAGTATATACATATTAATCGACGGCAGTGTTAAAATGTTCAAGTCTACAAAAGCTGTATGCCGCCTTACTCAAAATTACTCTTTTCGAATTACAATGCCACTTATCATCAGATTTCCTCAACTTGCAGACCATTTTTTTTCGGAGGATGAAGCCCACATTGGACTGAGACCTGTGCGTGGGTAATGAGTTGGATAATAGTGATTGGTAGGAGCTGGACCTACAGTTTTAGGTGGGTTCTGAACCACCGGGAAGTGACAGCAGAGAACGATCTCTTTTTTGCTAGCCAATGTAATCGGTCACCCTTACAAAGAGTGCCCAGGAGAACGCACGCTTGAACTTAGGTTTCCTAGAACGCGGATATGGTCAGCGGACAGGGCCGCATACACTACAATACATAAACTTGATTTGTTTTTGAAACAAATAAAATTTTATAATCTGCTATTATATGGCCAAATTAATAATAAAATTAATTTTCAATTAATAGAAATAATTAACCAAGAATTAATAATTAATTGAAAATAATAATTAATAAAATTTTATAATCTGCTATTATATGGCAATCATTTGCTATTATTATGGCAATATATTTGATTATTCGTAATGATTAATAAAATATCAATCAAATTTTATAATCTGCTTTTTTCTTTCGAATGCAAAACCAAGTTTATGTATTGTAGTGTATGCGGCCCTGGCCCTGTCCGTAGTCCATTTAGTCCAAGTCCGGTTCTGGGAAACCGAAGCTTCAAATAATTAGTTGTGTTTTACTGAGCTCCACTTCAGCGCACAAGCATATATGGATTATGTTGGGGCATATTAATTAGTGAAACAGTTTTATGAAGATGTTTGTTTTTGTCTGTATAAATAAAATGATGATGATGATGATCGACCTACTATAACTTACTTCACGTCATCAAATTAGGCGGTTGTAACAAATTGCGGTGTTGCAAAAATAGCAAGTGACTGCTGTTACAAACCAGCTGACTGCTATCGTCAGACTTGTAGAATAGGCAACACGGCACGACTAGTGTGGCCAATTCGTGCGCTGAGGTTGATTATTATCGATGGTACGCCGCTAACATGCTACCATGTCTGGCAACACCGCAATTTCTTGCAGCTGCTTAGTTCGATACCCGATTTAATTGAATTTGGGTTTGTAGATCGTGCTTATTTACAAATTCAGTTCAATATTATAATTTTTCTTATTCATTTTCTTATTCTCATTTCTTCGCCTTCTTCCTGTCCTTCTTCTCTTCGTCTCCTTCATCACCTTCTCTTCCTCTTTCTGTCTCCTTTCCCCTCTTTTTTCTTCTTTTTCCTAACTCGTATATCAATGATGCACCTGGTTCATATTTTGCTTACAAGGAGCGCTAGAGATTCGTCGACAGAGAACAGCAGCTATACGTTTATATAATAGATTTCAAAATAATACTCGAATATTGTGTGAAAGACATTGAATATTTTCCACAAGAGTACTACAGTGAATTTAGGACTCCTAGCTTCTTAGGATATTTGCATAGTAGAGCATCCAATTTTATGATAACCACCATCGCAAAATGAAACACATGCTGTGGAATGGTAGTATTCACGCTTATCAAAACCGTTATACACTATTCCACAGCATGTGTTTGATTTTGACAGTTTGGAGCAACGTGAATCCTACCATTTAACAGCATGTTTTTGAATTTGCGATGGTGATTGATTATCATCGAGGAAAAGCTTGCGCCCTGAGAAGAGCGTTCATTGTATTTGCAGTATTATTTTATTGATTTATATTATGAAATTTATTCCAAACTGTATTTGTAATTTAATTTTCAGGTGATGCGAAACATTTTGGGCACAGAGCCACGAGTGACGAGGTTCAAAATCAACTGGGACGACTCGGAAACGGCGGCAGCCAATCAGATGCAAGCAGAAGACGGACAACAGCAACAGACCGCAGGCGAATCTCCCCAACAGCAACAACAGATGGTTCAAGGTCAAGTGACGTCATCAGCGGTCGGATTCAGCGAAAACAGCTGCAGTCAGAATGCCATGGAGGTCATGTAACGCTTGAAGCAGCACAGCGCCTGACATGGACTAGAAGAAGTACAGCGACTGATTGTGAATTAAAAGTAGTACAGCGACTGACTCTTGAACCTGGCACGAATAGAAATGCAGCTGCGTTACTTTTTGTAAATAAACAAGAAATATTATTATTATTTTGTAACAAAATGAGTTGTAATGAAAAAATAACATGATTAAATACATAGTTTTTGGCAATAACTTTTGTGCAAAAATAGAAAGCGAACTGATGTTTGGTATTGTTTGAATGAAAACACACATCTCGCTTTTATGTGTAAAGTACTATTTATTTCTGTGGTTCACAAAAAGTAGCCCTGGCTGCGTTGTATTTGCGCCAGTCCTAATAGCACAATGGACTTGTTTGTGTGTGTTCTCCGGGTTTAAGGTCGCAATTGGTGTTGAAAATAGGGATTAGAAAACGAGATGTTGAAAGGAGAAAGATTGTCGAAAGTACTGATTTTGTAAGAACTATGTTTTGTTATGTATGGAGTCGTAATTCTAAGGTCGTAATGGTTGAAAGTAGATAAGAGAAGTAAGGTTAAAAGAAGGATTGAAATATATGTTTTTGTAATGATAATTGTTTTGATATTAATTACTAAATATAACGACTGAGTATTTTGAATACTGTGATTTGATAGGGGCCACATTAAGTCCGTCTTAACAAAAAATATACTAGTGCTCTCATAGGGCTATCTGCACTCTTCTATACTCATGTGTAGACTAGTTTACACTAGTGTAGCTAGAGTTGAGATTTGATCTGCACTCTTCTATACTCACGTGTAGACTAGTTTACACTAGTGTAGCTAGAGTTGAGATTACACTACGAAAACGCTCTACCGCTACCAGTTTCTTCGTTTGGATGGGAGTTTACAGTCTATTAATTTTGTAATAACATTTTGTTAACTAGTTTCATGTATAATTATTCGAACAGCTTATAATTTGTATCTTTATTGTTTCCATTGTTTAAAAGTAAGTTTCTAATTATTGCTTGGTACAATAATTTCCAATATTTATTGTATGGTACATTTAATACTTTTTTGTTTGGTGTAGATTATTTTTTATAATTTTTAGTTTGCCGTGTTTACAAATTTAAATCTATTTTATCTACAAATTGGTAACAGTTTTTTTAAAGTGCTTAAAGTTTACTATTGATTGCATTTAACCGGCTGTACACAGTGTCTAATACCACTATTTTTAGCAAGTGCAGTAATATATTTTCATTTAATTGGACGAGTATGTATAACCTTGAGGCTCACCTTGAAACTCAAGGAAGCCTTGAAAAGTATAACCTCGAAAGGCTTTTCTAGTCTTCCTTGAGTAAAGGAAGCCTCAAAGTAGGATCATCATATATCGGTCAAGAATTAGTCTTTGTGGTGAAAACTTTTAACTTTCAAATTATTCAAGTTTTCAAGTCCTAATTACTTTCAAATCATGGCAGAATATGAATATTTTGTAGATTTAATACTTGAAGCAAGATAGGTTGTTAATTAATTGAACTTTCTATCAAACAAATTAGTGAACAATAAACGGATATTGTAATATTAAAATTTGTGTTTATTGATCACCCTGAATATTATTATTAGATGAAAATGCAATCTTAATGAACAACATCGTATGGAATTAAAAATCCTTTGAGAGTGGTGTTCATGAAAAGACAAGATTAGAGAAATTTGCTTCAATTCTTACTAGTTTAATAACTTCCCCTGTGTGATAGCTAGGGGCGCCAAATTTTGTGTAGACACTTCTCAGGCCAAGCCCTATCTGTGCACCAAATATCAACCAAATCTGAGAGATTTTCATTTTTCTGCTCAAAAAACACCTGATGTATAGTCCATGGTTTTTTGCGAAAATTTTCAAAAAATTAAAATCGCTCATACTATGTTGGCTTATAGTGCTTGAAGAGACCTTCAAGAATATGAAATCAAATTGGAAAAATTCGCTTCCATTCAGGAGTTATGACCATTTGAAAAAATATAATTATTTCTTTCTAGTTTAATAACTTCCCCTGTGTGATAGCTAGGGGCGCCAAATTTTGTGTAGACACTTCTCAGGCCAAGCCCTATCCGTGCACCAAATATCAACCAAATCTGAGAGATTTTCATTTTTCTGCTCAAAAAACACCTGATGTGTCCATGGTTTTTTGCGAAAATTTTCAAAAAATTAAAATCGCTCATACTATGGTCGCTTATAGTGCTTGAAGAGACCTTCAAGAATATGAAATCAAATTGGAGAAATTCGCTTCCATTCAGGAGTTATGACCATTTGAAAAAATATAATTATTTCTTTCTAGTTTAATAACTTACCCTGTGTGATAGCTAGGGGCGCCAAATTTTGTGTAGACACCTCTCAGGCCAAGCCCTATCTGTGCACCAAATATCAAACAAATCTTAGAGATTTTCATTTTTCTGCTCAAAAAACACCTGATGTTATAGTCCATGGTTTTTTGCGAAAATTTTCAAAAAATTAAAATCGCTCATACTATGGTCGCTTATAGTGCTTGAAGAGACCTTCAAGAATATGAAATCAAATTGGAGAAATTCGCTTCCATTCAGGAGTTATGACCATTTGAAAATATATAATTATTTCTTTCTAGTTTAATAACTCACCCTGTGTGATAGCTAGGGGCGCCAAATTTTGTGTAGACACTTCTCAGGCCAAGCCCTGTTTGTGCACCAAATATCAACCAAATCTGAGAGATTTTCATTTTTCGGCTCAAAAAACACCTGATGTATAGTCCATGGTTTTTTAAGATAAATTTCAAAAAATTAAAATCGCTTATACTTTGAAAAAAATACCTGAATTATTGGATTATGTTTGACCGTTAGATTAAATTACACCATTTATTTGAATAAAAGTCAAGCATTTATTTAACACTTTCTTAATACATCAAGTTTAGGCTTAATATCTGTATTTTCATTTTAAGTTTTACTTAATTACTTGCTCATACAATAAAATGATACATTGCACTCTTATGGACTATTGCATTCCTTGACGATATCGTAACGTTAAGTTATGTCTACGTTATTGGCTCTCTGTGTATACGAAAAAGCCCAATAACGTAAGGTCATTATAGCATATTACAATAACCTGCTATTTTAACTACTCTTGGCTTCATAAATAACGGTAAATCTTTTCAATATACATTGACGGTGTTCAATAAAGTACTTCCAATGACAATAGATAGTTTTAATAAGGATTTCTAATATCTTCAACAAAACGCTCACTATTAACCAACTTTCATAAACTGCGCATGCGCAGAGCTGACCTGCTTGTGAATAGAGTTCCGAGATAATGATAATGTTTTAGGCTTTTATACAATGTGAACTCTATTATGAAACAATTATTACTCTAACAAGAACCTTTTTTGTAGATTACTTCACATTATAAATGATTTTATTATCTAAAATTTGTCCAAGTAACTGTATTTCCCGCGTTAATGTGAAGCATCACAATTGTGTGTTTTTACATCAAGAATCTATTACAGTGACAATATGAAGAAGACAAACATTTTCATGATAAATGAGTCCCACATCAGCTTGAAGCTTGTGCGTGGGTAATGCAAGGCGAAAAAAATAGCAGAAAGATGACAAAACTTGCCGGGAATCGAACCAAAGACCAATACGATAGTCATCAGTTGACTTAACGGTAGAAATTACCGCATTTTTACGATATTCTGTAATTATGAGTGCATGAACCGCCTAAAAATACATCAAATTAAACATTCATACAATAAACTATTTACAATCCCATTAATAATTTCAAAATTGTAATCCTTTTTTTAAAAGCATCCACATTTTCAGCTTCCAGTTTCAGCCATTCTTTGATACAAACATCTACAATATATTAATTAATCTAGGGAAAACATAAACAATTATCACTAAGTAATAGAAGAATAATCCATATAACATTAAAATTAATTCATGAAGATAACAATAATTAGGTATTTACATAGAAATCAACAATTTTTTAGATATTAAACGCAACAAGCTTTCATTACATAGAAGATGCCAGTAAAAAATAACATGATAATTTACCTAAATACAATATTTAAATGGCTACATGGGTCAACAGTGAGATATATTAATTTATCAATGAGTGAATATATATCATCAACATCTTAACAACACAATTTTCCATGATAAAACGATTTTTAGGGTGAGTTCAAAGATTCAACATTGAAGGGGACCGATGACACTTGACCTGTATTTATTCAAGGAATACTTGACCTTAATTCAAGAAAGCCTTCAAAACTATTCACTAAAATGGCTTTTCAAGACACCCTTGAACCAAGGTTGCCTTACGGTAGGTTCATAAATACGGGCTAAGTCTTAATAGGGGGGAAAAATCTCCAGTGGCAATTGTCTTACAGAACAATCTTACATACACAACTAGTTCAAAATATACAATTTACAAAACAGAGATCAAATTTATCACATAACACATTTTGTACAATGTTTTCTGGTATTAAGATGATTTTTCATCTCTTGAAACATGGGTTGCTATTTTCAAATTTCCCAAGAAATTCCTCCCCTCATCAAAAATAAAGCATGGCACATTTCAAAAACGCATGAAAAAGTATGAATTATGTGAAATCTTGGAATTCTATGTGAGGATTCGGATTACACCTAAAGTTTCTTAGTGACACTGTTATCAATTTTAAATGCAAATAATCAAGTTTCTTAAACAGTATCTCTGCAATGAATGTTCCTTTACACGGGATATAAATAACAAAAATGTTTCGTATAAGGAAGACTTCTTAAAAGGAAGATCTAAATAACAAACCAAAAATAAACTGGCAGAACATTTTTTTTTAAAGAAACGAAAGGAAACATCTGTTAGAAAAGTGTTTAGAGAAGACAACATGAATCTTTTCAACATCCAAGAGCTCCTTACTATGTAATTATGTATGTGTGGAATGTAATTATGTATGATTGTTTGTAATTTAAACCCCTACAGACACGTAACATAACTCTGTCTCGTAACGCCACTCCGTATCATCAATCTAAAAATCGCTCCATACACATAACATCTTAACGTAACACTGTTTCGTAACATCACTCTGTAACGTCATCCCACAACAGCACACTATAAAAACGATGATGTAACGCGATGACACAATTTGTTACGGAGTGATGTTACGCGACGGGGTTACGCTACGATGTTACATGTCTGGACGGGCCTCAAGGGAATTCCATTCTTATGCTAAGTGAATTTCATGTAAATGATTTAAATGGGTCATACGTTTTTCAACTATAAATATAACACAATTTGAAAAGTGATTTTTTTTTCAAATTCTATTACTTTCAAAAAATGTTGATAATATTTTAATATTCAGTTTCAACTATGAATATAACACAATTTGAAGTGTTTTTTTTTCAAATACTATTACTTTCAAAAAAATTTAATAGTATTTTAATATTCAGTGAACTTGAAAATGTATTTTTTGTAGGGTTTCTATTTGATAATTTATCTACATTCAATGTCACAAGTTACATAAAACAAGCACAACTTATGACTAGTAGGTACCACTCAATTGAATAGGCCTTCATAATTTGGGTAGAGTCATACCATATTACACAAAGTAAGTACACTAGATACTTGGAAAAAATAATTAAATAATGAAATATAAAACCTCTTCAAAACTCAAATAAAGTTCTAGAAATAACTTATTTCAATGATTTTAAATTACTTATTTTGAAATAGAGTATTTCAATGCATTACTATCATCTCGAGAAAAAACTTTATGCCTCAAGTCATAGCATTTTTATGTTGAAGCTTCGGTTTCGTAGAACGTAGATTTTGACTAAAAGGACAGCGGACAGGGCCGCAAACACCACTATATTATATAAACTCGATTTGCTTTCGAAATATAGTTTATTATAATATAATACAACAATATATTCCATTATAATTATTACATATAACCTACTAATATACTCATACATATTCTACCATCAAACACAATTTGCTTTCAATAATCGGTTAAAAGTTAACATATAATTTCCGACAAGATGTCACCTTGATCTAGGTGAGACACCGGGATGGTAACTTACAACTAGAGATGTGACCAGATTGAGCGAGTCGTTCAAAGTAACTCTTTAAAATGAACTACGAACTAGTAGTTCAAATTCAGAAAGTAGGTAGTTCATTTTTGAACTGCGTTTGTGTTTTACGGAATACAGTCAAGACACCATCTAGTGAGCGCTCATTGAATTAGCAGAGCAGTACAGCGGCCTGCTATAGGCACAGCTAGACAAGAGCACTCACCTCCCCACTCAACGAGCATTTTGAACTGTTAAGTGAACTAACAGAACTACAACAACAGCTTGCTCACTTTCTCACCTCTCTCAGCTCCACGAGCTTTTTGAAATGTGAGCTGAACAAACTACAACTAAAGCTGGCTGAGAAAGCTCATTGACTAAGCTCTGTGCTCTGGAATATTAAACTGATGACTCAGATTCGGAGAATTATTCATATTGAGGCGCCAGACATACAAGGCTGTTTATTGTTGTGTGTGTGTGTGTGTGTGTGTGTGTGTGTGTATGAGTGCTCAGTCAGCGAGAGAGCGCTTAGCTGCTGAACAAGCAATGGTAGTGGATGAGCACGAGCATTGCTGATGACTCATTTTTGAACTAGTTCGAATGAATGACTCACTTATAAGAGTGAGGGCGATTGAACGACTCATTGAAAAGAGTCATTATTGCCAAGCCTACCTACAACACTACAGCAGTGGACACACGCTCAAGATGAAAAGCTTCATCTCCAGCGTGTTTCCACTCTTGTAAGGTTAATACATGTAATATAAACTTAAAAAACACTTTTAAGTGGAAATTGACTCACGTTATGGTGTGACGGCCGTTTCACTCTGTTGTCAAGACTCTAGAGCATCGTCAGACGACCCACAGTACACATGGGTCGTACTGACGGGACGTGTGTACTGTGGGTCTTCTGACGATGCTCTAGACAACAGAGTGAAACGGCCGTCACGCCATAACGTGAGTTAATTTCCACTTAAAGGTGTTTTTCAAGTTTATATTACATATTAGTGGAAACAAGATGGATCTTCAACATCACACTAACATATGATTGAAATGGTATGTTTTATGTTCTAAAATCTGTACAAAATTCAAAATTATGTCTACTTTCTTTGGACGATTGGACTCGGTTAGTGCTACTTTTAGAGAGTGTAATTCTAAATTTATTAATATTATAGAATTGGAAAGAATTGGTCTTTGTTCTTCAAAGTGAAATTACTTGTAAAAAATTGGCATAACTCAACATTTGGATTCTTTAGTGTAGCAAATTTGCGAAGAAAGCAGTTGTGGGCGAATGCCTGTTGTATCTTTGCTTTATTGTATTTTTGTCACGAATAAATAAATATTTTATTAGCCTCATATCTCTTGCTTACATCAAGAATCAAGATGGCGTGTTTATTTATTTATTTATCTATTCATTACAAAACACAATCAAGTAAAGATACAACAGGCACAGCCCACTTCTGCTTTCTTTACAAATTTCCAATTAAAAAATCTAAATTTCAGTTTATAACCAAGTTCAACTGGAAATTTCACTTTGAAGTACAATTCGTGATTCTTTCACATGAATATTAATTTAGATGTTCACTTTAAAAATTAAGCACTGAAACTGTCCAATAGTCCAAAGAAAGCGAATATAATTTTGAATTTTGTTCGAGATTTTAGAGCCGAAAATGTAGAAGTTGAGTCAATTCAATCACATGTTCTTCATGTTGCAAATAAATATTACTGAAATAACTTCCTATTCATCCAATTTTTAATTCTAGTCGATAATAATCCAGTAATCTTTAACAAATAATTATTGGTAGCTGTAGTTTCAATGAAAATTATAGATTAACTTCCAACTTATTATTGAAAGCATGGAAGATGCATAATCTATAAGAAAGCTTATATATTATGCATGGAAGAAGATATATATATGAGTCTAATACCAGGTTATATGTAATTAATCGAATATTATATCATTATAAACTACATTTCGAAAGCAAATGTAGTTTATTATATTGTAGTGTATAATACAATATGTCCGCTGTCGGTTTAGCCATAATCCGCGTTCTAGGAAACCGCGTCTTATGAGTTCATGCGGTCATTTTTCATGTAAATGATTTAAAAGTAGCGAATGTGAAAGTTCTATACCGAATGCAGATATTGGGGGAAAATTAATTCTAAAATCTAGGCTAGCTGCTTCTAACATAATCCACCTTCAAAGTCGTCATCATCCCCGCCACTGGGAGCTGCTCCACCTCCACCCTGCAAAAAAAATAAATATTTTTTTTAAATAAATAGAATGGAATAGAAAAGCTATAACTGATAAGCTTGCACCATTGCTTTACAATGGTATTCCAGGAAATATTTATTTTCAGGAAATCTACACGAGAATGAAAATCATTCTGATAGTTAGTTATAGTTCTATAGACTTATAAACTAGTAGCCTACAAAGATTTCTATTTTGATTTAAAATTATCAAATACAGACGGCAATATAATTTTTATTTTATTTATAAACACACACAAATACATAGTATTTTATAGATATTTAAAAAGAATCTCCAACCAAGAAATTATTATAAAAAGGCTTCTTTTCAATGATGATACCCCACTATACACTAATATACTAATATGTCAAAAGTCAAAAGTCCTTGTTTGATGTAGATACATTTATTGAATTATAATCTTGTTAATCGTAATCGTACAAGTACAAGTACAAGCATAGGTTACAAGTACAACACACAGTCTGTGTGTGTTGTGTCTCATATCTTGTGTTCATGGCTAACTTGAACCAGATGTTTTGTAAATCGTTATTTAGTAATTAGGTTATATATAATATGTGTGAATACAATACTGTTATTTGTTAACTTGTAAATAGTTGTATATAATTATAAATGAATATGTATAATACAATTCTTATTAATCATAATAAGTGTGGAGTATTTGAGTATGTATGTTTGATTGTAATGTTGGCAACTTTGAGGTGAAGCTCAATGGCGCAAATACATAACAATTCTCTGCCACGTTAACAATTACAAGTCCAATCTCTTGACTGGTCGTCTTTCTCTGCTGGAGCGCCTGGGCTGGAAACTGGAGTCAGCATGTATCTTAACACCTCCAGGTGTTGCCAATGGTAGACTCATCTTAGCTGTGTTGTGCCTGTCTTCTGCCTCATCATGATGCCTCATGGGAGATGGTTGGAAAGAGCACCTAGTCTCAAGGTCTGGATTCATCTCAGCAGTCTGTGGATGTTCTTGAATGGGCAGTGGGGTTACTGATCTGCCATACAGATGTTGTCTTGGTCGAAAGTCAGGAGTCTCCAATGTAGCAGTTGGAGGGTGGAAGGATGTGCCCTCAGACAAAGGGACCTCACATTGCCGCAGCTGGTTGATGTGTCGCTTGATAGTATATCCATCATCTAGTTCAACAATATAGTGTAAATGTCCAAGACATTCAACAATAGTACCATATCGCCATTTTCCAGATGCAGTATAGTTGCGAGCCTGTACTCTTGCTCCTAGTGGAAGATGACGGACAGCTTCAGGTGAAGGTTGAATAGCCAGATTAGTATCTGGTTCTGAAGGTTTGTAGATATCAAGTTTGGTGCGAAGGGGACGCCCCATGAAAAGTTCAGCTGGAGTCAATCCTGATTCTAGTGGTGTAGTGCGCAATTTGAGTAGAGCAGCATGTAGTTTCTCATGTTGTGAGCCTTTATCATATGACATTGACTTGAGTTTTTGTTTCAGAGTCTGGACGTAGCGTTCTGCTAACCCGTTTGTGGCAGGATGACCAGGAGCAATAAACCGCTGTTTGATGCCATTTCTTTTGCAAAATCCTTTGAATTCACTTGATGTAAAGAGTGTAGCATTGTCACTGACAAGAATCTCTGGTAGACCATTGCGGGAAAACATTTCTCTTAACATCACAATTGTTGAACTTGTAGTTGGTGGACTGGCTGTCATAGCCATTTCAGGCCACTTTGATTTTGCATCAACCAAGACCAAATAGAAGTTGCCTCTATATGGACCTGCATAATCCATATGGACACGTTGCCAATTAGATTTTGGTACATCCCACACATGTAGTGGTGCTTTCACTGGATCAGTTTTGAAATCACAGCAGCCTTTGCAACTCTTGACAGTTGCCTCAATGTCTTGATCAATGTTTTTCCAGTAGCAGTGCCTGCGAGCTAATGCTTTCATTTTCACAATGCCTGTATGAGTATCATGAAGATCCTGTAATACTTGAGGTTGAAGCTTCTTTGGAATAACTACTCTCACCCCTCGGAAAATAATTCCATTTTGTAGACAAAATTCAGGATTCTGTATTTCACCGGTGAGTAGACTGGACTTCAGAGATGAGAGTTCTGGATCATTATCAGTTTCTTGTTGGATGATGGCCGATGTTATTGTATTTGTTGATATAGACTGTATATTTTGTACCAGGATTTGATCATCTTCTTCTTCACATGAAATGTCTGTCATAGCAGGTGAGCGTGACAAATAATCTGCATTTCCATGTAGTCCAGATTTTCTATGTTCAATACTGTAGTTGAAACCACTCAAAAAAGCAGCATACCGCATCAATCGACCAACTGTCATGGTTGGGAGGTTTTTTCCTGGATGAAAAATCATCTGCAATGGCTTGTTGTCGACTATCAAAGTAAATTTTCTTCCATATAGATACTGAAAGAAACGCTTGATGCACCAGTGGACAGCAGTAGCTTCCTTATCTAACTGTGAATAGTGTTTTTCAGAAGGTGTCAGAGTTCGTGAAATGAATGCAATGGGCCGTTCTTGACCATCTATAATATGAGAAAGAACACCAGCAAGGCCAACTGGACTGGCATCAGTAGCCAATGTCACTGGAAACTGTGGGTTGAATGGTACCAGAATTCGGTCACTTGTTATTTCTTGTTTGATGCGTTTGAAGGATTTTTCACAATGTTTGTTCCAACAAAACTTTGTTCCCTTAGTTAAAAGTTGATTGATAGGTTGCATGATAGTTGATACATGTGGAATAAACTTCGAATAATACATGACAAGTCCACAAAAACTTTTGATTTCATCTGTATTTGTGGGACGCTTTGCTTCTAAAATTGACTTTACCTTTTCTTCTGATTTCTTCAATCCATCTTCACATATTGTGTGTCCAAGATAATTGACCTGAGTCTTGAAAAATTGACATTTTGGAAGGTTGACATGGAGGCCTAAATCTTGAAGCCTTTGTAGACACTTAATAACTCGCATTTTACATTCATTTTTGGATGTACCTTGAATGATTATATCATCAAAATAGACAGCAGTCCCATCTAGGTCATGCAGTGCATTGTCCATTACTTTTTGGAATTCATTAGGAGCAACCTTGATCCCAAAGGGTAGTTTGTTCACAAAGTATGTTCCTAAGTGAGTAGATATGGCAAGAACTTTGCGACTTTCTTCATCAACTGCAAGGTGATGAAATGCTCTATGAATATCTAATGTACTGAAATATTTTCCCCCTCTAACTTTGTTGAAAATGTCTTCAATGCGTGGAATTGGATACCTTGCTTCTTTGATTTGAGGATTTACTGTTGGTTTGTAATCAAAACATAATCGAATCTCACCATTTGGTTTTGGCACAACAACAAGGGGTGAACCCCAATCAGAGTAATCAGTCTTGGTCAAGACGCCTTCATTTTCTAAATGTTTCAGTTCAGATTCAACCTTTTCTAACAAGGCATAAGGTACAGGTCGAGGTTTTAGAAAAACTGGGTTGATGTTATCTCCCATGTTAAGAGAAAATTTGTAATTGGGAATAGTTCCTATTTTATTTTTGAATACATCAGGATACATTTGAAGTATTTCTTCCTGGAATGAGTCTGTATTTGATGGAACATGGCAGATTTTATTAATTGAAATATCTAGATGGCGCATCCATGCCCTGCCTAAAATTGCAGGAGAGTTTGATTTGACTACATATAGTTTTTCTTTGGATCGTTTTCCTCGATATTCTACAGGAATAGTCAATTCGCCAAGTGGAGAGAAAACTTCCTTGGTATACGTTCGAAATTTTACATTTGTAGGTGATAATTTGTTAGATAGTTGAAGTTTATGCATTTCTTTTTCATTTATAATAGAGACTGGGCTACCTGAATCAGCCTCAAAATTACAAACATTTTTCCCAATTGTTATTGGAATTATGAATTTTTCAGTGTCAGGACCAGAAAGAAACTTGACATCAATAATGTTGGAAATGGTACCAGAGAAATCTTCTTCATTTTCATCAGAGAATTGTGAATCTTCATTGACATGTTTGATTGATGAATTTTGATTTTTTGTAAGAGTTTTGATGCAGACTTTAGAAACATGTCCATGTATGCCACAGGAAAAACATTTGAGTTGAGACTTATCACGACGACAATCTGAAGATTTGTGGTTAGCTTTCCCACATCGTAAGCATAAGTTGTCAATTCCGAGAAATTTGAAGTTTATTTTAGAACGTAAATTTGGTGACTTATTAGAAGAAATTCTTAGGTTAGGTTTGTTGTAACTAACCTTATTGACAATAGGCGTTGAATGGATTGATTCTTTTTCTGACAGTTCTAAACTACCAACTTTAGATGCTTCCAATGCAATAGCTTCATCAAGTAGATCATTAAATCTTGTATGGGTAGATTGTAGTAATTTTTCTTTAATCCAGCTATCCTTCAATCCCCTAATGAACTGGGCTCTAAGAAATGTATCAGCAATAGAAATTTTGTTACCACAGGCACAATTGGTAGTGAATTGACAGTCAGAAATATCTCTTCGTAAACTCGTTACATAATCGGCAATATTTTGTTGGTCATTTTGAAATTTAGAAAGAAAGTAATGTTGACATATTACAGGATTCTTCTTGGGGGCTAAATGTTTCTTCAACTGATCAATTAACTCATTGTAGTTGAATTCAGATGGCTGCTTGGGAGAGACTAATGCTGAAAGTGTACTGTATAACTCACTCCCAATTGAGTTCAAAAGCAATTGAACCTTCTTTACATCATCCGTTACATCTTTAAGTTTCAAATAATTGTCAAAGCGTTGCAAATATAGATTAAAATTTTCATTTTTGTTATCAAAATGTTCGAATGAAGCAACATGGAATTCCTTGTTGTGTTGAGTAGATAGGCCAGCCATGCTCTTGAGAAATCTCTCGAATTGATCAGCATCCATCGTTAAAAGTAATTGTTCAGGTCCTGCCTTATCCGAATCCTCGTCGCCAATTTAATATGTCAAAAGTCAAAAGTCCTTGTTTGATGTAGATACATTTATTGAATTATAATCTTGTTAATCGTAATCGTACAAGTACAAGTACAAGCATAGGTTACAAGTACAACACACAGTCTGTGTGTGTTGTGTCTCATATCTTGTGTTCATGGCTAACTTGAACCAGATGTTTTGTAAATCGTTATTTAGTAATTAGGTTATATATAATATGTGTGAATACAATACTGTTATTTGTTAACTTGTAAATAGTTGTATATAATTATAAATGAATATGTATAATACAATTCTTATTAATCATAATAAGTGTGGAGTATTTGAGTATGTATGTTTGATTGTAATGTTGGCAACTTTGAGGTGAAGCTCAATGGCGCAAATACATAACATATACTATAATATGTGTCGGGGTGAATGAAATGTACCTATTAAAAGAAAAATGATGAGGTCAGTGAAAATTCATGACAAGTAAAATTGTGCTGAAAAAACGAGTGGCTCGGGGCAGTCGGTGTCGAGTAAGGGAGCTGGCTACATCTACGGCAGATGACCCGCCCCACTCTTCCCTGCTGAGCGAGTGACCGTTTGTAAGTAAATAAACTCTTTTGTTAAATTCTTGATAAGCTCATTAGCATTTTATTACTTTTTATTATAACATTAAAATAAACATCTAGATTCTTTTTCTGAACTCAATCTGAAGTTATTTTAATAGTAGCACCTTTTTCTCATTAGTACCCGAAACACCTCTCGTATGCCAAGCGTTACCCCAGTAGTAAAAATTAATTCTTTTCGTTTACTATACCTTTACTACACCAACTATCCATATTACAACTGAAATTTCTTTTATATGCAATTACTCTATAAAATACATATAATACTATATTACATGTGAAGCAGTATGCCCTAGCAGTCGTAAGAGCCGTATTGGCCGCCGCATAGGAATTACATCTTAACCGGTAAGGGTTCAATGAAGCAATGAACTCAACTCAACTAATAATACTGAAAGTCTGTTAAGACGTACCTGTGCAGTACGCGACGACACATAGGAAGGGGCGGCGTTCTGTCGCACCTGGCCCTTGGGTTGGGTGGAGCCGGGAGGGAGGGGCAGGTCGCGCGCCAATCGCGAGTACTCCACGTCCATGTGCTTAATGAAGGGACTGTTCAACGCCTGCCGCGCCGCGTCTGGGTCCTCCTCGTCATACGCCGACAACAGCATCTCTAGTGTTTGCACCTGCAGCCAAATCAAAAGTGCCAATTAACAGAAATTTCAATATCTAACTGAATTTCATTCATGAATCAATTGATACCAAATAAAAAATGTAATCAAATACTGTACAAAACAATAGATAATTGACCAAACGGAAAAAAATCCGTTTTAGGTTTTTTTAACCTTATCCCACTTAACATACGTAATAATAGATCAATCAACCAATTAAAAAAAAGAGTGCGAGCTTGGCTCTGGTAGTTTCCTTCTGATGAAGTTTTTTTTTTAGGATGAAGCCCACATAGATCTGAGACCTGTGCGTGGGTAATGAGGTGGATGATGGTGATTGATGAGTTGGACCTACAGTTTTAGGTGGGTTCCGAACCACCCGCAAGTGATTTTACAGCAGAGAACAGTGTCTTTTTTGCTGGCCAATCTAATCGGTCACCGTTACAAACAGGACATACGAGAACGCAGCTTATCTCTATCTGATTGAGTGAGGTGAGAATATTTCCCTCTTCCTGCTACAATTTGTACTGTATTTATAATTTAGCACTGCTTTGATTGGATTTCTACCTCTAATGGTTGGGTTTAGAAAATGTGAGTTCCAAGACAGTTCGTAAGTTGTCCTCGTATGTATATGTGTGAGTGTGTGTGTGTAATTGGTTTTTTCCGTATTATATTTCCTAAAATTTTTGTAATTGTAACTCCTGCTTGCCCTCAAGTGATTGTTAACCACTTTGCAAGTTAGTATTTTGTTTCACTTGCTGTTGTTGTATATGTATGGTTTTTTTCTTATATTTACATAATGATAGCTCAAGTAATGTTTACTATTAATTCTATGATATTAATAGGAGAATCTGTTAATTGTACTCAATATAACTCATTCAGGTTAAGTTACTTCCACTCATTGTAAGAAGGCTACATTACATTATTGATTTTTTCCTTAAGTCCTTGTTATTAATAATGAATTCAACTAACTATATTTATTCATGTTTGTAAATAACAAATATAGGCTATGTCTATAAATTTCAAGTGAAATAAAAGCATATTCTCTATTCTCTAAGTCGACTGTTTTGCATTAATCTATTTATAACGCATTTTCGGCTAAACGCTTTTTTTCTACCATTGCAATCTAGTCTAAGAAGGCTAATGAGCAATTTTTCCCTGATAATATACCGTTCAAATAATAAGTTTAGTAGTTCTCACCAGGACTACTACTTCTAAATACTAAAAAATAAATATATAAACATAATAAAATAAATTATGTGTGCAAAACGCTTGAACCAAATTCTATGAAATTGCATGTATTGCTTCTTTTAAGGAATGCTGAGCCATGTATGTATAAGTATTTTCAAAATTTGCTTGCACTTAAAAGATATTTGAAAGACACTCAGGCCCGTATTTATGAAGTCAGACTTAGCAGCAATAAGGCTTACTTACACTAACAGGTTCAAGCCAGCGAGCAGCTGTAACCCTAAAAGCCAATCCAGCTCCCACAACAAAGATCTGACTCCTGATAAATAATTTAACATTAATAATTTACATTAAACAACTCTAATTTACACTAATATGAGAATTTACACTACGTAAATGTTGCAGGGACAACTGGGTCGGCCTATAACCTCACTTTTCAGCTAGTAAACTCACCTAGTATAAGTAAAACTTAGAATAAAGTTCGTATTCATGAACCTTTCTTAAACATCTTCTTAACTTAAAAGCCAAGACGTGCTTATAATTGGAGTCTCAAATCCGTTCTTAGCCAAGCTAGGTACAGAGCTGTCTTGAAGCCGTTCATAGATTGTTGTGTTGCATCATATTTTGATTTCGTTTTTTAGTATAGCATCGGCTCATAATAATAAAATAAAATCATCATATTCAATTTTTGCACCATTGCAATGTAATTCACTGTATATTTGACTTTTTGAAATTATTTCTACTTATTTTATAGTTCTAACCTTACATTTTTTTGGAACTAGAAGAGAATACTTTTCCTACGAAATAGAATGGATGAAGTTCGTTGATCTGCTGGCAGATATCGTTCAATACACTGTTGAATGCTCATTTTTCAAATTTGGGAAACAGAAAATAATGATTTGAAAAATGTTGGCATGGTAATTATTATGTAACAGTAACTGTAAATTTACATGCAGTGCGGTATCTTATCTTTTCATGCATGTTATTTTATGTTTATTAGTGCCTGATAATATGACACAATTTTAGGTTAGCTTGTGACCAAGTTCAATGTAATAGAGCCTTTCCAACTCGGTCTTGGATAACTCCAGCTTAGATCAACGTAAGTCACGTTCATAAATACGGGCCTAAATATTATCACATTTTCCCCGAACAGTTATACCATACTGAGTTAAGCCAGGTTTTCCTAGCTCCGTACTTTCTGCGTGCTCACTACGCACCAGTATTGTCAGAAAGAAACTAAAGAATTTCAAAGGGGAATTAGCTCGAAATTATCGTACGCTTAATTGTTGCGTACGGTAGCTTTGAGCTACCCACAATAATTCCCCACAATTATTAGTATACGTCTAGAAATACTGGTGCGCGGTACCCTACGCAAAAAGTGCGAAGCTGGGAAATCCCAGTTTTATGGATTGTAAAAGTGCATAATATAGCATTTTTAGGTGGTTTGGGTTTAGAATTTTTTTAGAATCTATTATACAAATATTCAATTCTTTTACAAATGAATTTTATAGACAAGTCCCATTTTATATGTTAATCTATTATTAACACCCAGGTATAACTGGAATCCTTGGAAATTAGAATAGATAGATTTATTAGTTGAGTAGATCCAAAAGTTTGAGTAGAGTTCAGGTGGCGTGCAACATGCCATTTGAGTGAACCAGGTCTGAGTTCGGAACCCACTTAAAACTGCAGGTCCAATCACCAAAATTCAATTTTTTTTATCTTATTAATCTGTTTATTTTTTGTTTTGTTATAATATTGAAAAACATTAAATATACAGTAACAAATGTGAAAAGGAGATATTTTTTTTTTTTTTAGTTTATTGAGAGTTATATTTTAGTTTGTTGAAAGATATTTTCAGTCCAGGGTAGTTATTTGGAAACGAATCACCCCACAGCACACACAAGCTTGGCTTAGAGAGGGGAGAACCATCTTTCTTTTTCAATCTCAAATAATTATTAGTTTAATATCCTATATCTATTTTGTCTTGAATATTCCATAATTTTATTTTATTTATTTTTATTTTTTCATTTATTTATAGGATGTTTTATTTGCTTATTTAAAAAATAAAAGTTTATTTATTTTATTGTATAGGGTGCTTATATATTTTGCATATTGAAATATCATTGAGTCTTATATGAAAATGTAGGGAGGTGATTGGTCATGCGGTGAGCGTGGTGTTCAAGTGGTCGTGATGTTCAGTCACGACCGCTCAAGACTGCGCTTGGATGGGTGACCGTGCTTCAATGACTTGATGTTATAAGCTTTATTATCACTTACCCGGTGGTTCGGAACCCACCTAAAATAGTAGGTCCACCATGTTCCTCGTAACATGGCTCAAACGGCGAGGTGGAACTACCCGTAAGGGTCTCCCCACCATTAAAAGCCATACGCTTATTAGTATATGAAAATGTATTGTATATTTTGATTGGTTGAATAAAAATTTATACCCACGCATAGGTCTCAAACCTATATGGGCTTCATCCTCCGAAGAAAAATAATTAAAAAATAAAAGCATTACAACAGTCTTCTATAGCATAAGGACATACGTCCACTAGTGTTTTGGTCATCAAGGATACAAATAACCTATCACTACCACATAACTTGATATGTCCAGGAAAACAATTGAAAAATGTTAGTCCTGAATCATACTTGGACCAAGTGAGTATTTTCTGCGTACCTCTGGCGCATCACAGCAGTTGCCCCACTCCTTAAAAGCCTTTTCGGCGGCCACCGTGTCTCCGCGCGCCAACTGCACCAACACGAGCGCCACGGCCAGCCTCCCGATCGCCGGCAGATGTTCCGACTGCTGGTGAAATCCTATCTCACGCTTAATCGCATCGGCCGCCTTATCGTACCTTAAACATCAACACAAAACAAAATTAATCACACCCATAAAATTATTACAAACAAACATTCGAAGATCTATTTGCCAAACGCTCGAGTCACTTAACTCACTTCTAGTGGCAAGCCCGCACTGGCAGCCGACCATTGTTTGCTATGACACTTATTATAGAATATAATAACTTTTTTTAATCCTAAGCATGCAACATACAATTGGACACATCAGGTAACTAACTATAAAGAAATGCATAAATTATTCCAGATAGCACTAATCACGAATAATAAGACAAAGTTGTCACAACCACATTTATTGAAAATAGTGAGATACTAGTTTCGGTTTTTACACCATTATCAATCTCAAACAAACTAAAACTAAAGTACAGAGTAGCTTAATATATACAGGGAACGATACTATTATTTTAAACAATTCAATACAACTAACTTAGTTTCACCATCATTCTGGCCTACATTCTAATATCGGCACTTTCCTGTTTTCCTTGGTTGACCTTGCCTGCTTTTCAGTGAGCTTCAATTTGTTAATTTTAATAATTATTTATTTAATTCTAGCCCACCTGTGTATTGTTTTTGTTTGTTGCTTTCTATGTGTTCACAGTATTTTGCTTCTTGATTTTGACACTTATTTTTGCTTGTTGCTCCTCCCACCAGTGGGCGGGCCTTGTTTTGGCCTTCAGCCAATCACAGACATTCGATGAAGGTCAGCCTATTAGATGCACTTTCTCCCTCAGCCAATAGTATCGTTCCCTGTTTAGTAGATACTAGCTGGCCCGACGCGCGTTGCTGCGTTCTCATAAAAAATTCTTGATTTTATCATTTGCCACCTCCCACTGAGGTTACATTTCAAATTTCAACCTTCTAGGTCTATTAGGGAAGAAGTTAGTTCTAGGGCTCTTCCAGCTGATCAGAGAGGCCTCCTTCGTTGTTTTCTTACACATAAAGACCTCACTCACCTCTCAATGAACATTTCAAATTTAATCCTCCTACGACTATTAGGGTAGAAGTAGGTTTTTGATTTTATTATTCGCCACCTCCTACTGAGACTACATTTCAAATTTCTAGCTGCATTGGTTAACAGATGTCATCAACCAGGCCTAATTGAGCTGGGCATTCACGTTCCAACTTGTAGTACGACTTGCAGTACTGCTAGTAGTACTGCTAGATGGATAGTCGACTCCACTCACGCTCCTACTTACAATCCAACTTTATTCCTAGTCAGCTGTGAGCATCGCTCTCGAGCCGAAAAATGTAACCAAAGTTGCCCTAACTTGCCCGAAGGTCAAGCACTGACTGAGATAAATTGGACGACTTTGATCCGACTCCCCCACTCACGCTCCAACACCGTCGACAGTCGGAAGTCGGACCTTCCAGTCGTCCATCTACAATTCCAACTATCCAACAAGCCCATTCACGTTCCGTTATCGGATCCAACCTTGGAGGTTGGACTGTAAGTCGTACTACAAATCGGAACGTGAATGCCCAGCTTTACATTTCTTCATATCCAGTCATATGTTTCCTACATACTGCAAGGCTCCACAGTAGCCTACATACAAAGTCTTTGCGGTTCAGACAGCGTAAATAACGCCGCTAAGGGGCCTGCCATATGATAAAAAAACTGTTGACTTCTATCAGCTGTTCTTTTAAGCTGTTTTTGCCGGCAAGTTCAGTAAGTTAGGTCTGTAAAATGGATTATTAAAAAAAATTATTAGCCCCCCTATTAAAATTTATGGTCAGCCCCAATATTCACACAACATATTCCCAAAGTTTCATGCCGACCCGTCAAGTAGTTTTGAAGTCTATAGGGAACATACATACATACAGACAGACATTCATTTTTATATAATATAGATTAAGCTACTCTGTGCTTTAGTTTTAGTTTGAGATTGATAATGGTGTAACAACCGAAACTAGTATCTCACTACTTTCAATAAATGTGTTTGTGATAACTTCAAGTCTTATTATTCATTACGGATATCTTCCACAATATCACCTTCGCCGCTACAAATAAAGATAACACTATTCATGTATAACAAGTTGTTATACTGGGCCATTCCAGTCGCCAACAGTTCATTGCTTTTTATAGTCGGCCATGACAGTTCTGTACTAGCATGTCATCATTTGGAGGTTATTCTTGCATGTTGGTTGATGTTGCTTTCTTCAAACTCATGTTATGGCATCAGATTATGGGGAAATGCGACCAATGTCAGCAAAATACTGTTATTGCAGAAGAGAGCCATGAGGTTGATTTCAAATGCAGGCTTTAGAGATCACAGTAAACCTCTTTTTGTTAGCAACAATTTTCTGACAGAAATAAATATGTACATCTATGATTGTATTTTAGGAATTGAGGATAACTGTTCCATCTTGCCTTCTATTAGTAACGTTCACAGTTGTTATGGAACTAGAAATTGTTCAACCCTGTTTCAACCAAGTCATCGACTTGGGAAAAGTATCACGTGTTTCCCCAATACGGGTACAAAATTCTATAATTGGCTACCATCGGTTATAGCCTACGTGGTCTGCCCATGCCAAAGCTTGAAGAAATTGTTAAAAGCTGGCTCATAAAGAATCCATGTTACTCGTTGGAAGAATTTTTAAATGCCGTTTGCCTTACATTAACTCTTAGAATAGTGCTATTTTATTGTATTGGTACTTGTATTGTAGCTTCATTGTATTTTCTTGAAACAAGACTGGACTTTAATGTATTTGACTCACTGATTGTAACATACTTGGTTTGTCTTTATGCATATTTCATATTGACTTGGCCTATTGTATTGTATTATACTCAATGGCTCAACAAAATCTAATCTTATTGCTATAGTATCAGATTCAGATTACAAATTACAGTTATTATAGATCAACATTAACTGTAACATCAACATTATTATAGATCAACATCAACATCAAGTTATGTAGGGAGATGTTGCCATTTATATTACATTTTTTTTATAGATAAAATTTTGAATTCTGAGCGATGTTGTGGCTTGCTTTAGCCTTGTGGCGCGCGACCGCGACTCTTTATAATAAGGCTCTAACGTTAACTGATTCTGAATGCTAATATTTTACTACATTTCACTTTAAATGAATAGAATAAATTGAACTTACATTCTCAATCGCACCAGGATGCGTGCAGTTTTGCTGACATATTCGGCAGCCTGTCGGGCACTGTCCTCGATCTGGAAAATTGAAAGATTTTGTGAAAATAAAATACAAAGTTTATCTTTATACTTTAAAAAATATTTTTTCATGCCGACTGTACCAATAACAACAAACAGAAGCATGCCAATTTAGATTTAATAAGTTCCATATATGCCAGAAGTGGATTTTTTTTTAGGATGAAGCCCACATAGGTCTTAGACCTGTGCGTGGGTAATGAGTTTGGATGATGGTGATTGATGAGTTAGACCTACAGTTTTAGGTGGGTTCCGAACCACCCGCAAGTGATTTTACAGCAGAGAACGTGTCTTTTTTGCTGGCCAATCTAATCGGTCACCGTTACAAACAGGTCCTACGAGAACGCAGCTTATCTCTATCTGATTGAACAGATACCTGCTACGGCTCGCGGCTATCACTTCCCTGTTCTCGTAATTGGTCCTGATGCCTAATTTTTGAAACAACAACTCTACTAAATAGATACATTAAATAATATGCAGTGTACAAAATAAACAATTGTTGTAATCAACCTTCGAATTTTTTCAATGTTTCAGTATACAGGGTGTTTCGGAACTCTCTACCAATACTTCTAGGCAGTGTTTCTAGACCACTAACAAAAGTAAATATTGTAATAAAATTTTTCTAAAATCCCCAGTTACTCGCACAGCCGCCATTTTGTTTTTTTCACTCATTGTTTTTTTATTCGAACACCTATGAAAGTATAATTTTGAAATTTTGCAAACAGCTTTATAACAATTAAAACAATCTAAAAAAAATTAAACAAAAATTTTCCGACATCAAAAAACAAAATGGCCGCCGTTTAAAATATTTAAACAGGATTAAATTAATAATGGCTAATGATATCAAAATTTGCCTGGAATAACGTTTTTTAGATATTTTTATTGCAAATCCAACGATACCTCATTTTCCAAGATTGGCCAAATATTAACAGAGATATGCTACTTTTTAGGGTGTGCGGTGGTTGAGAACGGGTTGCAGTTTTTCGCTTCCAACCACCGCACACCCTAAAAAGTAGCATATCTCTGTTAATTGTTGGCCAATCTTGGAAATTGAGGTATCGTTGGATTTGCAATAAAAATATCTAAAAAACGTTATTCCAGTCAAATTTTGACATCATTAGCCATCATTAATTTAATCCTGTTCAAATATTTTAAATGGCGGCCATTTTGTTTTTTGATGTCGTAAAATTTTGATTAATTTTTTTTAGATTGATTTAAAGCTGTATGCAAAATTTCAAAATTATACTTTCAGAGGTGTTCGAATAAAAAAACAATGAGTGAAAAAAACAAAATGGCGGATGTGCGAGTAACTGGGGATTTTAGAAAAAAATTTATTACAATATTTACTTTTGTTAGTGGTCTAGAAACACTGCCTAGAAGTATTGGTAGAGAGTTCCGAAACACCCTGTATTTGTGATGAGTTGTTATATATGTGTGTGTTTTATATATGTGTGACCTCATTTGATGGACCTTTGATGAACCCGACCTCAATCGCACTTATTACAGTCACTCCGACCCATGTGGGTTTCATTCTACAAAAGGGAGGGGAAATAGAGATTATGCAACTACTTACAACAGAAACTTCGGCAGCCCTCTGATAGAGACGGAGTGCCTCCTCGGGGTGAGAGGACTCGAGTATTTTGGCGGCCTTATCGAGGGCAGCCGAACCCGAATCTGAGGAGCCGTGCTGCTGGTACAGACAACAGGAGCGCTCGGCCAGGTTGGCCACCTCGCGCAAATCGCCCAGCTCTTTGCACACCAGCACTGCTTGCTCTATCGACCTGCGTCACGAATACATCAAAATTAGTACATAAAAAAAATATTTATTTCGCCAAAATACAAAAATAAAAATATAAGAAATTCACAATATAACGTGTATAACACATTTTTGGCACAGCCAGCAAAGTAAATGCTTGAGCGCTAGCTGTGAGTTCATTCAATAATATTACTAGTAAACATAGAAAGCTCGTGAAATGAGAGAAATCAATAATGAATTTAAAGGTAAAGTAATAAAGTTCTTACAGTATCTCCATAAGGTGACAAAACTAAAAAACAAACAATTCTCACCCTTTCATAGTAAAGCAATAGACAAACAAAGCAAAAATACTCACCGAAATACAATTCAATAACATACTCTTTAAAAATATATATAAATAAAATAAACAGATATAATTCTTCAATAACTTGAGAACAGAAACAATCAAAATATTAAAACAATACCCATAATTACAAAAAGGACAATGTTAATTACAGGTTTTTGTTTAGTTCAAATCCTGTATAATAATAAAATATAATAATACAGGGTTTGAACTAAACAAAAACCTGTAATTAACATTGTCCTTTTTGTAATTGACAATTAATAATCCTGTATAATAATATCGTAAAATAGCTAAAAAAAACATTAGCTTGTGACACCAATTCAGTGCCTGCAATCGATTTTACTGAAAAACTAAATCTATAATAATTAAAATAATGATAATATTAAAATTAAGGTAGCGTGGAATAAATATTCTGTTGAACCCATATAGTTATTTAGAAGAACTTTAGTAACTTTTCTATCTATGAAATTTATCGGTATTTTGTTTGAAAATATATTACAAAGGTAAGTGAATTGGTGTCTGCAAACCATTAATCTTATAAAATCTATATTAAAAAACCCTAGATAGGTAATATAATAATAAAACATAACAGCAATGACAAATCTGTTAAAAATAATCACTCCAAAACATTGCTAAACGGCTAGGTGGAACCAACTACCCATAAGGGTCTCCCCTCCAACAAACGCCATACACTAATAACAATTGATTGATAACTTTATTTATTTCCTTCAGGAAAACAATAACATAGGCACAATTATACAGTAAATTTAGAAGAAAGTCCCTCACATGTGTGTGAACATTGAGTTCTTGTCCTATCATGTTCAACGAATTCAATTTAATCAACTTAATTTAAATTGATTTACAAAATCCAACTATAAATATATCACTAAAGAGGAAAAAGTGCAATCATCTTCAGAATTAGAACTAAAAAATAAATAACTGAGAACCTACTATGACAGCTGTCAGTACAATGAAGCAAATCTAATGTCAATAAAAATGCAAAAGAATTTTTTTTTAAAATCATGTTCTGGGTGGAGAAAAATTGCAAAATGTGGATACACACAAATCAATACAACGGAGTATCCAAGGATCCGACGAATTTACATAAAATAATTATTATTATCGGTTGTAAAATTATCTGGAAAATTGAAAGATTTTGTGAAAATAAAATTACAAAGTTTATCTTTGTACTTTAAATATTTTAAAAATAAAAATAAATTAAAAATATTTTTTCATGCCGACTGTACCAATAACAACAAACAGAAGCATGCCAATTTAGATTTAATAAGTTCCATGAAGTGGAATTTGTTTTTAGGATGAAGCCCACATAGGTCTTAGACCTGTGTGTGGGTAATGAGTTTGGATGATGGTGATTGATGAGTTAGACCTACAGTTTTAGGTGGGTTCCGAACCACAGCATATGCTTCACAATTCATAAAAATGCAAATCGGCAGTTCTTGAAAAAGATTTTCGTTTCTTATTATTTTCATCATGAGGCATGATATCCTCAATATTTTCTATCTGTTTTTTAATTGGAAATCTGTTTTTTTTAGATGGGTGACCGTGCTACAATGACTTGATGTTACAAGCTTTATTATCACTTACCCGGTGGTTCGGAACCCACCTAAAATAGTAGGTCCACCATGTTCCCCGTAACATGGCACAAACGGCGAGGTGGAACAACCCGTAAGGGTCTCCCCACCATTAAAAGCTATACGCTTATTATTATTGGAAATCATAAAAAATATTTTTAAACTATCAGAAATGGAAACGCTTGCACTGTAAAAATGAAGTTGATAATTGGGCTGAGCATCATCTTTCGTAATATTCTTCAATTTTTTATTGTATTCGAAATGAACCAGCTGACCTATGTTTTGATTTTACCTAGCCAAAACCAACCTAAAGACCAAAGACAAAAATAGTAGCGAGAATCGACATGGATATCAAAATCTAATAGAGGATATTGAAGGATTTCATGGCTATTTCAAAGGGTAGTTATTGAAATATATCATTGTAAATTTCAATGCTTGCTTGTTCCATGAAGCCAATTTTCCAGGTTCAAACCAAAATGCAAGGACGTAAATAATATTATCTTATTCAAAAACGCTTCCTAATACCCATTTTAATAACATTGGAAAAATTTGATGAGGGCTACTTACTTTGCAGCATGGAACAATCTGAATGAAGACATTAAGGAAATTAGCTTATCTAAAAATGACGGAAAGATATATAAAATAGGGTGGATAACTTTCATATATACAAAATTCATTTTGAAATGAAATTGAAGAATGACATAACTGCATACGGATGAATTATACGTTAAATAATGATAGAATGAAGCATTTGATACTTTATAAACCAAACTTGCCGAATAATTAGAATATTTAACGTTTAACACTAGAATGATGATATTTATTGAACTTTCACATTTAACCAGGTTTCAATATAACACCAATTTTAAATAATGGATAAATTGAGCATGTAATTGATTTTTTTATAAGCATAAGAGCTCTTTTCAACAGTCATATCGAAAACATTATTTTCAACTAAATTATCTAATTGTAGAATTTGATAAAGGATACGCTCTGTTTTGTTTGTGGCATTCTGCTGCCTTCAGCAGGCATTCCTTACATTGCTCATACGATTTGGCATTCTTGAAGCAAGTGGCTGAAACAAATAAATTTAATTACTATTGAACATGATCATAGTATTACAACATGAAATAAGTATTCAATTACACAAGAGTTTACTTGTATTGCAACATTAAAAATGTATTCAATTATACAAAGTTTTACTTGTATCACATACATACATTTACAACATTACATACATATTTAATTATACAAAGTTTTACTTGCTCACAGAGTGATGCTATTCAAATGGATATATGAGGAAATCATTGTCAATAAAATCTTAAATAAAATAAATATGAGACTAGCAGTCAGTGCTAGCATTACTGTAACTGAAACTGGGGAAAGGTCATGGATAACGGTGCCTTACCTTGGCCCAGTTTCTGATAAATTAGGAAAACAACTGAAAAAGAACGGTTTTGATGTAGCTTTTCAAACCAAACCAATTTTAAAGAGCTTATTTGGGCGTAGTAAAGACAATTATATGGGGTTTATAAATTGAATTGCGGTGATTGTAATGCTTGTTATGTAGGTCAGACTAGTAGAAGTTTCAAATGTACGGTAAATGAACATATCAGGGATTGGAAAACCCAAAAAGGAGATTCAAATTTTGCAGAACATCTCATTAATAATGGACACAAGTTCAAGGCTGAAGAAAATGTTGAATTTCTGCATTTGATTGGCAAAGGCAGACAATTGAACATTTTAGAAGCTTTGGAGATAACTAAGTTGGTAAAAAACGATTCCATAACTAATTTAAATGAACAAATTTATTTTAACCAATTAAATACTACTAACTTGGTTTCATTATAATTCCAGCCTATTTTTAAAAAGCAGTTCTTATGTGTATTTCTCAGTTGACCTTGATTTCACTTCAGTGAGCTCCTAATTTTTTAAATTTTTTCAATTTTAGTTTGATTAAATTCTAGCCTTATTACAATTTTTTGTTACTTTCTTGATTTTCACAGTGTTTAGTTATTGATTTGACTCGTATTTTTGCTTGTTACTCCTCCCACCAGGGGGCGTGACTTGACAACCAATCACAACGTCCGATTAAGGTCAGCCTCTTTCCCTCTTAGCCAAAAGTATCATTCCATGCACAGTATATATAAGGCTTCTCTGTACTTCAGTTTTCAGTTTCATTGAGATTGATAATTGTGTAACAACCGAAACTAGTTTCTCGAAGTTTTAATAAAAAATGTGGTTGTGACAATTTCGTCTTATTATTCATTAAATTAAACATTGTTTTTTAGTGAGCTCAGCTCTTTTCTTTTTTTTTAATAAATAAAATAGTTTATTGATAGTGAATTAATTCAACTCAGTGAAAAAAGAACCTCACTCCTCGTTTGCTTAGCTCTTTAGACCGAAACTGTAAGTTCAATTTCAATTGTAATAGATAGAAGTGTAATAAATGTAGGACTATACCTATACACATAATATTCGTACTAAAAATGCACACGTTTTCAAATGTCTTATACTGAAGATATAATTGCCGTATAAGAGCTAGATATAAGGTATAAGAGCTACCCTACATTAAATATGATACTTTCCAAAATCGTCTTTGTCGAATAATGGCTTGGCTGCAGGGAGAAGCTAGCTTGGCCAGGTATGCTAGATAGTATACACACTCACCTGAGCAGCCAGACCCTGTTTAGTGGTGGGAGTGGACTGTTAAGCTCAGAGCTTCGGCATTTATTTTTATGGGCTTGGCATACTGATATAGCTTTGTTAGCTCAGTAAGGAAATTAATTGAAACCTATCTCACTCCTCGTTTGCGTAGTACGATCTTTCAGCCAAAACATAGTGTCAAGGCCTAAAAGTCACCCACAGTCGAAATCGGTTAAGGGAACTATACATGCATACACAATAGATACGGTATACCCAAAATGGAGTTGAGAACAATCAATCTTGATTAGTCGATCTTTGGTTTCAGTAATAAATTTGAATCAATAGAAGAAAATGATAGAAATACAGCATATTATAATCACCTGCTTTCGAGTATTCATCAGCTGCCACCTCATAGTCAGGCCTCCATTTCAGAAACGAGGTTTTCAAGCTGAAAATATAACATTTAATTAAAAATACATACTGTAAATAAAACTGTGGTGATTACAAGAGACAGGGGTGTGCTATTTGGGGCGTTTGATTCGACGGTATTAACAGTAGGTACTAATAGTTTAATGTAAATTTTGCAACCCTTGAATTCTGACCAGATTGGCCAAATCAAGCTAGTGTATCAAATTGTCATTTGAAATTACATGGAGTTCTACTCTAACCTACTAGTTTTATTTCATTGTTTTCAACCCTATGAGGCTGCAGTTCTGTATATAGTCCAGTGAAACAATCGCTGACAAAATCGATAGTCGTTAGGTTAGGCTTACCTCTGACTTGTCTTATACTCCTCAACTGGAGTCTCCAAGACGTAATCTACAAAAAAAAAACCTTTGGGTTTGGTACAGATCGACCGACTATCATCTCTCAGTTGATTATTTCACTAGACTACATAATATGCAGAGAGCATAATGGAACTGCAACCCTGGATGATAATGCCCTGACTTGTATTCGATGTCCAATATTGCTCATACAGGCTTAGCTCTATTTTTAGATTTATGCAGGGGGTAAGACATTTAGAGTGTGGCGGTGAATACCACAGCCGATAATAAGATTCAAAGAATTTGTTTAAGACATCCAACAGATGCCCAATGATGAAACGATTGATACAAAAATGCCTACCAATAATTGAAAATAGGCGTCTGCCTATTAGCCTCTCATAAAAGCAATTGATAGATGATAAAGCATCAAAGAATCGTTCAAAACATAGTTTGATTAGGGTATTCAAAAATATAAACAAACGTTACTTGAAAGAAATACAGAGTGGGTCAGAGTGGAATTGAAATATGCTACAACCACGCAATCTAAAAATAGTGCCTTCATACTCTACCTTTTCTCTGCAGCTCGAATATATTCTAATCCTTCTTCAATTTTCTTACTGTCAGACATGATGATATTGAGAAATCCTAGGCACAATACATTAATATTCACCCAAGCCAAAATTCGTTCTATCCATTTAACTGGAGATCAATTGCAAAATCCTCCAATCACAAAACTATTTCGCTTTTCCCTGAGCTGGTGCTTCTGTCAGACAGTTCAGTGCCAGCTGAATTTCAACGCCGACCTTGAAAACAGCTGATATCGATGCAAAAAATATCAAAGCCTCCTGAAATGAACTGTTGCAAAACATAACCTATAAATCATTTATTATTGCTATTGGAACGTGTAAATACAGCAATATTTCTATATTATAAATATTTTCGAGGTGTTTTTCTGTGAAATTTTAAAGGATTCCGATTTGAAATGTGCGCAGATCGTTTGGAGAATGTAAACCCCAAACTCTTCCAGAAATGTTTTGAAAGAGATATCACTCCTGAAGAGGAAGATGATAACATAGTGGACGAATTCGATTCAAGAGAAATTTTTGGTATCCTTTTCTAGAAATCATAGAATAATTATTTCAGTATCGTTTCAAAATTGTTCTTAACCCTTGATACTCCTTGTTAGAATATGAAAAATATGTCAAAATTCCATTAAGTTATTCGTTTTTTGTAGTTTCTTAGGAAGATACAACTTCAAAAGTTCAATTAAATCTGCTGTACAATTCACATCAAACTATGCCATTTTACCAATATGAATCCTTGACAATGCATTTCAGATTTGATTAGAAGTATAAATGATCCTGAACATCCTCTGACTCTGGAAGAACTAAATGTGGTTGAGCAAAAACTGGTGGAGGTGAGGCATTCTGAATTATTCTAGTTTCTAAAAGTATCTGAGGACTTGAATCATTATGAGATGCGTTTCGAATATCAGAGCCCCATCATCGGCGTACAGCGAGTACTAGATTCAAAATCGCACTTATACTGGACTCTTCTTGTAGATTCTATTTACTGGGCAGTCTAATACACTGTAATTTTTCTAAACCGACAATGTCCCTCAGAAAGCCGAAACGCGCATTAAAAAATGTTGTTAATAACAAGCTCAGTGAATCTCTGAAGCATTTTTATAGAATCCGGTATAATTAGATTGATATTTCCATTCACTGTATCACTTTTACAGTTAATTGAAATGCATTGGGTGCTGTACCGCTTACCGGAAACTAAGACGTCTGATTTGTCTATTCAGCGTTCATCGAACAATCTTCACCTAGTTTTCGGAGCAAACGGTTCGGCTCCCATGCACGCGCCAATGCTATCATTAATTTCTTTCTTGTAGTGGAATTCTCCATTCCAATCAATATTAGATATTGTTTTACACTAAATAAAAATTATTCACGAGATTAAAATTAAGCTTGAACTGTTGTAATTGTATCATTTTGGCTCTATAATATTGGTGATATGTGAATACTGTTTGAATTTTTGTTTGAAGTGTAGTCATCAAGATAGAATAACAAAAAAAAAAAAAACGCTTCAACTGGACACTTCGTACTATTTGAGTGTGTTAATCAATTTTGTAGGTCTACTACTTTTGCATTATGTTTACCTCAATTTTTCATTAGTAGGCCTATTCTATTTTGTTATTAATATTTTCCACAGGTGAACAACGAAAACAACGAGGTTCGCATTCAGTTCACGCCGACCATTCCGCATTGCAGTATGGCAACACTGATCGGCCTTTCGATTAGGGTGAAACTGCTGCGTTCGCTGCCGTCGCGTTTCAAGGTCAGCGTGGAAATCACGCCGGGCACGCACCAATCAGAGGCCGCCGTCAACAAACAGCTGGCCGACAAAGAGCGAGTGGCCGCAGCCTTGGAGAACAAAAACCTCATCGGCGTCATCAACCAGTGCATCAGCGTGTAAATTGCTAAATAGTTTTAGTTCCTGTTAACTTGTAAATTTGTTTCCGGTTCACTCGTCCAAACGGGGAGAGCTAGCGTGACACAAGTTGCGTAGATCAAAAGCTAGAGCAGATAAATAAAGAAATGGGGTTTGGAGACAGCTTATACAAAAATGTTTATAGCAAATCATTATCTCAAATTGCAAAAATCAATTCATCTACCCACCAAATTATTCACTTATCACATATCTCTCTCTACTATTGAGCGTTAAGTGGAAGAGAGGACCGGCTGCGCCCTAACTTCGCCCTCCCAGGTATAAAATAAAAGCTGTCTATTCTATTCTACTATATCTTTTCAATGGTTGAATCATGGGGGCCTCACCGTTTACCGGTAAATGAAATTCTACCGGAACCCAAGGCTTCTGATTGGTCAACTCAAATTCATGGACGTTCAAAAATTTGAATAACCATACGCCTTAGTTTCCGGTAAAATTCCATTTACCGGTAAACGGTAAGGCTCACATGAACTCAACCATTGTGACTATCTCTATTATTGTTGCCTTGTATTACAAAAGAAAGAAAATATTCCTTACTTGACTTACAAGATGGCGAGTGTATAACGTGTTCTCTTGAAATTGTGCGTTAGGGGTTTTCGGAAAAAAACTTTTGAAAAACTGTTACAAGAAACACCAATTTACTATCAACTGAAATAAAAGAGATGTAATTTTATTCCCTGTGAGTTTTGTAGTTATAAAAATTTTTTAAAAGGTTAAAATAACTTGTAGGTGAGATCAATTGCGTACAAAAACGGAAAAATATGAGTTTTGATCGCCCATATTTCGCAAAATAATTATCTTGGCAATAGATAACATGAAAATACAAGAAACTTTGAAAAAATCAAGCATAAAACCTTAGCGCACAATCTTAATAGGACATGGTGTACAATTGCCAAATCGTTAATCAGTTACAGCATATTTTCTTTCTTTTATAATAAAAGATAATGATTATGATGAAAAAGATAGGAATATGTGTGTGTAAATGAAATAATTTTTGCAAAATGTTCATTCCAAACCCCATTTATACTTTTATAGCTTTCGCCTTTTGGACAGGACTTATCCATGTGGAACTCAGTCCATGTACATGTACCTGTTACCAATATTAAAATCAACATTTTAAACCCGTTTATATTGCGTTAGTTTCTTGTCCTTGAAAAGACCTTCAATTTTAATACGCAATCTTCAACTACAGGGATGAGTGGTTCAGAACTAATGGGCTCACGGTAAATAATGAGAAGACTCAGACACTTGTTTGTGGTCTGAAACCTGTGTCTGGCCCTCAAGCAAACTTGAACACTGCCACAAAGTTTCCAGGTGTCCATATAGATTTAAAGTTGACATGGGAACTTATTAAGTTCATCTATATAGTAGGCTCTCAAATAGTTATTTATGTATTAAGAGCGTGAAGCGCGACTTTATCGCTCGAGCCAAAACATTTACTTAATTTTGCGTAATTTAACATAATTTTGCGAGAGCGATAAAGAAGCTTCACGCGCGAATTGCAGACAATATTTTTCCTAAAACTGCAGTTCTGGATTCCAACACAATAAAAGCTTGTAGTTTGTAACATCACAGACCATGCGCAGATTTGGTTAGCGTTCGTCATTGTTGAGGTTATGTGAATTTCACGGATTCCGTGATCCACCAATGAGAAGGCATCAAAATCAAAACAGAAGCGTAAAGAAAACAGCTGGCGAGCGCAAAGTACTTTACCGCTTGCGGAGCAGTAAAGAGGTATTTTAAAATTAGTTTTCAGTACGTAAAGAACTACTTTACGAGCAGTTGTAGGAAAATGCATTTATCTGATCAGATCTCTCAAGGGCCACCTACCCAATAATTACTTGCGTGTAGCCTATTTTAGTTTCTTTCACAGTGTACTGTGTCATATATCTTGCACTGATGGGGGAGTAGTTTTGCGTCAGATATTCTCCTGCTTCAGAAGAAAGCGGTTCAAATTATCTTGGGAGAAACTTCTATTTGTACCATTAAGGACTCTGACAGTGTAATAACCTGTATATTTATATTCTTTCCCAGTGAATTTTTAGGAATAGACGTAAGTTCTGCACAAGAAGTAATTTTCATGTCAATAAAACTCGTGGAAGGAGAGAACTTGATTTTTTTGTAGATTACGTCTTGGAGACTCCAGTTAAGGAGTATAAGACAAGTCAGATCAACAACATTATACACTGGATACCATAATTACTATATCAATTAGTTGAGGTGGGGCTTAATTTTGATGTGAAAGGAACTCTTGTACACTATAAAAAGCTTTATCAACTAAATATTTTTTCAATTGGTTTTTAAATATATATATATTTTCAAGACTTCAATAAACTGTAGTAGCTTGTTGTAGAGTTTCCTACTAATATAACTAGGTTTTTGTTTGAATAAGCTACTATTGTGACTCACCAAGTGATAATCTCCTCGGCTTCTTGTATTATAATCATGTACATCAAGATTTTGGTTAATATCATTCGTTTTTACATATAAAGTAGCTTCATACACGTATAAGCAGGGTACAGTAAGGAGACCAAGTCTCTTGAACAAAGGCCTACATGAATCTAATCTATTTACTCATTCTATACACCTAACCGCTTTCTTTTGGATCTTAAACACCCTATGATGTCCCCAGAGAGTCCAGAATTCCCATTTCATGTTTGAAATTAAGATTTCAATAAGTTATCTGAATCAGTGACGACTTTTTCATCTACTCAATTCAGAAGGCTTTTTTGGAAATTTTGTTAGACAACCCCTTCTACTCTTTGTAAGAGTTTTTCTCTAATTTTTAGTAATAAATGTTTTTGTGTAATTTTTATTTTTTGACGTCAATGCCCGTTAGTGTCCGATGTCAAAAAATGCAATCTATATACAATGAAATACACAATTTATTTCGTAGAACACAATAATACTAGGATATGTATTCAATAGAATATCTAGAGAATAAAACAATATTTATCAAAAGCAACAATGTTTGATATGAAGAAACACTTCCCAAGTGTAGAACAAGAAATAAAATACTCTGGAAAGCCAAATTGTAAAGCTAAAGATCAATAGACTTTTTTGAATGAAAAATACTTTAAAAACAAGAATATGGATTAAGCGCATTAAAAATTTACTAAACTAACTCAAACCTAAAAATGTCTAATAGTATTGCTATACTTGAGAAAAATTGGTAATAAATTTTTATATCAACTTATTCTATACTTTCCTGCTTTAGATATATGACTGAATAAAAACCAGCAATAATAATTGAAGCTAAGATGACAGTTATCAGTACTAACTTAATCATAATAATATAATTTTTTTAAATAAAAAAACGGGTTACTTTGACTACAATGATTACTTTGGAATAATTATGCTAAAATCTATTAAAATAATATTTTAAATTCATGAGAAAATATCACGGCTCACATAATTCCACAAATGTGATACGACAAACAAGTCTTTGAATCAGTACAGTACAGCAACCGTACAATGTGTACGATTTTTTTTTTTTTTTTTTTTTGAGGATGAAGCCCACATGGGTCTGAGACCTGTGCGTGGGTAATGAGTTGGATGATGGAGATTGATGAGTTGGACCTACAGTTTTAGGTGGGTTCCGAACCACCGGGAAGTGATTTTCAGCAGAGAACAGTGTCTTTTATCTTTATCTTTATCTTAACGATAAATGTTATAACATGATATAAAATTATATACCTTCTATTAGACCTCAAATAGAAACGCAGTCTTGGTGATATGACGCAGGATGACTTTGCGAAACACAGAAATGAATTAGACTGTACAAATGGAAGCGAGTGAAAGGCCTCACTCATTTGTGTGCTTCACAAAAAGTCACTTTGCGTTTTCTGATTAAACCTGCGTTTACTGGTTTACCCTCCTGGTTTCATATATGACCATTAATTATCGCTTATATCGCTTAAAGAGTCTTCACCATCGAATGATAATGGCGGTGGCTGCTTTGGAGACCAATCCTGAAAAAATATTTAAAAAACTATATATAAACCATTAATTTACTAGCATGTTGCCCGATTCAATTGAATCGGGATACCTAGAAGCTGGCATAACCTGTTAACTAATTAATCGTCTCTTTCATCTTATACCTCTTCTTCTGTATGTTATAAGCTGTATTATCACTAACCCAGTGGTTCGGAACCCACCTAAAATAGTAGGTCCACCATGTTTCCATACCATGGCTGAAACGAGATGGAATTACCCGAAAGGGTCTCCCCACCAATAAAAGCCATAAGTTTCTTAGTAATGGCGAAGGTGATTTTGTGGAAGGTATCCATAATGAATAATAAGACGAAATTGTCACAACCACATTTATTAAAACTTCGAGAAACTAGTTTCGGTTGTTACACCATTATCAATCTCAATCAAACTTTGTTTTAATAAATGTGGTTGTGACAATTTCGTCTTATTATTCATTAAAAGCCATAAGCTTATTTTTTATGATTATTTTTATTCTCCATCTTATCTTTTTATTATCTTCTTAATATTCTTTCATAATAAAGCATCCATGCTATGTTAGTCTGGGCCAGTTATCTAATTGGTGAAGAAGAATTGAAGAATAAATTTGTGAGTTAAATTAGGCGTAATAAATTGGTAATCGTAGATAAAATATTGTATGCAACGATTGTATTTTGCCTATAAGTCACTTATTAGATGTTTAGGACAGTCGTGCCCTACCACACATCTCATTTGTGGCTTAAAGACAGTCATAATACAATCGTTGCATAAACTACTAGATTGGGTTGTGTGCTGCATACAATAAAAGGCATTTGGAAAAATTAGATTACATTGAAGGTTTCCCAATAAGTCATTTTTTTTTCTTTTTTTTGTAGATTACGTTTTGGAAACTCCAGTTAAGCAGTATAAGACAACTCAGATCAACAATTACACTCTTATACATTAGTTACCATAATTACTATATCAATTAGTTGAGGTGAGGCTTAATTTTGATGTGAAAGGAACTCTTGTACACTTTAAAAAGGTTTATCAATTAAATATTTTTTCAATTGTTTTTTAAATATTTCTATATTTTCAAGACTCTTTAAAAACTGTGGTAGCTTGTTGTAGAGCTTCCTACCAATATAACTAGGTTTTTGTTTGAATAAGCTACTATTGTGACTCACCAAGTGATAATCTCCTCGGCTTCTTGTATTATAATCATGTACATCAAGATTTTGGTTAATATCATTCGTTTTTACATATAAAGTAGCTTCATACACGTATAAGCAGGGTACAGTAAGGAGACCAAGTCTCTTGAACAAAGGCCTACATGAATCCAATCTATTTACTCTTTCTATACACCTAACCGCTTTCTTTTGGATCTTAAACACCCTATCAAGATTTTGTTTTGATGAATTACCCCATACTAAGATAGCATACCTAATATGTGACAGTAAGAGCCCATGGTAAGCTGTGAATAGTAACTTTTTGTCATTCAATCTAGCGAGCTGTCAAATGACAAATACCCCAGATAAAATTCTACAACATATTTTCTCAGTGTATGGAGCCCAGGTCAATCGTCTGTCCAACTAAACTCCTAGAAATGCAATTTTTTCTTCCTGGCCCAATTCTAGAGGCCCAAGCTTGTTTCTAAACTAGCTGAGTAAAGCACCACTAAGAGCCTTATTATACATAGCCGCTCCAGTCGCGGTCGCGCGCCCCAATTAAGGATACATTACTCCAGTCGGGTAAAAATAAAAAATCAGCTGATAGCTCCAAACACGTTAATGCCTTCCTCTACTTTGACAATGTTGAGCTTGGTCAGCAGACGCTCAGCTGACGTAATTTAGCCTAAATTGTGGCTGGCGACCGCGAATGAAGTGGCTCTGTATAATAGGGCCTTAAGAGTTTAAAAAATATTAGATTTAATTTAAGATTTAAAGAAAATAATCACAAACCTCCTCAGTTGAACGCTGATCATCTTTATCTGATCTTTGATCGGTGGTAACAATTTCTTTATCTTCTTTTAGAAATGAAATACTCTGGCCGTTCTCGACTGAAAATAAAATATTTTGAATAAATATCAAATAAACATTTCGGATAAAAGATAAAATAATTGAGAAAAATGATAGCCGTGAACCGTGGCAGGTATCTGTTCAGTCAGAAAATATAAGCTACGTACTCGTGAGCCCTCTTTGTAAGGGTGGCCGATTGGATTGGCGATATTCTCAGCTGTAAAATCACTTCACGGTGGTTCGGAACCCTCCTAAAACAGTAGGTGCAACTCATAAATCACGACCATAGAGTCCATTTTGCATGAAATTGCATATGATGGAGAATCTTATTTTAAAAATCATATGTTCCTATAGAAGAAGGCCTAATAGCCTTTTTCTTTTTGTTGCCTTTTAAATATCATTTGAATGCAAGCCAATTTCGAAAATCCTTACACATTCGCTGGACATTCCTTAAAGGAAAATCCATGCAAAATTTCATTGAATTTAATCCAAGCGTTTAGCCGTAAATGCGTTACAAACAGACAGATAGACAATATTGCAAAACGGTCGACTTTTTTTCTGAGGATGAAGCCCACATAAGTCTGAGACCTGTGCGTGGGTAATGAGTTGGATGATGGTGTGATTTATGAGTTGGACCTACAGTTTTTTAGGTGGGTTCCGAACCACTGGAAAGTGATTTTCAGCAGAGAACAGTGTCTTTTTTGCTGGCCAATCTAATCGGTCACCCTTACAAACAGAGCCTCTCTTTGTTCGGTCAATAAACAAAGTATTTTTCAAAATTACAACAATAACCAGTAAATAAAACAGAAAAACATTCAGACTAAAACACCAATGAAAATAAAAAACCCAAACTTACTTGGTAAATCAGTATCAGTTAGCTCCTTTGAATCATTTTGTCTATCCGAAGGTCTGCTGCCAGATGAGATTTGTGTTTTATCCAGCGATTTATCATTACAGTCTTCATTTCTTACTACTTCAGTAATTTTCTCATCCAGAGAAAGCTCAATATCTGGCTCATTTTTATCAACTGTACTACTCTGACTAGGGTAATCTTGTTCTTTTGACGATTTGTCGTATTTTCCATCAGACTTCAACTTTTCTTCGATACTGTTATTGGTAGATGATACAGAAGGCACACTTTCAATTTCACCCTTGTCTTCATTCTGTGCATTCAAGTATTCCAATGTACTTGCCTGCCAAAAAAAAATTAACAAAAAATAATATTTTACAAAACATATTTTAAATAGAAAACACAAACATTAAGCTATAAATAGACTATAATAACACAATTAGTATTATTTAGCAACTAGGCCTGTATATCGTATGGATTTTTGTCAGTCACAATTTATTCTTTTGAAATTAAACTTGCGTCGTTAAATTTTAAACAAGGAACAGAAAGAGGAACATATCATTAAAAAATAAGATGAAAATCGCATGTAACAGTCCGATGATAACAAAGACATTGAACGGGTTGTACAACAATCAGTTACATATAACAAAAAACAAATATTTAGCAAATGGCTATATGTCACGTTATGAAATAATATATTCATATACAGTTCCATACCGTCGGCACATGCTAGTTCATTTGTTGGACTCATGCTTAATAATAGAGAATTAAAGCCTCATTATTTAGAATTAAAGCCTCATTATTAACTCATACCCACAATACTAGAATAAGAGGCCTCAATTATCAGGATGTACCCAGAATGAACACAGCATTTGGGCAAAGATCAATAGGATATTTAGGGCCAACAATTTACAATAGAATTCCACTGGAAATGAAAGAAGAAAGCAATAATAATAGATTTAAAAAAAATATAAGGAATTGGTTATATAATATTGGAGTCCACCGTAGTGAGGAGCTCATAGTAAATAGGATGTGAATAGAAATACGATTATGCATACTTAGGTAGTTTTAGGTAGTAAATAGTTTTTATTATTGTATTAGTTATAATGGCTAGTTAGGAATAGTATTAGCTTCATCTAAGGTTTATATTGATGATCACCCCGACACATAATTTTATAATGGGGAATCATATTTTTTTCAAATTTAGCAATGAAATCACTGTGTTTTATATTTAATAATATTGTCATGTTTGAGCTATATCAATAAACTCCTCTGGATGTGTTCTCCATCATCCAGAGAAATTATTATTATTATTATTATTATTATTATTTCATTTAATTTTGTGTTTCGGAGGATATGTAATCATGTAGGTTTTACTCTTAGGCGCTTATTGTTAGGACACAACTAAGTTTCAGTGCAGGCGCTGTGAATTCCTCTGTTATTCAATAATTAACGGTAGAAATCATATTTTGAGTTTTTCGTTGAAGCTGGTCACCTAAACCAGAAACTGGGTTTTGATTACTTAAATTAGATTTTTATTCATTACATATGTTTGCATAATAATAATAATGATATCGTGTGACCTGGCTGGCACAGGTCTGGTGTCAGAGTTATCAGGTCGCACCTGAATAAGTTCAGGGCCTCTGACGTGACTTAACGACTGTTTTTTAGGCAGCCGGGACCGACAGCTTAACGTGTCCTCCGTAACACGGATGCATAAATACAATTGTTTACCAAACCGTGACATATCAATGATAAAGAAACAATAAATTCATTACAATCAATTAATCATAACACATAGAAACACGTTTTATAATAGGATTAAAGTTACAGTATTTGAGTTTGACAAAATAAAAAAGAGTTACGTAACAGCTAAGAAAATTAAGAGACTTGTTATGATTGAAATAGTTCTTCAATCTTATGGGCAGCTTTTAACAAGATAAGAGTTCAAACTGTTCAAAAAACATCCATCAGTAGTGTCAGCCTTCAAGTGAGATGGAAGCAGATTGAAAACGTTCATACCCCCAAACCAAGAGCCTCATCCAACCAGGTCCAATCTAATTCTGGGTAGCTGGAAACCATTTTCATTCCTCCATGTTGGATATATAATTATGAGTGAGTGTGGGTTCTTCTATTTTTTCAAATATAAGTCACCAGCTCCTGTATATAAATTGCTGGTACCGTCAGAATATTATTCCTAATAAAATTCGGTTTGCAACTCTCAATGACTCATTTTTTGTTTTAATGTATAAATGTATAATGTGAAACTTTTTAATTCTAATTTATCTCATTTGAATTGATTTATCGCATTTAGATAATCCATATTAGAATATAAATCATACACATCAATGTAAACTAGCAGGACATGATGAGGTAAAAGGTTAAGTGTAAGAATGGCCTCAATGGCCAAGACTTCGCCTCTTTGTGTAATATTCATCTCTCAGATCCAGGCTCTATTTTTGTTATGTTTTTTATTTTTTAAACAATCGCATCCATAATTTCTGCTGTACTTTACCTTAAAATAGTTAATATAGTTGTATTTATAATCTTTTCTACTCAAACTATTCAACCATTATGTTTACTTTTCAAAAACAACTGTACTTAACTTCAACTAGGGGATCTGAGAGTTGCTAATATTAATAATACTTTTATCATTCATATACATTGTAAATTTACACAAATAAAGTCATCTGAATCTGAATGGCCGGAGCATGAAATTTTTTGTACGTCTGCTTTGCACATAAAGCGCTCTATTGCTTACAATCTATCTCCTATTATATTAAAATATAATATTGCTTCAAAAAATATTTACTTATCCGATAGTTTAGCAGATAGATGCCTACCTTGATGACATCCCTGATTGCGTCACGTATCTCGGCAGTGCCATACTTAGCGCTGTCATCTGGGGGAAATCGCGAACACAGCTTCCTATAGACATCATTCATCAGTCTTCTAACCGTTTCCGGCTTCTCGGTGTCCACATCTCCTCCCCCTCCCCTTCTTCTCAATTGTTCCTTCTCCAGCATTCTCTCCAGTTCGGGAACACGTCGCGATATCTTGTCCAGAGCTTCACTCCAGACCCCAATCGCCTTTACCTGGTCGCTGAGTTGCGCTTGCAATTTCAGGACCACCGACGAGTGCTCTGAAATTAAATAATTATTGAGTTAATAAGGTGCTTACGTATTATACGGAGGCCTCTATTCAACAATCTTAATCTATATAAATAAAATTAGAGTTTTGTCTGTACATTTATCAGAATTATAAATTATTTGGTTATTTTTAATTTTTATACATTAAATAAGCCGAAAATAGTCTTATCTCAATTTCTGTCTGTCACGGCCCCAAAGGCATTTTACGCGGCCTTCTCCTCAAAAACAAGAGCATCGATCGGGATTTTAGTTATTGAACAGTATTGAAAACTTTGTTGACAATGTCTTCAGCTATAAAAAACTAAATTAACTTTTTTTCAACAGAGTAATAAACGTTTAAAAACCAAGTATTGTGCGATTTTGGATACATTTTACGTGGCCTCCTCCTGAAAAACGAGAGCATCGATCGGGATTAAAGTTATTTATCAGTATTGAAAACCTTTTTGACAATGTCTTTAGCTATAAAAAACTAAATTTGATTTTCTTTTAACAGAATAATAAACGTTTGAAAACCAAGTATTGTGCGATTTTGGATACATTTCTTCTACGTTTTACATAAGAACAAATCACGTAATTTATCATGATATATCAATCAGCTGTTCTCAAATATTCTCTCTGATAACTGCCACTGAATTGTTTACGTTATAAAATGTTTACTAAGCTGCTAACAACTTTATGATCGTTGCTATCAAAAAAGCCGAAACATATTTCGTCTTATTTCTAAACATAATCCGTACGAAGGACGGGCACAATAGCTAGTTTAATCTTGATAGATCGTGAATCCCTGGATATCGAATTCAATAATGTAGGCTAATGTTCTAACACAATCTATCTTCAGAATATTCCAACTAACGGGAAGTCACGACCTAGCGAGGTAAGGTTAAGCTTGTTAAATAGTGGCCTCCGTATAATACGTAAGTACCGTAGTTTAGAATAGAATAGAATCTTTATTTGCCATTAAACAATAACATTGCAAATCATCAATATAATTGTAACATAGTTTAAGATGTTGATTCTCAGCTTATACAAATCGATAATATTGTCATTTTCCCTTAAACTAAAAAAATTTCAACATTTTATACACTAAAATACACCTCAAGTTTGAACAAACATTAAAATCACACTTTCAAGTCACTAATATCACAACCCAAGTGTTCATTCAAATTATAGAATGGCTTTTTTCTTAACCATTTGTTAATTACTGATTTAAAGTTTTTTCTTTAAACATTCTTATTTCAAGAGGAAGCTTATTAAAATATTAAGCATCTCTGATATAGGTGGTTTTTATGAGTCTTTGACAATCTTATATAAGGAATAAGAAGATCAGAGTTCGTTCTAGTATTATAATTATGATTATTACTTTGAGCATAATTGTTAAATGGAAGAAAGACCAATCAAAGACATACATAAAACAGAATGTTGAAGTCGCTCATTCTAGACAGGTAAAAGTATAGTCACTCATTATCTGGGCTAAAGTATGTTGCAACTATACTTTTACCTTTCTAGAATGAGTATAGGGAGCCATACGAGTAATTGCAAGTTTTTCGGCTCAAAAGTTTTTATCAAAATTTAATATTATAAACTATTTCTAACTGTTTTTAGTGTTCCGTTTCGAGTGATCTTTTAAATTAGTAGTCGTTAAGTGAAAAAAAAACATTTTGTTATTTTTCGGTGAAGTTTTTTTTAGCAAATCTAAATTATTAGTCTGTGTTAACCTCAATGTTTAGGACAATGTAACAGATTCAAAATTTGTGAAGAGAGCAATTTTGGACTTGTCTGTTGCTCCTTCAGATTCATTGTAATTTTGTCACAATAAATAAATGAATATGAGGAGCTAAGAAGACTTCCGGTATATTCTTTTATTATTATTAATTAATAATAATTAATAGTTATTAATAATTATTATATATCAGAGTCAAGTTACTAATATCACAATCCAGGTATTCATTAAAATTATAGAATGGCCTTTTTCTTGACCATTTGTTAATTACTGATTTAAAGTTTTTTTCTGGTAACATTCTTATTAAACATCTCTGGTATATTAATTATTTATTATTATTATCATTATTTTCTTTGTCTTGTAACCCAAGAACAGACGCATTTATTTTAACACAAAAATAAATTACAATTAATATATTCAATACTACATTTTACTAATCAATTGAAGCATCCCACTATAGAAACTATGAGTCGGGATGCGAATATACGTCTAGCAGCCAAAATAAAAATTACTCCGACCTAAATGTAACATAAACATAGGATATAACATATTATATAATAACAAAAACATAAATATAAATTGAGGGTAAAAGTATTTACAAAAATATATAATAATATAAAGATTAAAAAAAATAATAATATATTATTAAATACATAATAATTCCTCACTTCTTGTAATAAACATTTAATACTCATTGACATAAACATACTCATAAACATTAGATACTTTTTTTTACATAAACATACTCATAAACATTTGATACTTTTTTTTTAATTCAAGATGTTCATTTCTCTTATGAGCAGTATATTAGTTGTTGGCAGTATATTAAAATGTTTAGAATTAGTAGTAAAAAATCTACAATGTATGTATTATACCCAGTTAAATTCAAAATGTTGAATAATTATTGAATTCAACTAACCTTGGTTGCTTACTTCCCTAGTTTGTTGGTCCTTCATCGCCCGCTGAGACAGATCGGATTTAAGACTATTCAATTCAGCGACTTTATTCTGAAAACGAAATATTAATTTTAATAATAATTTAACAATAATTATAATTATTGTATGTAAATAAACAACAGGCTTTCGATCCAATACTGCTTCTCTTACTACATTTCAACTAGATTTATATTGGTTATGTTCATATGTCACAAAAAAATTTACTTGGAAAAAACTTAATTCTTGTTTATTTCAAGAAGATTTATATTAAAGTTGAATTAAAGCGAGTTTACCTCCAATTCTTGGGCTCTCATTGAGCTTTGAGCAAGAGCTGCTTGCAATTCCTTGTTCTCTCGCATCAGATGTTCTACTGAATTCGGGTGTTGAAATTCAGAAGGATTTTTACTTCTATCTTCTCTGAAACGTGAAAAAAACACAGTTATAATACAACAATAAAAAGTACTATGCAATTCAAATGATTTTACTTCTCAATAAAGAGACAATTCTTCAATAATGAAGAAATAATCTTAATATATCAGCAATTAAAAATATGTAAAAAGACAAAATAGGGGCAAAAGAATAATATTGAAAAATAAAAAATTTAGATCCAATTCAGCTGAAAATTAAAGATGAATGCAACCAAAAATTCAACAATTATTGTTGATATTTGAAATCCATAACATTTATATCGTCTCTGAAATGTAAGTCAAAATTTTGATCTTATTTTCATGAGTTGGTGACTACTGAGGTATAAAATGTTATTTATCACTTTGTAAAAGAAAAATAACAGAATAAATTAATTCACAAAATAAAATAGCTTGAAGTCTTTAGTATCCACCTTATTTCTGCTGATGATGCCCACAAGTCTGAGACTTAAGCGTGAGTAGACAATGAGGTGAATGATTACAAAAAATGAATAAATAAATAAAATATGCTAGGCTGGACAGTAATCGAACCCGTGACCGCAGGAGTAGCAGTCAGAGTCTAATCAGAGACAACGCTCAGACCGATTACACCACTGCGGCTGCCAAGGCAGGATTTTTTGGGAGGATTTGTTTTCTTTACAAGTTTATTCACATCATTTTTTCAGTAACTTATTAAGACCTAATTCCTACGACCTTATTAAGATCAAAAATTCTAGTGAATATTTCAATTCAAAATATGGTCTCTATATTAATTTATAATAAATACTGAGGATTAAGCCCACATAGGTCTGGGACCTGTGCGTGGGTAATAAGTTAGATGATGGTGATTGATGAGTTGTGGATCTACAGTTTTAGGTGGGTTCCGAACCACCGGTAAAATAAGTTACACTTGTATCATTTTAAGCAGGACAAAACGGCAGGGATTGGCGAAAATCGTCCTGGACTTCTACAAATTTCAGTAACACGGCACTGCAAATTTTGGGGAGGTTCAGGGCATTTTTGTCACCCCTTTTTGTGGATTTGGAGGAGCCAAGCTGTCGCATGCGCGCAGCCACAAAAGACCTAACTTCCGGAGCAATTAGATGTATTTTTCCTTTTCAGAAAAAATTACTACATCACATCCTCCGCCATAAAAAGGGTATATGGCAAAATGGCTTTATCTTATGGTATTATCTTATATTTCAATTTGCTTATACGAAATTAGGCGGGTCGAAGAAATTTTGGTATAAAAAACAACTGACTACGGTGTCATACTTGTAGACTAGGAACACATTGTTGTCAATTTGTGCACTGAGGTTGGTGATTCTCTACAATCAGCTGCCGGCATGGACCAATATCTGGCAACACCGCACCCGCCGAATATGGTGGCGTGAACTGTAGTGAGTATAGGAAGAGCATAAATGAATCTAATATCATATTTGTTTCTCATGAAATTCTCCTAATGAGCACAAACAGAGCATAAAATGAGCATTAAAAGCATATGAACTCACTTGAGACTTTGAATCAGCTCGACGTTGTTGTGTTGGACAGTGCTTAATTGAGAGACTAAGTTTGTTTCCATACTTTTGAGCTGGTCGAGAACTTTGTCCAAGGGACTTACTTCCATCTACAAGAAAATTGAGAGAAAAAAATAAAGAATAAATCACATATTTGAACTACATTATTTTACAAACTGTACGTAACAAAATAACCAATTTGTCAATCCCAAAGTTATGAATTTGAAAACTGGTTGACAACACAGAAAATGAAACCTTACAACTAAAATTTGTTTTATTTTGACAACTTTGTCAAATAGTTATTATAGTTTAATAATAAGCGTATGGCTTTTAATGGTGGGGAGACCCTTACGGGTAGTTCCACCTCGCCGTTTGTGCCATGTTACGGGGAACATGGTGGACCTACTATTTTAGGTGGGTTCCGAGCCACCGGGTAAGTGATAATAAAGCTTGTAACATCAAGTCATTGAAGCACGGTCACCCATCCAAGCGCAGTCTTGATCGGTCGTGACTGTTTTAAAAGTAATGTCATAACGGCTGCTCTGGTAGCGCAGTTGATGGAAGCGCGTGTCTGTGATAAGATAAAGCTCCGGCTGGCTTAGTTTCCTGCAGCCTTGGGTTCGAATCTCATTCAGCCACGGATGTTACTCATAGGTCACCCATTCACCACGCACAAGTCTCCCGGCTCATGTGGGCATCATTTGCAATAAAAATACAAAAAACCAGAAACTTTATCCATGCCCGATTTAAACCATTGCGTAATAGGAAGACGAAAATATTCGGAACCTGCTAAAATATAAATAAACCTGACCAATTTTTTCACATTAATTAGAAGTATGCTATTAAAAATAAGCACTGACATAGTCTAACAGTCACGACCGCTCAAGACTACGTTTGGATTGGTGACCGAGCTTCTATGACTTAATGTTATACGCATTATTATCACTTGACCGGTGGTTCGGAACTAACCTAAAACTGTCGGTCCTCCGTAACATGGCTCAAATAACGAGGTGATACTACCCGTAAGGGTCTCGCCACCAATAAAAGCCATACGTTTATTATTATTTTGTCTAAAGAAAGTAGACATAATTTTGAATTTTGTCTAGATTTTAGAGTCAAATAAAGAAGTCAAAACATATACAATACATTTTTTTTTTTTTGAGGATGAAGCCCACATAGGTCTGAGACCTGTGCGTGGGTAATGAGTTGGACGATGATGGTGATTGATGAGTTGGACCTACAGTTTTAGGTGGGCTCCGAACCACCGGGAAGTGATTTTACAGCAGAGAACAGTGTCTTTTTTGCTGGCCGATCTAATCGTTCACCGTTACAAACAGGACCTACGAGAACAGAGCTTATCTCTCTATCTCTACAGCTTGTCTGTACATAAGAAATCGTGGGTGAATTATTGCAACGCTTTGCTAGACTTTTAACCCAATCGAGAGACGTTTAGTTTAGATGATAAATTCATAAGATCACTGATAAATTCTCAATTTATTAGCATTTATTACGGAAAATAAACTAGAGAACTCAACACTTACTTATTCGTGTGATGGCCATTTCGCTTTGTTGTAATGCTTCCTCATTCCCTTTATTGGAATTGCTGTCTCCACGGCTGGAGACCTACTGAATCAGTTTTAAAAACCGAAGTTCTTGAAACCAGCCGTGCCTGAGGAATGATTCTAACAAAGCGAAACGGCCATCACACGAATAAGTAAGTGTTCAATTCACTAGTTAAGTCAATTTTCAATAATTATTTATGTTTGAATATCAAGTGAAAAAGTAAAACGGAACTATAGCATCATATAATTTACCTTATCGATGACTTTTTCGAGCTTGTCGGTAATCCTATTAATTCCCATTCTCAGTTCAGAGTTGGTTGTTCTCATTTCGGAAAAGAAAATCGAGAAATGCGAATCAAGTGGCGGAGAAGTGGCAACACTGGCAACGCTGCACTGCGGCGCTACTACCTTCAACAGAAAATTACACAAAATAGACTTGATACAATATAATTTATAATTGGTCCGCAACCCACCTAAAAATGTAGGACAACTCATCAAATCAAATCCAATCAAATTCGTTTTTTATTTGCATGAAAATGAAACAGAATACAAAATATAAAATCAAATAAATTCAACACATACCATAAAATATAAAAAATCATAACTTTATAATGCAATATTGTTATTATAAATATACATGCGACTCGTCCACGAAGGCCTAAGCCTGTGTGTGGAAGGGAGTCTGGAATATATTTCTCAGCCGGTTTTTACAATTTGATCAGGCTTTTTAGATTTATCACACTTGAAAGTTGTGAACATTGGTTTAATAACAGAAAATTCCAAATAAAATACAGTAAATGTTTACAATGAATCGGAACGAGAACATGACACAATTCAAAAACGATGAGTATCTCTAACTCAAATCAGGGCACACTTCATAAAAATTTACGTATATATAATTTATTATTCAAGTTTTGTATCATATTATTCTATGAACTTGAACAATGAGAGGAATGAGAACATGACACAATGCAAAGGGATGTACATCTTTAACCCAAATCAGGGCGCACTACAAAGAATCACATTTTTAGAGTAGAAGTTTTCAATTCAATTCAATTTATTATCCTCAAAATAATACAAATTCACATTTAACAAAATTTATTATTTAAGTTTTGTTTCATATTATTTTTTCTCTTTTTTTATTTCTTAGGCTTACCGCGGAATACAATTATTGTTGAAATCAGTGACAATTTGAGCAATTGATCAATCACCTTTATCCAACTCATTACCCACGCACAAGTCTCAGACCTATGTGGAGTTTATCCTTCAACAAAAAAAATTATAAACAACAAAAAACTAGCTAGTAGTATGATGACGTTATTATTTACCTGCTGATTGATGGTAGAAGGCAAAAGCGAACTCTGCTGTCTCACTACGGCATCAGATTGTTCGGCAACAGATGGTAACTTTAGTTCTTCGATGTTTCCTTTCAATATGTCTGCAGGACGAGCTAGCTTTACGTCATCCTTAAATAAAGAATTATTATAATTACTTATAAATAATTTATTTCCAAGAAATCCGAAACTACATGTTATAAAATCCTCAGATTTTTATTTTATAAAAAGTTTGGATATTCATGACTATTCTATGAGGAGATTAAGATTTAGATTTCAGATCATGTCATTAAAAAATAGACGGGATTACATTTCACTAATTGTTTTGTATAAGCTCTTGAATAATCATTTGGATATTCCAAACATAACTCAATATTTCAGTTTTTTTGTTCCATCTAATAGGCCTAGATTGAATATGCTTTTCTCCTTGGATAAAGTAAGCACAGTTCTTTCAAAGAACTGTGCGATTATACAATAGATTTAATCCAGTTCTGGACCCCTTCTCAGATAGTTCGTGCAGTTTTAGTAGAAAATTATTCAAGCTCTGGAATTTTAGATGCAGACCATAAATTATATGTTTTCTTCTTTCCTCCTATTTCGTTTCTAGCTGTTCTATTAATTCTTTGTTTAGAGTTAACAAAAAAATGTTTAGAGTTATTTTTTATACTGTTTTCATGCGATTTTCTAACAATTTTGATATTTCATTGATAAGTTAATTAATATTTAGGATTATTTTTCTTTATGCTTTTTTTATTCATTCTATTTCATGCCGTTCTCTTATTGTATGTATTTTGACTTATTTCTTTGTTAGCTTAGCGTTTAAATTTTTGTTTTGTGATTTCCTTGTTTGTTTTTAATCAATCTAATGTATTCACTGAGGTTTGTTTTGGCGTTTGCTGTAAGCCTCTATTGTTTGTAATTTTCAAGAATGTATTATAAATAAATAGTTTATTTACAAATTTACCGTTAGTAGATTTGTTTTAAATGTGTCAAGGAAGCAGCGTTTAGGCTTATGCCTGTATGCTTCCATATATGTTTTGCATTAAATAAAATATATATATTTTTTTATGAGGATGAAGCCCACATAGGTCTGAGACCTGTGCGTGGGTAATGAGTTGGATGATGGTGATTCATGAGTTGGAACTACAGTATTAGGAGGGTTCCGAACCACCGGGAGGTGATTTTACAGCAGAGAACAGTGTATTTTTTCTGGCCAATCTAATCGGTCACCCTTACAAAGAGAGCCCAGAAGAACGCAGCTTATCTCTATGTGATTGAATAGATACCAGCTAAGGCTCACGGCTATCACTTCCCAATTTTTCGTTTCAAAGTTGAGTGGATATTATTAAACTTGAAATGATGGTTTTTAAATTTTGGCTTCCTGTATTTAATATCCAAAAATAAAATAAATGAATTACAATATTGTACATAAATAATGCAACGAGATAAAAATAAAATTGATAAATAACAATAGTATATTTCGCACCTAGGGCCGAAAATGTGTGTTTACCGGCTCGAGATCGTGGTTACCGCCACACTAGGACGTAATGAGCTGTTATTCATGTGTCATATGGAGGCCGAAAGTGTTCGGTTTCCGACGAGGTCTGTAAACGTTTACCGCCCTAGGGCGGAAAAGAAAATGACCTTGAATGACAGCTGATCGTGTCTGGATACAGCAGTCAGGATTGTAAAAATGAATCCTTCCAACTTTTATGTAAAACAAAAAGATTTAAACCATCAATAAATGTTTATTTTTTATAATTTAATATGTACGTAGTATTTAAAATGTCAAAAATGATCACTTTTTATAACTTAATATGTATTATTTTGTAGTTTTGATATCAAACAATAGAACCTTTTTATTCAACCTACAGAGCTCTGGGTGGGAATTTTGTCAACTACTACAACTGTTGGTAATCTCTCACCAAACGGTTAGTTGGTTAGATTTTTTGTTTTTAGGAATTTTGTCAACCACTGCAACTGTTGGTAAAGATTACTGTTGGCATAGAAAGGTTAGTTGGTTAGGTTTTTGGTTGTTTTATGCAGGTTTTGAATCAGGAACAGGAATAACAACAAAAAACCTAACCAAGTAACCTTTCGGTGAACAGTTGTAGTAGTTGACAAAATGCCCACCCAGAGCTCTGTAGGTTGGATAAAAAGGTGATGTTTTGTATTTTTGCTAGTACCATAGCCTTAAAATTTCGCTTTCAAAATTTTCATTGTTTTGTTTTTTTTTTGTGGTGTGGCGAAACTATACTCAATCAATTAATACATTTTTACAACATTTTGAATTACAACTATAATAAATCTTGTAGGCATTTTTTTAGGTGTAATCCGAACCCACTCACCTCAGATTCTGATACATCGGGCACTCGAGCGCCCTTAAAGGGCAACGCCTGACCCACTTTGGCCATTCTTGATATCAGACTAGTCTGCGCATGCGTAGTACTGCTGCTATTGTCATTGCTAGAGACAGCCGATGTCTCCTCTCTCACTCTTACACTACTTGCCTCAGGAGTGGACGTGCTGGGGAAAAAAGGCAACAAATATTATTCACAGGAAACTAATTTATAAAAATATTCTCTCTTTTTGATTATCCGTCACAAAATTACGAAATTGGGAAGGGCGAGTGAAATTGTAGAGTTGCTAGCCATGTAGTTTGAAAAGAGAAGTGCACAAATAAGCTGTTTTTCGATGCTGTAATATTGATACAGAACTAATCTGTTGCTTTGGCTTGTGACATAGCGGCGTGTCATCTATATCAGCATCATAGTGACGTATCATGTATCAGCTGCTCTATGAGTTTCCTGCATTTTTCAAAAATGCTGAAATTCAAAATTAATTTTGGAAAAGCTACATAAAAATAAGAAATCGGGCAACGGAATTCAAATTCAAATTTATTTCCACAAAAAACAACACAAAAACATAATGCACTGAAGATGGAAATTAAAATTAAATGGAATTGAGTTTAGAGTAAACATCCCACGCTTTGCAATAGGATGTTTAAATTAAGAATCTAATCAATGGATTTCAATCGCCAAAGCCAATACAATTCCAAAAAGGGAATTAGGAGCTGCAATATTGATACGGAACAAATGTGTTGCTTTGACTTGTGACTTGAAGCTTATCTGCATCATAGTAACGTATCATGTATCAGCTGTTCTATGAGCTCCCTGCATCTAAACGAGTTAGTAATAGTGTCCATTAGCGAAATTTGAACATCAATTTTGAAAAGGCTGAAAGGAAAATCAAGTTTTTTGAGTGGTATTTTTCTTATGTCCTATTTGGATTCTGTAGTCAAATTTGGAAAGAAAACACTTTTGAGCTTCAAGTCTGTTGCACCTGCGCATTTCATAATAATTTTTTCTTGGTGAATAATAAATAAATATTTTCTTAATGAATAAATTAATAAATACCTTGGCATTTCTTTGGGAGCTGCACTGTCCAACGCAGAGGAAGAATCAAAAGCAAGAACTTCCACTACCATAGCTCTGCCCTCACTAGGCTGTAGAGGTGTTTTCAATTTGTCCTAAAAGAAGAAGACAACACTAAATTCTAATAAATTCAATTGAGAAATAGTTATTTATGTATTAAGAGCGTGAAGCGCGACTTTATCGCTCGAGCCAAAACATTTACTGCGCGACGCGTAGCGGAGCGCAGTAATTTTGCGAGAGCGATAAAGAAGCTTCACGCGCGAATTGCATACAATATTTTTCCTAAAACTGCAGTTCTGGATTCCAACACAATAAAAGCTTGTAGTTTGTAACATCACAGACCATGCGCGGATTTGGTTAGCATTCGCCTTTTTTGAGGTTATGTGAATTTCACGGATTCCGTGATCCACCAATGAGAAGACATCAAAATCAAAACAGAAGCGTAAAGAAAACAGCTGGCGAGCGTAAAGTACTTTACCGCTTGCTGAGCAGTAAAGAGGTATTTTACAATTAGTTTTCAGTACGTAAAGAACTACTTTACGAGCAGTTGCAGGAAAATAAACATATTATCGTGCTAAACGTTGAAACACTTAACATTATAAACAAACTGAATTTGATGGCAAAATGTTTATTTATGATATTATTAAATGTTTATTTATGTTTATAAATTCATATCAGATCATATTTATGTTTAATTTTTATTCATCAATAAATGTTTTTTTTTTAATAATTAATTTCAAAATAAATTCTCGCTGAATTTCCATTGGCCTCTGGAGTACGTATCGAAAAGTGACTCATGTGTCGCAATAGATTCATTATGCAACGGCTTTGATAAGGCATGAATAAGATCAGTTGTTATGGCATCAAATTCTACTGCTTTATAACTACTTTAAACGTAGTAGTAGTAGTAGTAGTAGTTGTTGTTGTTTAAGACTGTTGATTTAATTTGTAAAAACAAGTTCTAAAAACACAGATTCAATTGAATCGGGCAACCTGCTGGTAAATGAAACTTCGGTTAAGAAACTTAGGTATATTTTCTTTTATATATATATATGTTATTATTATTTCTGTTTGTTTTATTTTACATATGTGGCCTATGTATGATTTTTGGCAATAAATTCAAATTAAAAAAAAAAAATGATATTTTATTCTCAAGTGTTCTCATATGAGATTTCTCTAGTAACCTATATAATAAACATCTATTTGCTGTTATCTGTCGACGCTAAGAATAAGGTATTGGAGGAGGAGAGGAGGAAGAAGAATGAGAAGAAAAATAAGGAAAGAGAAGAAATATAAATACGACAAAGAAGACAAAGAGTAGGATATGATGATGCAGAAGAAGAAGAAAAAAGAGAAGAATGAGAAGGGGAAGAAGAAAAGAAGATAAAAAAAGAGAAGAGAAAAATAGAAAACACCGAGATAAGAAGAAAAATATGAAGATAATGAAAAAAAGGAGAAAAGAGAAGGAAAAACAGAAAAAGAAGAAGGATAGAAAAAATACTTTTAAATTGAATTTGTAAATATGTTATATATCATGTTCTAGAAATCCAGATTCAATTGAATCGGACAACCTGCTAAATATATATATAAGCAAGTAGTATTCAAGTAGAGATAAAGTTAAGTATTAGATAATTACAAATATATATATATATATATATTATTGAATGTTGTAGCCAGGTGTGGCTTATTCTTTTTTTTTTTTTTTTTTATAGGATGAAGCCCACATAGGTCTGAGACCTGTGCGTGGGTAATTTGGACCTACAGTTTTAGGTGGGTTCCGAACCACCGGGAAGTGATTTTCAGCAGAGAACAGTGTCTTTTTATTTATTTATTTCTAGATACTTGAAAATTTTTTCTACCGCTTTTCTGTAGTTTCTTTTAGAGACTAGCTGATCAATGTACATGATTTATTGCTAAGGTTCAGCTGAATATTTAGGTTCAGCTAGATATTTAAGGTTCAGCTACATATTTAATAGATTAGTCCTTACTTGTGAGTTTGAAGAAAGAATGATCAGTTTTTTACTGCCTTCCACTAATCCAACCAAACATCTGCCCAAGCTGCTGTTTGACACGTTTATTGTACACCTTTTGTTTGTTGCTGTTTCCTGTAAAATAATAAAACACATGCAATTCGAATCATTCAAACTGGAAAACCTGGGAACTATGAGCTCGAGTGGACTTCATTTACAACAAAATTATAGCTTGTCAACTCATTCTTGGCAGTGCGCAGAGCTACAATTCTGAAACAGTGCGCCCAAGCACAATTTAAGAGTGCCGACATACGTGAGGCAAATTGAAACAACTGCCAAAAAAGAGTTGACAAGCTAAAGCCCACTTGAATCCCTGAGTGGCGAAATACGCGAAGCAACTGCCAAGAAAGAGTTTACATGCTATAGTTTTGAATGGAAAACACTCGGGCTCATAACTCTCAGAATTAGAATTGGAAAGTTAAAGATGAGCTCTCCTGTGTTAAGCGTTAAATTCTTCAAGGCTCTAGTGGCGCAGTCGATTGGAGCGCTTGTCTATGATTAGATAAGATTCTGGCTGGCTTTATTTCCTTCAACCTTGAGTTCGAATCTCATTCAGCCATGGAAGTTTCTCATCATTCAACCCACGCACAAGTTTAAAGACTAATGTGAGGATCACCCGACTAAAAAAGAAAAAATTAATGTCTACAATATTCACCGCATTACTACTGCCCAAATGCTGCAAACAGTGCTTACAAATTGAACCTGCTTAAAATTGGTGCTAAAAATTTTTGCTATTCATTTTTTTCATTCATTGATTAGCATCCTTTGACCGCCTTTAAAAGGGGTATATGGATTTTCTCAGTAATTTAAGTCATCATATTCTACTTCTGTTTCTCTGCGTCTCATAATGAGAAAAGAATTCCTCATTAGAGTATGGACAGACATTCAACAATTCTTCCCTCATTTTATTTCTAAAGTTTTCACCTTTGAATATTGCATTTCTAGGAGTTTTGTTGGATAGAAGATTGACCTGGGCTCCATACATTGAGAAAATATGTTGTAAAATTTCATCTGGGGTATTTGTCCTGCGACAGCTCGCTAGATTGAATGACAAAAAGTTACTTTTTACAGCTTACCATGGGCTCTTACTGTCACATATTAGGTATGCTATCTTAGTATGGGGTAATTCATCAAAACAAAATCTTGATAGGGTGTTTAAGATCCAAAAGAAAGCGGTTAGGTGTATAGAAAGAGTAAATAGATTGGATTCATGTAGGCCGTTGTTCAAGAGTCTTGGTCTCCTGACTGTACCCTGCTTATATGTGTATGAAGCTACTTTATATGTAAAAACGAATGATATTAACCAAAATCTTGATGTACATGATTATAATACAAGAAGCCGAGGAGATTATCACTTGGTGAGTCACAATAGTAGCTTATTCAAACAAAAACCTAGTTATATTGGTAGGAAATTCTACAATAAGCTACCGCAGTTTTTCAAGAGTCTAGAAAATATAGAAATATTTAAAAAACAATTGAAGAAATATTTAGTTGATAAAGCTTTTTATAGTGTACAAGAGTTCCTTTTACATCAAAATTAAGCCTCACCTCAACTAATTGATATAGTAATTAATTATGGTATCTAGTGTATATGACTAATGTTAATCTGACTTGTCTTATACTCCTTAACTGGAGTCTCCAAGACGTAATCTACAAAAAAAAAAATGAATGTCTTGAGATGTGCTGGCAATGAGTTGTACAGGCGAATTCCAGCACTCTTCACACCCCTCTCATACAAACTAGTCCGATGCATTTCGTCCCTTAAGTTATACCTGTTTCTGGTATTATACGAGTGAAGCAGCTCACCTGTGTTAAATTTGTCTTTATTTTTATCAATAAAGCAGAGGGCCTCAAAAATATATCAACCTGGAAGTGGGAGAATCTTTAAATCTTTGAAATAAGGTCTACAACTTGTTCTAATGGATTCTCCCACCATTACTCTAATTGCCCATTTCTGAATCCTAAATATCTGTACTGCCTGACTTGAACTGCCCCAAAACACAACTCCGTACGACAGAAGTGAGTGGAACAGAGCAAAATAAACGCTTTTAAGAGCTCCTGTATCTATCAATTGTTTCAAGATTCTAAGAACGAATACTGCCGAGTTTAATTTGTTTTTTAAATAAATTTAAAGAAATTACAATAATAAGAGAGTATTCCTTGAGAGAAATTGATTTGCTATCAAAAGGAATAAAAATAGTCAAGAAAGTACTTGGATACTTCGTTGTATTGGTTTATTCATTTTCAATTACCTTGTCCAATTTGAATGCTGGTGTTATGGTTGCATCTACTAGAGCAACTTCCACTCTGCTCTCGCTAGTAACTTTCTTCTCATCAGCAGAGCACTCGACACAAAATAGATCTTGCGACAAAATTGTATCCGCTGAACGCTGAGTGCAAGCCCATTTCGCTAGAGCTATCTAGAAATCAGACAGTATTGAATTACTAAATTGTAGTAGGAAAGTACCAAATTAAATGTTCTTGATATTCATAATGAATAATAAGGCTTAAAGTTGTCACAAACATATTATTTATTGTAAACAGTGAGATACTATTTTCGGTTGTTACACCATTATCAATCTCAAACTAAAACTCTGTAAACAGTATTAGTTTTTTTTTTTTTATTGCTGACTAGCTGGCTCGACGCGCGTTGCTGCGTTCTCATAAAAATTCTCCTTGATTTTATTATTCGCCACCTCCCGCTGAGGTTACATTTCAAATTAGGAAAGAAGATAGTCCTAAGGCTCTTCCAGCTGATCATAGAGGCTTCGTTGTTTTCTTAATCACCACCTCTGAATGAAGAAACATTTCAAATTTAAACCTCCTATGACTATAAGGGTAGAAGCTAGTTTTTTATTTTATTATTCGTCACCTCCCGCTGAGGCTGCATTTCAAATTTCTAGCTAGCACTTCATTGGTTAACAGATGTCATCAACCTGGCATAATTACATTTCATCATACCCAGCCGAATGTTTCCTACATATTGCAAGGCTCCGACTGCACGGTAGCCCACATGCAACGTGCTAAGTCTTTTGCTGTTCAAAGACAGCATAAATAACGCCGCTAAGGGGCCTGCCATATGATTAAAAACTGTTGACTTCTATCAGCTGTTCCTTTAAGCTGTTTGGCCGGCAAGTTAAGTAGGTTAGGTTTGTAAAATGGATTTTTTTTTTTTTTTTTTAGGATGAAGCCCACATAGGTCTGAGACCTGTGCGTGGGTAATGAGTTGGATGATGGTGATTGATGAGTTGGACCTACAGTTTTAGGTGGGTTCCGAACCACCGGGAAGTAATTATTAATAGTAATTATTAGCTCTTCTATTAAAATTTATGGTCAGAAACCACCCTCAATATTCACACAACATATTCCCAAAGTTTCATGCTAATCTGTCAAGTGGTTTTGAAGTCTATAGGGAACATACATACATACAGACATACATTTTTATATATATAGATGATGCCCACATGAGTCCGAGACTTGTGCGTGGGTAATGAGGTGAATGATTACACATAAATGCCTGACGGTGGAGCGGGATTCGAACCCACGACCACTTAAACGACAGCAAGCTGAAGTTGCGACGCCCCAACCAACTGCGCTAAGCGGTTTGAGATTGATAATGGTGTAACAACCGAAACTAGTATCTCAATGGTTTCAATAAATGTGGTTGTGACAACTTCAAGTTTTCAATAAATGTGGTTATGACAACTTCAAGTCTTATTATTCTTGGATTTCTTGTTCCATGACGAACTGCGTTGTTAATATTAATATTAATATTAACTATTCTTAACAAATATTTGACTGCATGTCGTTAAATTTCACATGAAAAGTTAATCTTATTATTCGTTATGGATATCTTCCACAATATCACCTTCGCCACTAAAAAGAAAAGTTTTTGATATTCACTTATCACACTTACCCCCGGTTGCACAAAGGTCCTACCATAACGTTGGTTCCACTTTTATACGACTACTAACCACCCCATCATTCAGTATCATGTTGAAAAAATATCAGTGAAAATAAATAAGGCTTTGTATGTTTTAAGAAATATTGTTAAGTGTGTGCCTAAGGCTACAGCTAAAAGTGTGTATTATGCACTCATAAACTCACACTTAAATTATGGGATTCAGCTATGGGGATGTACATCAAAGCAAAATTTTCAAAAATTTTTGTTTTACAAAAAACAGCCATTAGGATTTTGGACAGTCTGAAATATCAGTACACATGTCGTGAGGCTTTTATGAATCTAGCTATTTTGACAGTTCCTTGTTTGCATATTTTCAAAGCCATCTTATATGTTAAAAATAATTTAAACTTCTACGCGGTCAATGCTGATTATCATGATTACAATACACGGCGGCGAAACAGTATAGCAGTTCAGCGCCACAAACTAAGTATTTTTGAGAGGAAGCCCAGTTATAAGGGACCAAAATTTTTCTCGGCTCGTATGGCCGATATGGCCAAGTTGAAAATGAATGCTCCTGTGTAGAAAGGTCTCCATGGTCTAGTGGTTAAGGCGCTCAACCGGCAATTGAGAGGTCCGTGGTTCGATTCCCGGTGGTGACTGATATTTTTGTACAGTAGCATTCATCGATCCCCATCAGCTTTTCAATGCTGTTGTCAATATCCGCCATTGCGGAAGTCTTCAGTATAAAGTAATAGCAATTAAAGGAATTCGAAATTAATAAATTCTGTTTATGTATATTTGTCAGTATATTCAATTGTCAGTCACTTCAAACTAACTTGTGAGCCTATTATTATTTAGTATATTCAAAAAATGTTATAATTTTCTTACCTCTGTGCTAAACTCAATCAAACTTGAGGAATCGTCGAACAAAAGTGACCACAAAATATTGCTTCTATCTCTAAATAATGCATAATTATTCGGCCGAACCTGTAAAAAAATAAAGTGAATGAGCAATTTGTTCAGAAAAATTGTATTGTTTATTGATTTGATTATAATTTGTCCAACTATTTCTCACAGGGATCTTCAACCCTGATTCAATAGGCCTTCATCCGTGTCTGAGGAAGCATTACTACAATGCGGAATAGCAGTTACAGGAATATTTAAGTGCTAAATTCACTAGTGAAGTACTTTCAACAATTATTTACTTATTGTGACAAAATTACAATGAATGTGAAGGAGCAACAGACTCAAGTCCAAAACTGCTCTCTATTATATATTTAATTATGTTTAAATATTTTTAATTTTTGTAATTTAATATTCTTTAGTTCGATTTTTAGTTATTTTTCGGTAAACAGTGGTTAAGTTCATGGGAGCATTCTCATTTACCGGTAAGTGTTATCGGTGGCGTCTGATTGGTCTATTTAGATTAATAAAAGTTAAACATTTGAATAGACCAATCAAACGCTACAAAAATTTACCGGTAAATAAGAAGGCTCCGTGTAGTTATAAACATGGCGTTATAGGAACTAATGAGTTCATGGGAGCGTTCTCATTTACCGGTAAATGTTATCGGTGGCGTCTGATTGGTCTATTTAGATTAATAAAAGTTAAACATTTGAATAGACCAATCAAACGCTACAAAAATTTACCGATAAATGAGAAGGCTCCCATGAACTCATCAATTCCTTTACAACTACGCGGATTTAGACAGTGGACAAGGCAGGAATACACTATTATGATGCTTTTGGTATAGGAACCTATGTAGAAAGCATCAAATTGTAGTGTTTTCTGACCCTGTCCACTGTCCAATCCGCGAAGTTGGAGGCTCAATAAAAAATTATAATTGAGAGGTCTGTGTTTCATGTCGACCGTTTTGCATTTGTCGGTCTGACTGTCTGTTTGGAACGCATTTACGGCTAAACGTAAAGACCGAGTTCTATGAAATTATGCATGGATCTTCCTTTAAGGAATGCCCAGCGATGTATGTGTACGGATTTTCGAAATTTGCTTGCAAATAAAGTATATTTAAAAGGAAAAAAGGAAAGGCACGTCTTCTACAGAAAATATATGATTTTTAAAATGAGCTTCTCCGTCATATGCAATTGGAATCAGATCTCAAGATAGCGCTCGGGCCCTCTTATTCATCTGGGTGAGCTTTCATATAGATTCAGTTATCATTCACAAGAATAACAAATTTGTTTGAGAGAAAAAATCATTTCAATAATCATTTCAGTGATAAATAAATGATAATTATACAAATTAAATTAATATTGTTCTATAAATTCATTAGATAGATAATTTAGCAGCCACTGACCTCCTTTCAAAAGGGTATATGGCTTTGTCAATCTACCAATTAAAATTTGCGTAATTCAGTTATATTATATGTAACATAATTATATAATATGTTTTCATAATCTTTTTTTTATTTATAAACCGTACTTTCCTATATTTGAAGGTTTAGGAACGATTACAGCGATTGAAATAACTGAAAACTCCTAGCTTGTACAGTAGAAACAATTAGTCTGGGCGCGTGGCTCTGGTTTCACTACTAGCCGTCCTGTAAAAGTTGATTAGTTGACCTTGAAGACATCTGCAGCGTCGCACAGGCCACATGTTTTTATAAATGAGCGATAAACACTCCCCTCGCCATGGCTGACTACCAAACGGCCGTGCGCCCAGACTAATTGTTTCTACTGTATAACAACACTGCCCTTCCATTTATCTGACATGTGAAATCTGATCTGATTCAAGCAATCAGCTGTCTGGTAAACAGAACTGCAGCCATGGTGATGTGATACAGAGTGACTTTTTGTGAAAAACAGACATGAAATAGACTACGCAAATTGCATCAAGGGTTAGGTCTGATGATTGTTTGATTTTGCGTTGGTGATTATAATTGAGTACTTCGAGTATGTTCCTCTGTGCAAGTGTCATTCTTGAGCGTGAGGTCTAATGTTTACAGAACTAACTTACTAGTAACTAGTAAATAGAAAGACTCACCTCAAACCGGAACTGCGAATTGATTTGAGCCTGAGCAAGATGGGACGTTTTTTCTTTGTACAAAGTCAGCTGGTATTGGCGTGTGCTCAGATTGCCCGATATGGCCACGCCTACCTTTCCCTGGGCTACATACGCATTGTTCACACTGAAATAGCGCACAAATAAACTTATTAAATTGTAATTTAATGTGTAATTATGATGTTGAAGATCCATCTTGTTCCCACTAGTATATAATGAATCTTAAAAAAGTGTTTTTCGAGTTTTTAAAGTTGGAAATAATAAAAGAATATTACAATTATAAAGTAAAACTAAATGAGTATGGCTTTATTAGTGAGGAGACACTTACAGGTAGATCCACCTCGCTGCTTGAGCCATTTCATTGGAAACATAGTAGACCTACAATTTTAGGTGGGTTCCGAACCACCGGGAAATGATTTTACAGCAGAGAAGTCTTTTTTTCTGACCAATCCAATCTTTACAGAGAGGGCCCAGGAGATTGAACAGATACCTGCTACGGCTCACGGCTATCCCTTCCCCAATTACAATAAATTGAACCAAAGGAGGTTGAAATTAATTAAATTCGAAATTCATTTTCTATCTCCTTTGAAATTTAGAACTAATGTGGATAGAAGATTGAAATATTTATAGTTATATTCTAACGCCCAATTTCTCAGTCTTTGAGTAAATAATTCAGTAGCTATTGATTCAATAGCGGCCCTAAGGCTTGTTTCACACATACACGGCATTCGGGTGACCGGTGTTGTTTACCCAGCTGTAGGGAAATTGTATCATATTGAGCGCTTCACAATCACCCGATTTTTTAAATCATATGATGATATGATACAATATAATTATGCCGCATAAACAACACTGATTACCTGACTACCGGGTATGTGTGAAACAAGCCTTAGGGCCGATATTAAATCAGTGCTACTGAATGACTTACTGAACAACTGAGAAACCGGGCGTAAGTGAGGCTAAGTAGTTGATTGTAAGGTCTGGAGAACGATCAGGTGAGAGTTCCACCAGGCCGTTCTAGCCATATTAAGGAAACATGGTGGTCCTACAATTTTAGGTGGATCCCAGACCACTGCGGGAAGAAAAAATATTAATCCCTTGAAATCACCTCGGTTCACCCCTTCTTGTCACCCGAATCTTCAAATAACCAGGTCTCTATTTTACCGTACCGTATTTCTATTTTAATAAACTGATGTGAGATCTTAGGTGCCTCTTGCATAACAATTTACTAATTACAATCTTCAAGCAGAACCTTTCATAAGATTTTGAAGTAACAATAAATACAATAGCTGAGAAAATTACTTTGTGTATTGTTATGCAATTGATCAAATCTTATTTTATGATAAAGAAAAATGCTGAAACTCAACTCACAATTTATAAGTCTGTAGAACTTTCAACATAATTAGCTTGAGCGTTTCCTTCGCTTTAGCTTGTGGCCGCGCCGAAATCCTAGGCGAAGAATCCAGACTTTTCGGCTGCTTTGGAGGTCTGTACATGAGGCTTGAGTTTCCACCATCACTTGTGTTTTTCTCGAACAAGGACGCCAAATTCTTGCTGAAATTCAAAAATAAATAAGTTAACTTATCTAATTTACATTAGAACGCTACAGTTTTAATGGTACTCATTACTGGAACATCCAAAACCTTTAAAATATAGACCAATACAGTACGATAACTGAAGCTTATATAAGATACTAAAATAAATTTGAAACAAGGTACCTTGAAGCTTGAGATGTATATGTTTCATCTTCTTCAGAATCCATTCAGTATAATTTTTCCTCAGTTCAAATACAACTAAAGCGCATGGTAGATTCTAAATAGAATAATTTTTATGTCTCAAAAAGAAAACATGAAATGAATCTTGAGTGAAATCGCATAAACATAACCTCTAAGACTGCGATAACTAAATAGGAAAAACTACCAACAAATATACTTGTTGAGAACTAATCACTTCAATTGTTCACTAATTATATACTGGAGAAAGAGAACTTGAAATAGTTTATGAATTTTCCGGTGAATAAAAACAGAAATGATAACAATAAGGGTTGCAACTTCGAACTGACGGTTCGACTGGTTCAACATCAAAACATTGGTTGAGTTGAGTTCCTGAGAGCATTACCGGTAAACGGCGAATGTTAATGATAGTGTCTGATTGGTCAATTTAAATTCATAGTCGTTAAAAATCTCAACAAACCAATCAGACGCCACCTGTAACATCTACCGATAAATTAGAAGGCTGCCACTCAATCTCTCGACCATCGAAGTGTGTTGTATCGATCCAAAAAACATCAATACTTGCTCTATCGATAAATCGGATGTTTGCAACAACATTCAGACAATACTATCCATTAATCACAACATACAGAAATTTGGAAGGCATCAGATTTATCAAGTTGCTACTTTTATATCTCATTTGTCTTCGTCCAGTCACCAAATCAGAATATTCAATTTTGAACTGTTTTATAGAGTTATTTCATAGGCCATACGGTACACATTATTTGCCACCTGAAAGTTGAAACTATCCCTGTTTCTGGCCATGTACCTGAATAGACTTTTTATGAATCTAATATCAAAACTGACACTGTATTTCCATTAAAATATTATTTTTCACTCATTTATACAGGAGATGCTGGAGGGGTGCATTTCACTTCTGAAGAGAAGCTTCGTCAGCAGAAGTGAAATGCATCCCTCCAGTATAAGTGAATCAGAAATAATATTTTGATAGAAATACAGTGTCAGTTTTGATAATAGATTGTTCATCAAGTATTTCGTCATGGAAAACATCACAGGTTTACTTTAGTAAACAATGGAAAAGTTTCAGGGCAGCTTTTCAAAAGTGAAATGCATTCCTCAAGCATGCCAATATAAAATAATAATACATTATATAAAAGTGAAATACAGTGTCAGTTTTAATATTAGATTGTTTATTAAGTATTTCGTCATGGAAAACATCACAGATCATATTAGATTATAAACTGAAATGGGAGTTGCACTTTAATTACATTTCAAACAGATTACGTGCATTTTTTTGGTAGATTACGTCTTGGAGACTCCAGTTATGGAGTATAAGACAAGTCAGATTAACAATTATACTATCTTATACACTAGTTACCATAATTACTATATTAATTAGTTCAGGTGAGGCTTAAATTTGATTTGAAAGGAACTCTTGTACACTATAAAAAGCTTTAACAACTAAATATTTTTCAGTTGTTTTTAAAATACTATTTCTATATTTTCAAGACTCTTTAAAAACTGCGGTAGCTTGTTGTACAGTTTCCTACCAATATAACTAGGTTTTTGTTTGAATAAGCTAATATTGTGACTCACCAAGATATAATCTCTTCGGCTTCTTGTATTATAATCGTGTACGTCAAGATTTGATTAAGTGCAAAGATTTTCTATTCACACAATAATATACCGGCAGACTGTTTAAACTTAATAATTATATTAAGGATAATTAGTTAGTTCAAATTTTCTTCCACACTCTTACACCAAAAAACTTCTATTTTTATAAAACTATATTAAAGTTGAAAGATACTTAGGCCTATTTATATAGATAATTTGCCACAATACCACATTACCACTTATGAACAAATAATATTTACTCTATTCCCATATTTAATAATTTATATGGAAAAATATCATTGAAACATTTCCTGCTGAAACTTTTCAATGCTTCACCAATAAACATTCGTAACTAGGCTACTCCAAAGAAGACATTTTCCAATATATCATCTCCCATACTTTTCAAATTTAAATTCTAATATTTTTTAGGCTTCTCATCTAATAATCTGATTTTCTTGATTTCCTCTAGCAAACTTATCAAATCGTATACATTAGGAACTCTTTTCTTATTTTCTTTTCTCTCTCACTGCTGGTAAACGTATGTATGTATATTTTTCTGTGTTACCCTGATACACCACCGCATTAGAGCGTCTAATTTCTATAATGTAAAATAGATTACTCTGCTTTTTCCCCTCTCCTTTTCAACTCCAACCTTTTCCTATCTACATATCCCTTTCCTAACTACCTGAATTTTAAATTCCTCTTTCATCTTTAATTTTGTAAAGTAATTTTATTGATTATTAGCTATTATTTCATTTCATTTTGTAATGTCTTATAGTACAGGCATCTGCTGAAAAATCTACTATGGTTTAGCGGGACCATTGAATGATTGTAATTTTTGTTAATAAATTATTGATTTAAATATGGTCTTGATGTTGAAGATCCATCTTGTTTCCACTATTATGTAATATAAATTTAAAAAACACTTTTAAGTGGAAATTAACTCACGTTATGGCGTGGCGGCCGTTTCACTCTGTTGTCTAGAGCATCGTCAGACGACCCACAATACACTCTGAATTGTGGGTCGTCTGACGATGCTCTAGACTAGACAACAGAGTGAAACGGCCGTCACGCCGTAACGTGAGTTAATTTCCACTTAAAAGTGTTTTTCAAGTTTATATTATTAAATATGGTCTATACAGTAATGACTGATACCTGATTCTCTTGTTGTTATGTAAGTGTTTTTCAAGTTTATATTATTAAATATGGTCTATACAGTAATGACTGATACCTGATTCTCTTGTTATATTAATGTAAGAGCAGAAACCATTATTGTTTAGTATAAATGAATATAATCAGTGATTGTCGTTTAGCAATTGTCGTTTTTATGTTCAAATCACCAATAAAGAGAAGGTGACTATCGTTCATAATACGATTTAGATAACTGTCTAGACTTTGAAGGAAGATTTTACTATTTGGTGAACGACAAAAATGCCGATAACAGTAATTAATTGCAGTGTCACCCAATTTCCAGTTCAAGCACAGGGCGCTTGGATTCATAGATATCCACTAGAATATTACCGAATTCAAAACAGTCCTTTACAAAAATACGTACTCCATCACAATTATTTTGACAAGAGCTATATTGTACAGGGATTTATAATTGCTATGGTAAAATTAAAAGGGGTAGAACCATTATCCTAGGTTTCAGTGAGAACTATCACATCATACGACACTTTAAAGTTTTCTAGATTATAAACAAGTTCATCGAAATTCTTTCTACTGCTTCGAACGTTCATATGGAAAATGTTGTATGATAAATATCTTCGCAATCACTGTCTAGTCCAGACATGGGCAAACTTTTCAAGGAAAGGGCTAAATGAAATGAGAAATAATGTGATGGGCGGGCCACAAATTTTCAACTTTAAACTCCCATATTCCACAAAATAACTGAAGAAAAAAATTTTCCACACAGCAGTAGATAACATTTCAAAGCCCTAATAATATCCAGCACAAGAAACTACGAAGGAAAAAATTATGACCAAAAACCCTGCGCACAGTAGAACTGATTAACCTTCTATACACAGATAAAATCGCACCGAAAATCGCAAGAAGATCAAAAGCTATCATTCTGCATGCGAGCAAGAAATCAGGCGGATTTCTCAGAAAAAAAGGCACGCTACACCGCATGCGCTTTGCAGCAAGCGTCAAACGCATGCAAAATCGACCAAGTGTGGACATAGAGATTGAATTCTTATGTGATTTTAATGTGATGAAGGAGCTGTACTTCTCTTTGTACATTCTAAAATAGATTATGGAATACCCTGTTGGGGAAGTTCGTATTACACCTATCAGGATCCAATCATTAAACTACAAAAGTATTTCTTAGATAGATAATAATAATCATAATATGTTTTTATTTCCATATTTTATAACAATACAAATTTAGAAACGTCAGAAAATACAAAAAGTATCAACTATGTTTTCAAAATGCATACAATACTGTAAAACTAACTACAACTATATTTTAAAAGTAACAGTGAAATTTAACAATCAGTTAACAATAATAAAAAACAGACAAATACAGTGCTATCACTAGAATTCATTGGTTGCCAAAAGCTATAACAACAATAACAAAACAAGTAATTGTCAAAATAGTCACTCACCTAACAATTTTCAGAACTCTCGTATGCTATAAAGGCATTTCTGATCCATGAATTCTCTGAACTTTACTTGGAACTCCCTTCCATGGAGTGATTTAATGGTTCTAGGGATTTTATTATAAAATATTACCCCATTCACCATTGGATCTCCCTCGCTACGGTAACTGTTTTGTTCACCCTGACTCTATTTATATTCAAATTACGGGGATTAACTTCCTGGATTTCTTGTTCCATGACGAACTGCGTTGTTAATATTAACTTTTCAAGTGAATCAAGGCGTTGAAGATGGGTTTTAACAACTCGAAAACGTTCGGCCTACAGAAGTAAGTGAAATACTACTTATTTTAATAAAAATTTGACTGCAAGTCGTTTAGTTCACTTGAAAAGTTAATATTACTGTACGGGGATTATTATTGCTTTTAAACAGATCAACACTTTTTACTAACAAGATTATTTTATAAACGTACAGCGAATATACTGTTAATAGATGCTTACTCCTGAAAAAAGGCACACAAGATTCAGTGAAGTCCATCCCGAAAGCAAATCTTAGTGCTCGCTTCTGAGCCGTCAAACCCCGATTCATATACTTTGCTGCAGCGGATCCCCAAACTTCAACAGCATAATTAATGTGACTAGTAATTAACCCATGGTAAATTCTTATAACATTTTCCTCTGAATAGAAATTTCTAAGCCGTTTTAAAATATAGGAATTACGATTAATTGTTTTATCTGGTAGCAGCTTTGATGAACATACTTTCCCACTTTTCTATCATCTCAGAATATTACCGGTGAGATTCATGTACGTTTTTAAGGTTCTATCTGTGTTCGGCCAAATTAGTGAGAATAGAGTCGTAACAAAAGACTATTGCGGGTTCTTGTCAGGTGTCCTAGAACCAATTACACTCTCTTCCAAAAGTGTATTCCCAACTCCTAGGTTCTTCAACGCTCTGCCCCATGGCCTCAAGCATGCCATTGCAGAAGCTTGGTTTCTGACTCTGACCCCTGAATTTGTGGAAGGCTTGTTCCGAGTCATTGTTTGAAGCTTATGCTCAGCAGTGATTACCGGTATTTTATAAGCAGATTTATTGCTTTGATTTTCTTCTATTTGTGTTGCATTTCACACAATGACTCAAGTTTCCCCAAATATTTTGCCCTCGTTATTGCTTGTTCCTTAAAATTACAATCTACCCGTCATGTTGAGGGAGGTGATAGCCGCGAGCCGTAGCAGGTATCTGTTCAATCAGATAGATAAGCTCGTTCTCGTAGGTCCTGTTTATAACGGTGACCGATTAGATTGGCCAGCAAAAAAGACACGTTCTCTTTCACTTTCTCACTTCCCGGTGGTTCGGAACCCACCTAAAACTGTAGGTCCAACTCATAAATCACCATCATCCAACTCATTACCCACACACAGGTCTCAGACCTATGTGGGCTTCCTCAAAAAAAAAATGTATAGTGAAAACGAGGCATTAGGCGCGGCTTCCACTATAATCGCATTCTCTGAAAAACAGTAAGGCACTGCCTTCACTTGCAATTTCTAGTAGCACGATTAGTCGTAAAAATGAAGCCCTAGTTAAAAACAGGCAGGCATGTATGCTTGTCCATGTCTCATTGCGGAAGTCCGATACTCGGGTCGCAGGCAAAATAGAATGATTTGCAACTTTTTTGTCGAAGCGATTTTTCAGGCAAATGTGGGTTCTACCTAACTAGAAATAATGGGTTTTATTTTTACGACTAAACAATCGTGCGACTAGAAATGGCCGTGCCTAATTCTTGATTTTCAATTTTATGATTTTTTGAAGAGGTTTTTGTTGAGCCTCTTCCGCTGTTGACTTTGATTTTCCTCTGTTGGAAAATTTCCTCTTCTATCTAGTCTCTTTCCCTAATTTTCATCTTTTCCTAATGTAAGAATGTTTATGATTTTTTGACTGGGCCTGTTACATTTGTATTTTGGCTCAATACGATGAATCACGAGTTACTTTTATTAGGAACACATGTTCACCAAAAATAAGACTTCATGCCTTCAGTCAGTGTACTGTGGGTCGTCTGACGATGCTCTTTACAACAGAGTGAAACGGCCGTCACGCCATATTGTGAGTCATTGATTTTTTTTAAATTTTTATCTACGACCATGTCATAATGTATACATTACAGTTTCACAATTGATGCCAAAACCGCTGTCTTTTCGAAATTATTTTTGAAACCCGTTGTATAAAGAGCTCATTCTAGTACAGATTCTACATTATAACACGGGTTCTGGACCAATCAGAAGCATTTTTGATGGAATCAATATCGTAATTCAATATTGTGAAACTATCAGCTGATTTGATCAAACTGCTAACTAAGCTGCTAACCTAACATTCTACTATAACTTCTCGTATTTGAGATGAGAGGTTAGGTATATCTGACAGTCACAGGTAAAATGAAATTGTTTTAATTAAATGTATACTAGTGGTCGTAGATAAAATAGTGTATGCAACGATTTTATTTTGCCATTAAAGCACTCATGAGATATTTATAACACTCGCATTCGCTCGTGTTATAACTTACATCTAACTCGTGCTTTAATAAGGGTCAAAATAAAATCGTTGCATAAACTACTATTATTACATACTAGTGGAAACAAGATGGAACATCATAAAAATAAGACACTTATTCAGTTTTATATTATTTATTTTCTTACACAAATTTACATCTCTATTTCAGTACACACAGCTATGAAACAGGAGTTTCTAAATAGTTTTAGTATAAGTAAAATAACAAAATATAGTAGACATTTTTCTATTACACATTTCACTAACTTGGTTAAATACACTTTGTTATAAAAAAAACATAAGACTTAATCTTTTTCACCAAACACCGCTTTCACACTTGCACGATTTCACAACAACGTTTTGTCCAACAAGTGCGGAGTTGATTTTTTGTCAAACGACCAAATGCCACAATTATGACTAATGCAAATCAAATGCATATTGTAGGCTCGTTCTGAAGTAAACATTGTAGTAAAATAATACAAGTGTGAAAGTTGCGTTATCCTATACGTTGTGCTCAACATTTGGTCAAAATTTGAATAATTAATTTTTCCTTTCAAGATCCAATTCATTTTTTTCATTCAAAATTTGAATAATTCATTTGCAGTCCTATGGGTTGGTGATTAAAAGTATAATTCACAACTAAATGTACAGCAACTATCGAGATGGCTAATGGTTTACATGGTTTACTATATTCTATCAAAACTGACACTGTATTTCTATTTACTAAATGATTTTCACTCACTTTTACTGGATATTCTGGAGGGATGCATTTCACTTCTAAAGAGAAACTTCATCAGCATCCGCAATAAATAATAACACTCAATTTTAACGGATGCATTTCACTTCTAAAGAGAAACTTCATCAGCATCCGCAATAAATAATAACACTCAATTTTAACGGATGCATTTCACTTCTAAAGAAACTTCATCAGCATCCGCAATAAAAAATAACACTCAATTTTAGCATATCTTGACGGGGCTATTGTTTTTGCAGATGCTGATGAAGCTTCTCTTTAGAAGTGAAATGCATCCCTCCAGTATAAGTGAGTGAAAAACATATCTGTGTTGCTTGTGCATAATGTGTTAAGTCCAAAAATGCCAAAAATGGGATTATGTGACTAGACTATCAAATGAATGTTATAGAAACGTTTGTGCTTAGTGTGGTAAGTCCATATCTAATAATTGAATGTTAACTCATTTGTGCAAATTGTGATATGTAGTGGATTCTACTGTCATGCTAGTGCAGAGTGTGTTAAGTACATATATAGCATTTTGCACAAATGACAATGCAGTTCCATATTAGTGTAAAGTGTGTTAAGTCCAAATTTTATCAACTTGACACATTCTGCACTAACGACAGTATGAGCATTTGTCAATAAATATATTAATAGAAATACAGTGTCAGTTTGATATTAGATTGCTCATCAATATTGATACTAGATTGTTCAAGGAAAACATCACAGGTTTATTTTAAGTTAAACAGTGGCAGCTTTTTGTGTAACACAGAAACCAGTTAGACCTCACCCTTGCTTGTATTTGGGCAGTCAAATATATTTCTATGTTTCACAAAAGTCACCAACCCTGCGTTCTTATGCCCGTATTTATGAACGTTCCTTGAGTGTCTCTTGACTCGAGGGAATCTTGAATGCCTACATTTCATTTCAAGACTACCTCGAGTTAACAGAAACTGAAGGAACGTTCATAAATACGGCCCTCAGTTGTGTCAGACTTTAGAAGAGTTGTATAACCCAAAAATATTTAAGTAATAGCTGTGATCAAACAGAGGGCGAGTCTAAACCTTGCTTTAACAATGGTGGATTCACAATCTCGTAAGTTGCACATTTTTCATGCCCAAAGTCCAACATAAATAATTACAGAATTTTTTTTATTTCAATAGCTTGGTAATCACCAACTGAAAAACTGATAAAACAAATTTATGACCAAATGCACATGCTGCAAATAACAATACACATTACATTTTAAAAATTTATTTAAAATGAATGAATAGATAATATACTGTTATCATAAATGACAAATACTGATATTACAAAATTTTCAAGAGTCACTGCTAAAAAACATAAACAGACGTTTGAATCGAGAAGTCACACTCTTTCTCCCTCGACCTGTACGAAGGAGAAAGAGCCGCGTATCTAACAATCAGACCGAACAGTCAACATTTAAAATTTGATTTTCAATTTCCTAATGTCTGGAAATATTATTGTTGCGCCCAATCTTACACAATTCTCACATTCAAAGGGTAAGGTTGGATGTGGTAATTGAGGGTGAATAGGTGCAAAAATAATGTTTTCACCACACTAGGACGTAATGAGCTGTTTTTCGTGCGTCATATCGAGGCCGAAAGTGTTTGGTTTCCGACGAGGTCTGTAAACGTTTACCGCCCTAGGGCGGAAAAGAAAATGACCTTGAATGACAGCTGATCGTGTCTGGATACAGCAGTCATGATTGTAAATATGAATCCTTCCAACTTTTATGTAAAACAAAAAGATTTAAACCATCAATAAATGTTTATTTTTTATAATTTAATATGTACGTAGTATTTAAAATGTCAAAAATGATCACTTTTTATAACTTAATATGTAATATTTTGTAGTTTTGATATCAAACAATAGAACCTTTTTATTCAACCTACAGAGCTCTGGGTGGGAATTTTGTGAACTACTACAATTGTTGGTAACCTCTCACCAAAAGGTTGGTTGGTTAGGTTTTTTGTTTTTAGGAATTTTGTCTACTACTGCAACTGTTGGTAAAGGTTAATGTTGGTATAGAAAGGTTAGTTGGTTAGGTTTTTGGTTGTTTTATGCAGGTTTCGAATCAGGAACAGGAATAATAACAAAAAACCTAACCAACTAACCTTTTGGCGTACAGTTGTAGTTGACAAAATGCTCACCCAGAGCGCTGTAGGTTGGATAAAAAGGTGATAGCCGTTCCTTGTATTCTTGCAAGTACCATAGCCTTAAAATTTCGCTTTCAAAATTTCCAACTTAACATTTGTTTTTTTTGTGGTGTGGCGAAAAATAGCGTTCGCAACACGGGCAAAAATGTTTTGCCGGCTCTCAAACGCTCGAAAACCGCGATCTCGAGCCGGCAAACACACATTTTCGGCCCTAGGTGCGAAATATACTATTTCATGGTTTTTGACGTGATCTATGTGTTATGATTAATTGTTTTTAATGAATTTAATCTATCTTTATTATTTACATGTCACGGTTTGGTAAACAATTGTATTTATGCAAACATATGTGATGAACAAAAATCTAATCTAATCTAATGTTAGACCAATAATCATCCATTGCACAAACTTTACCTGGTGGAGGCATCTTCAAACGAAATTTAATCATTACAAATGGTAAAGGCACCGTCCTTTACTATATTCAATCACTACACTGTCAAACGTACTTAATTTATAATTGCAATTTAACCAAACAAAAAAAAACATTTTTCATTAGTTTGGATATTTTGAATTACAATAACCCTGGGTCTATGCAAGCTAGGAAGATGCGGTTTGTGCTAGGCTCTTGGGAATTCGCCGGATACCGCTGTTATAACTAAAATCCCGTTGTAAATCACGGGCGAACTGCTAGTAAAAAATAAAAACGTCCATTACACTGCAACAATAATAAACAATTTTAAAATTCTTTCTCCAACAGATGTAGTATGGGATTTGTACGCTCTTTAGACCAAAACATGATGTCCGAAGAGTCACCTACAGTTAAAATCGTCTATGGTACCTATGGTACTATAAATATGGTACTATATAGTACTATAAATATGGTACTATATGGTACTATATATTGGCCCTATGGTACTTAACACGTCTGTAATAACTCTAGAAAGAAGGAAGGACATACCTAAAACCAAGGTAATTAGAAAATTGTTCTCTCTAACCAAACTAATAAAACCATGATCTTATAATAGAAGATCTCTAGCATATCCACTAAATATAGCAATGTCTGAAACCGTTATCTTGTAATGACCAAATAGCGTTATTTTGACCACAGAGAATTTGCGCAAAAGTACGTTAAAGCTAACGATAATTCTAACCTGAACACTGAGAGCAGACAGATGCATAGATTGTTCAGGTTAGCATAATCATTATTTTCTAGTGATGTAAGTGTCGAAGTTTTGGGTAGTCTTATCTTAATCTATTCATTCATTTTGAATAACTTTCAGATCTTATTTACAACAAATTTCTTTCTCAACAATCACAGTAGTCAGTTCACATGACATGCACGCCCTCTTCAATTGACTCGGGCAGATCAATCTTTATTTTGAGCGAACGGCGACTTAGGCCCCAAAATATCTGGGGCTGCAGATCATCTCTGGTCGCCACAAATTTCCAGCCTATGTGACTGCGACAAAAGCAGTAGGCCGGTATCCATGCATACCTAAACAAACAATAATAATAGATTTATATTAAAAACAATATAATATAAATGGTAAGAAACATCCACTATTTAGAGCCCTAATGCCCTGTTTCTGGGTTGTTCATTAAGTTTAATGGATCATTAACCCATTGCTCCAGCTGTGAGTTAATGAACCATTAAACGTAATGAACAACTCAGAAACCGGGCATAAGAGTATTGCCACTACAAAATTTATATATTTATAAAGTTTTAAAAATATTTTTCAATAGAACTAGCACAGAACGAAGATGTGAACGATTGGAGCCAACTTATTCGCTGAGAAATAGGCATGATTTTACAATTCCCAAACCTAATTTAACTATGTTTAAAAAGTTTTATGCCTTCTTGGCACCAAAATTGTATTATTGTCTGCCTGTTGCCATAAAGAAAATAAATGAAAAGAAATTGTTTATGAAATCCGTTAAGGAATATCTCATGCAACTGGACATTACCAACCCGTTCTTTCAATCCTTAATATGAAATAGATAACGAAAAATGTGCATTCTTTCGTTGCGTAGCCTCTATTAAGAATGAGTATAATTGAATCTATCTGCTTTTTCACGTTAATTCTTTTTCTTCTTTTATATTGTACAATAACAATACCGTCTCTACAGTCTCTTTCCTGTTATCCATTAAAATTAAAATGAAATCACTGATACCCATCCCACACAGGCCAGGCCTCGGGATGTCTTAATGATTTTATTCACAATAACAGTATTCAATATTATGAATAGACTATTTAGTATTAATGTTATGAATAAGACTGATATTGTTTAAAAATTGTATATACATTTTTTCTTTATAATTTTGTGAATAAATCTATATTTCATTTCATATTTCAATATTGCAAAAAATAAACTTTCAAAAAATATTAATAAACGTTCAATTTTAATTTGAAATATTGAGGTTATTTATGTAGATGTGGCAGCCGTGGTGGCGCAGACGGTTGGAGCGCTTCATTCAATTAATAGTTTTTTTTTGAGGATGAGGCCCACATAGATCTGAGACCTGTGCGTGGGTAATGAGTTGGATGATGGTGATTGATGAGTTGGACCTACAGTTTTAGGTGGGTTCCGAACCACCCGCAAGTGGTTATACGGCAGAGAACAGTGTCTTCATCTAGTTTGATCTTACCTTATTAGGTGTAAAATTAAAGCTCTGATAGACTCATTCCCGCGCACAGGCAGGAATTGACTATTTCGTATCTTTTTCATCTTTTAGTGGTAGTAGTTAATATTTATTTTCATGAGAGTGATCCTTTTTTTATTTTTACACTGAAATTTTGTTGTACACATTATTTTTTGTTTGAAATAAACATGAATTTGATTTGATTTGACGTGTAAACATTCTAACAAATGCTCTCATTATTTTTATTTATTTATCTTGCTTATTTTATATGACCTTTAGAATTAGTGAAAAACTTGTATTTTTGAGTTCTGTTGACGAGACTAGCACAAATGTTTACTTCTGCCAGCGGGTAACACTAAGTTTCCTTGAATAATTATTTTAACTTTTCATGTGAAATTTAACGACTTGCAGTCAAATATTTGTTAAGAATAAGTATAATAACTCACTTAATCTGGCCGATGATGAAGATGAAGATGAGATCCATCTTCAGAGCTCTGATGGATCTCATAGATTCGAAAGTACTCGGCCAGATTAAGTGAGTTATTATACTTATTCTTAACAAATATTTGACTGCAAGTCGTTAAATTTCACATGAAAAGTTAATATTAACAACGCAGTTCGTCATGGAACAAGAAATCCAGGAATATAATTATTTTATTTAACCTGATGGATAAAATATATGATATATTTTGTTATTTTCGATGCAATAGTTTGATTTAAATTATCTAGTCAAAATTGAGCGATTTCATGAGAAATCATCATAATATCTTCCAAAAGAACTTGGTGATATTTTCCTTTTTTTGTCTATCTCTGTCCGTGAATTTTAAGAGAGAGACACTTTCCCTCTAGAGATGGGTCGTACTAGGTTTTTCTGATACTAAGTATTCCGAGTACTAGTACGTTCTAATACCTATTCCAAATACCTGTTCCAAAATACTAGGTAGTATTTTATATTAGCCAGTTCGCCAGAGAAGACGTACAAGAGTACACGTACAAGAGAGTATCGTACTGCGGTACTGGTACTGTTTCTCGTGTTAAATACAGCACGAATCTTTATTACTTGTGTTAAATACAGCACGAATCTTTATTACTCGTGTTAAATACAGCACGAATCTAATTATTGAGTTGCTCTCAAATGTGCTGTAGCGAAATGAGACGCGGACGGCAAGACCTTGAGACGCTTGAGTAACAAACGACTCGTACTCAAGTACTCAAGAAGTATTTGTACTGGAAAAGTAGGCGCGTACGCCATACGCAACCAAAGACAATGTAGACGCATGCGCCTACAATCGAGTATAGTGAATAGAGAGAGAGAGAGAGAGGGAGTGAGAGTGAGCGAGAAAGAATGAGTGAGTAGTTGAATAGTTCTATAACGAGAAATGAGCTAATAATAGCTACTGTACAACTGCAAATTACAAAGCTCCACTCCCACTCCGTAAATTGGAGTGGGGACTTGAAGTCGCGTAGTTTACTAGTTTCTAGAAATACTCACAGATATCTGAGTATTTTGTTCTTCGAATACTAGGTGCTAGTCCGTACGTTCAAATACTCAGTAAAAATACCTGTTCCAGTAAATACGCCTCATCTCTAGTTCCCTCACTTCGCCTTTTCACGCAAATGTATCACCAAGTTTACTAACTTATATACCATATTAATATAATTTTCAATCCAAATTTCATGTTTGCATATAGAATGTTCGTTTATGAAATGAGTGTCTGATAATTTTTTAATATAACAATACTTGGCGATACCTATATATTAAGTGATAGCCGCGAGCCGTAGCAGGTATCTGTTCAATCAGAGAGATAAGCTGCGTTCTCGTAGGTCCTGTTCGTAACGGTGACCGATTAGATTGGCCAGCAAAAAAGACACTGTTCTCTGCTGTAGAATCACTTCCTGGTGGTTCGGAACCCACCTAAAACTGTAGGTCCAACTCATCAATCACCATCATCCAAATCATTACCCACGCACAGGTCTCAGACCTATGTGGGCTTCATTCTAAAAAAATATATATATATTTCATACTTATAACTGTCGAATATTATTTGCAAGAATAAAGTAATCAATCAATCAATCAATCTTTTCTCTTTGAGGATGAATCCCACATGGGTCTGTAACATGTGCGTGAGTAATGAGTTGGACCTACTGTTTTTAGGTGGGTTCCGAACACGTACTGTTGATTCTCCAACTGGTAGTGAATAGAGCGCATGCGCAAACTGTGTAGCAAAGCCGTGGCCACTGCTTGTCTGCATAAAACAACAAAAAGACTAAGCTTACTAACCTTTATATACTTAATATACTTTCTATGATGTTGAAGATCCATCTTGTTTCCACTAATATGTAATAAAAACTTAAAGAACACTTTTAAGTGGAAACTAACTCACGTTATGGCGTGACGGCCGTTTCACTCTGTTGTCAAGAGTCAACTCAAGAGCATCGTCAGACGACCCACAGTACACTGATTTAAGGCATGAGTTTGAGGGTTATGGATGTTGGAAGACCCTTGAGTTAATTTCCACTTAAAAGTGTTCTTTAAGTTTTTAATACTTTCTATACTTAATACAGTATCCCTCAGTACAGAAAGGTTAGTTGGTTAGGTTTTTTTGTTGTTTTATGCAAACAGTTCGCGCATGCGCGCTATTCCCTACCAATTGGAGAATTAACGGGTCGTGGTTGCGAACCACCGGGAAGTGATTTTACAGCAGACAACAGTGTCTTTTTTGCTGGCCGATCCAATCGGTCACCCTTACAAAGAGGGCCCTGAAGAGCGATGCTTATCTAATCTACGGCTCACGGCTATCACTTGCCCATTTCTTACCCGGGGAACCAGCTGTACTCGGTGGAGGGTGACCCGGTGGCGGTTAGCGACATGGCTCGACTCAGTGTTATGGTTTCGTGGAGATAGCCCTCTGGATTGACATAGGTGCCCTGTGGTCCGTCCACTGACATAGCTATTATGTCACACTGGTGTCCCACCCTATTCTGACAGTGGCTGCACAAAAACATTTGGCACTGCAACACACACACACAAAACAAACATTACCAACCAAAAAATACTCATTACATACGCAAATCAGGCTTGACAACATATATGATCCCTCCTAGATCACAACAATGATACATTATAAAAACTTGAAAAACACTTGAGTTGAAATTATGACTCACGTTATGGAGTGACGGCCGTTTCACTCTGATGTTAAGAGCATCGTCAGACGACCCACAGTACACTGACTGGAGGCAAATGCCTTAAGGTGATGCCTTAAATCAGTGTACTTTGGGTCGTCTGACGATGCTCTTAACATCACAGTGAAACGGCCGTCACATCATAACGTGAATTAATTTCCACTTGAAAGTGTTTTTCAAGTTTTTATTATATATTAGTGGAAACAAGATGGATCTTCAACATCATCATCATAATATATTATTTTTCCAAACGATACAAAAACAATATTCACATGTACATGTACTTTTTGCTTTTCTGGTGAGTACATAGGAAGAATCGTGTAACAATTCCTTTTTTAAATGTAATTTTACAATTATATACGTTATTAAACGTGTTCTGTTTAAAGTTGCATGTTTATTTTCGCTTATTTTTATGAACATGACAATAGATTCTATTATAAACGATGAAATCGTCAATTTTTATAATAAATAAATCAATTCTTTGTCCGTTTGAATTGATATTTATTCAAGATTAATAATTATTATACAAAAATATAAATAAACGACAAATTAGAAATTACTTATTCTTAATAAAGTAAATGCGTATGGATTGTATTGGTGGGGAGACCCTTACGGGTAGTTCCACCTCGCCTATTCAGCCATGTTTATTTATTTAGTACAAAGCATAGAAGGAAGCTTACAGGCCTACGCCCAAAAAAGCTTCCTTAACACAGTTTACATAAAATCATTTAACTGTATAATCATTAAAGTTAAAGATACATTTATACATTTAAATGGAAAAATACTGTTTAAAAATGTTATTGGAAACATGGTGGACCTGCAATTTTAGGTGGGTTCCGAACCACCGGGAAGTGATAGCAGAGAACACAGTCTTTTTTGCTGACCAATCCAATCGGTCACCCTTACAGAGAGCGCCCAGGAGTTTCGTAGCTTATCTCTGATTGAACAGATACCTGCTACGGCTCACGGCTATCACTTCCCTCATTCTTAATCGTAGACCTAAATATGAAACCTATAAAATTTCTTACATGAATAATAACCTAAATTTTATATAATGTCAGTATTGCTAAGTTGATTAGAGTAATTCGATCCCAATAAAAATCATTGATAATAAAGGGAAGTGATAGCCGAGTGCCGTAGCAGGTATCTGTTTAATCAGAGATAAGCTACAAAACTCCTGGTCGCTCTTTGTAACGGTGACCGATTGGATTGGCCAGCAAAAAAGACTCTGTTCTCTGCTGTAAAATCACTTTCCCAGTGGTTCGGAACCCACCTAACACTGTAGGTCCAACTCATCAATCACCATCATCCAATTCATTACCCACTCACAGGTCTCAGACCTATGTGGGCTTCATCCTCCGAAAAAAAATAAACGTACGGCTTTTATTGGTGGGAAGACACGGGTAGTTCCACCTCGCCGTTTGAGCCATTTTACGGAGAACATAGCGGACCTACTATTTTAGGTGGATTCCAAACCACCGGGTTAAATTATAATTGATATTTTTGACGACACCAGCAAAACCGAAGTTTGAGCGCTGGCAATCAATTTCATTCTATTTCCTCTCCTACTGTTTAAATCCCTCGTTTTCCAGCGCGTAAATTTCGTCAACAGACGACAGCATAAAGACGTTTATATAATAAGATTAGTGAATAAATAGAATGCAATATCCACCTTTTCCAGCACAGACAGTTCCCAGCGCAGTCGTTGAATAGGCGAATTCAATTTCAGTGTAACCAGTCTTTGCTTGGGAGGCAGATTTTGAGCGACCCAAAACGACAGCTGTGTCGGATTTTTAGGTAGTTCAAAGTCTCTTCCTATAAAAAAAAAACACACACACACAAATCCAACAATTAAAAATACAACTACTTGAAATTCGAAAAGAACAGTTAAAACAAAAATTATTAATTCTACTGTGTTCTTTGGTTAACATTTTTTAAAAAGCAAATTTTTTCAAATATTTTTCGTTTTTTTGTACTTTATTCATTTTAAAATATTCTTCTTTCTTCATTTATATATATTTTTTGCATTAATAGTCTAAAATAAGCTTTCATTCCATATTATTGAACGAGCGAAGCGAGTTCTTCCTTTTGACTTGAGGCTCGAGGCGTTGTGTGTTTGTATGTTCAAATCAACTGTATCAATCAACTTCAAATTTGAAACACAGATTATTGGCATCTTTAGACAGGTCGTTTGGCAATGAAATTGACCCACTCCTTCATCCTTTTTGAGGCGAAACAAAAGGATAGGTTCTCAACCCTTCATTAATATATCTATATTTAAGAAAATAGTTGTTTTCACCATATGGAATTCGCAATAGATTTCAAAATATATTTTAAGCTATCATCAGCTGTAGATGAATAAATGCGATCAGGCTTTTTATAGGATCTCTATAAGCTGATATACTAATTTCATTGCCCTGACATATGGTTATATAAACAGCTATTTTTCATGTGGTAAATATATCTTCTCTATAGATTGATACACTAATTCCATTGCCCTGATATATAGGTATATGGGGGCGGTAGGTATTTTTTGTGGAAAATAAATCTGTGTATCAGAGCAACAATGAAATTGAATTGAAGTGATAGATGTCTTGTGAATTTTATCTAAATCAGTATCTTCAAATCAGTACCTTCCCCTACGATAAGCTTCCCAAATGAGTTTCCCTTTCCAAAATTAGTTGTTTGCAAGCGAGTTCTCCAGCCCGTTGGGCTCACTAGTTATTATTATTATTATTATTATTATTATTATTATTCACGTATATTATTCACCCCTTTGGGATCACATTAAGCACTTTGGTTCTTCTTGTGTAGTTTCCAGGCTGCTTTCATATTTTCACTCATGTTCTTCTTTCTTTCTCCTGTCCATTTCTTTCTTCTGACGTCACTTCCCATTTATTTAATGCTTGCCTAAATTCGTCCCGGTTTTGAACCTGTTGTGTAGTTAGTTTAATTTCTGCCAAGATGGTCTCTGTGATGGTATTTTCTGCCCATTTTATTCCCTTCAAGTTCTCTGTTGCCAGTAGAATTTGTTTTGTTAGCCTGGTGTCTGGTAATCGATGGATGTGTACATAGAAATTCATACGTCTTTTCCTGATCCATATCATTATTATTATAATTATTATTTTGATTATTATCATTATTATAAGGTATTACTTTAACCCTTTGAAATAATTAATATATTTTGTTATGTTCGGCCAGCGCTCAAGCTTTGCTTTGCTGCGTCAATGAACATTAATCTGGTTATTTATTTATTCTTGTCAAATTGTACTGCTATTTTTGTGTATTTCTGTATTTTTTTGTCAACAAATTTGATTTTAAAATGTTTTGAAAGAGCATCCCTATAAATGCGTGCAGAAATTTGCATAGAACATGTAAACAAATCAAACTGTGAGTGTGAGTGTGTGTTTGTATATGTATGTGTGCATGTAAATAAGACAGAATAATGTAAAATCAGACCCCGTTACATGTTTGGGACATCTATATGAATGTTCGATTCATGAAGTATTTTCAAAGTATAGGCTATTATTGTAAAGCTACGTAAACGTTCTAGGTCTATATATATTGTAATAATACAATTATTTTCAATAAATTCAGATCTAACCTCGTTTAAGGTACTCGAGTTCATTCTCGACCCGAGCCACCAGCTTAGGCGGATGGTATTGGTCGTAGACCCACAGCGGCCATCTTGTCATTACTGCTCCTCGCTTACGAAAACTAAACAAACAAAAATATATACAAGCATTAGTAAACAATCCTGTCTCATCAAGAGCTACTTGCTGTTATCTGTCGACGAAACTCTAACGCTGGAGAATAAGGAATTTAAGGTGGTTGAGAACCAGGAGGAGGAGGAGATAGATAAATAGATTTATTGATCAAAGGTATTGCTAGGTCTGATAAGACCCATTGCATACATTGCTGTTAAAATATTCATTCAACTGTACACAGAGGAGGAGGGGAAGGAGGAGGAGGTGAGGGAGGAAAAAGGTGACAAGGAGGATGTGTTGGTGAAGGAGTAGGAGGACACGGAGGATGAGGAGGAGGAGGAGGAGGAGAAGGAGGACTAGGAGAGGAGGAGAAGGAGGACTAGGAGGAGGTGGTGGTGAAGGAGGAGGAGGTGGTGATGGTGAAGGAGGAGGAGGTGGTGATGGTGAAGGAGGAGGAGTAGAATGAGCCGGAGGTGGAGGTAGAAAAGGAGGTGGTGGTTGATGAAGAGGAAGAAGAAGAGGTGACGGAGGGGAAAGATGAGGAGCATGAGGAAGGAGGAGGAGGAGGAAAAAGAAGAAGAGGAGTAGAACAAAGAGCAGGAGGAGGAGGAGGAGAAGAAGGGCGAGGAGTATGAGAAACCGACTTCTCCTTCTACTTCTCTCTCTCCTAATTTACTCCAGCTGTCCAAAATCAAAAATCAATGAAACTGTTGATAAGATGAATGAAGATATTGATCATATTATAAAATGGACTAGGGAAAATGGTCTTAAGCTCAATCCTGTAAAAACGCAACCTATAATCATTGGTTATTCACGCTTGTTAAATAGTATTGACTTGAACCTAACTCACAAAATCACTGTTGATGGCAATGTAATACCATACTGTAGTTCAGTTAAAAACTTGGGTATAACCATGAACTCAACTCTTGACTGGTCGGAGCAAGTTATTAGAACATGTAAGAAGGTTTTTTCAGCAATGCATCCCTTGAAAAAAATGCAAGATATTCTTCCCAGAAGTGTCCGATTGTTACTGGTCAAATCTCTCATCTTTCCACATTTCCTATACTGTAATTCTGTAATGAATGACATAACAGTCATTCTGAATGATAGACTGCAGCGCAGTCAGAACTACTGTCTTCGGTACGTCTACTCTCTTAAATGGCATGAACGAATTACTCAATCCCACATTGCAAGTTCAACTCTCAAACTCCCGGATCAGAGACTATTCAGAATAAACAAACTTGTGAAAGAAATCCTCAAATATGGCAAACCGAATTACTTTAAAAAAGATTTCAAATTTGTTTCTGAAGGCAGACAGAATAATGTTTCCCATACTAGAACCGGGGATAATACGCTTAGGATACCGAACCACCGTACTACAATCTATACCAAATCATTTGTTGTAAGTGCTTGTCGGGCTTGGAACGCACTTCCTAATTCCATTAGGTGCATTGAGAGTCGAGCGGGCTTCAGCTCGTCATTGAAGAGGTATCTTTTGGAGAGAATGACTGCATCTTTTCAACCATAGAGCACATGCATGGCAACCTTCATCTTTCATTTTGTAAATAATATCCCATCTGTATTGTTCAGAAAATATTAAAAAAAAACACACAATTTCAATTATGTTCAATCACTTCTATTTTTTTTTTCAATTTGTTTATAAACTTTATTCTATTACTACTAATTATATAGTCTCGCAGTTCGAAGTTATCAAGGTTAAGTTTGAATGGACGAATTTTTGTCCAGACTTCGCCCTTATTACGTAAATGCTACACATTAAATCTCATTGTTAATATCCAAAATCTTTCTCATATACAATCTATTGTGTTGTTAATAATATGCTCTTTAATCAGCCACAATTATATTTTGTAAATTTACGTAAATAAAGTAATTTTATCTTTATCTTATCTTATCCTATCATTTGTGGGTTCAAGTGGAAGAGGGGGCTTTTATGCCTCAACTTCGCCCACAGTCATTTTATAAATTGTAAAGTGAAAAATAAAGTCAATTTATCTATATATCTATCTATCATTTGTCCTCTTTTTTCTTCTTCTTTCATTCATCCTCTTCCTTCTCCTTTCATTCATCCTCTTTCTTCTCCATTTTTTCTACTTTTTCTTATTTCATTGGTTAAATTTCGTCTTCTTCATTCATTCGTCCTATTTCTTCTCCTTTCATTTCTCCTCTTTTTTCTTCCATTTGCCCTATCCTTCTTCTCTCTCGTCCTCTTATTCTTCTTCCTCTTACTTTTTTTCTTACTAAAACTACAATAGTCACCATGTTACCGTTTCACACATAGAATAATAGTTTCAAAATTTCTAGAAAGTCCCAGAAGACTTTACAGTCTTAACTCCGTCTAATAAAGAATTTTTCATTCATTCATATCTTCCCCACGAAACAATCGACTAAGAAAATCGATAGTCGATATGACAGCGATAGTTGTTATGCTTAGCTTTAGGTTTGGTACAGATATCGATTATCGAAATTTTCATTTGTTTGACTGTTTCGTGGGGAAAATACGGTACTGCAACCATAATAAATCATACAAGCGGTCGGTCGATGAAGCTGTAATAAGATTCTATTATCGATATTTACCTAACGGAGTTTGAAGATCGACATCGATTGATGTGAGGATTTATGTGATGGAAGGCGTCCAGCAACACCACTTCAGGCAGGATGCGCACTTTAGCTAGGTATAAATGTCTGAAAAACGTAATAATTTATTTCATTTTAACATCCGATTTGTTGGAAATTATCATTTTAATAATTTTGATGTAACTATGTATAGTACCTTATCCGATTTCGACTCTGGGTGACTCTGCAGACCTCAACATTATGTTTTGCTCCAAAGAACGTACTACACAAACGAGTGAGGTAGGTTGCGATTACATTCCTCACTGAGTTAACAGAATTGTATCTATTATTTTTTTTTTGTAGATTACGTCTTGAAGACTCCAGTTAATGAGTATGAGACAAGTCAGATCAACAATATTATACACTAGATACCATAATTACTATATCAATTAGTTGAGGTGAGGCTTAATTTTGATGTGAAAGGAACTCTTGTACACTATAAAAAGCTTTATCAACTAAATATTTTTTCAATTGTTTTTTAAATATTTCTATATTTTCAAGACTCTTTAAAAATTGCGGTAGCTTGTTGTAGAATTTCCTACCAATATAACTAGGTTTTTGTTTGAATAAGCTACTATTGTGACTCACCAAGTGATAATCTCCTCGGCTTCTTGTATTATAATCATGTACGTCAAGATTTTGGTTAATATCATTCGTTTTTACATATAAAGTAGCTTCATACACATATAAGCAGGGTTGCTAAGCCCACCGAAAAAAATTCTGAAGCTTTGCTCAACAGCCCACTCCTACCAAAACTCAGGGTCTAGCTGTACAGGCAAATGTGTCTAGTGTCTAGCACACCTCTCAGCTACTTCCTGCGAATGTTTTTCTCGGGTATTAGGCAAATCTAAATTCTTAATTTTCAACCAATTACAATCACTATAATTACTACTAGTAGTAGTTCTCTGATCTCACGTTCAAGAATAAGAGTGCTTGCACAGAGGAGCATACTCAATGATAATCACCACAGCAAAATTAAACACAGTCATCGCATAGTCTATTTCATGTCTATTTTTCGCAAAAGTTCACTCTGTATCACGTGTGTGTTTTCCATGTGTGAGACAGCTGATTGCTTAAATTAAATTTGAAATGTCTGTTGAATGACTTTATAAAACAATATAATTTTTTTTTAGGATGAAGCCCACATAGGTCTGAGACCTGTTCGTGGGTAATGAGTTGATTGATGAGTTAGACCTACAGCTTTAGGTGGGTTCCGAACCACCGGGAAGTGATTTTACAGCAGAGAACGTGTTTTTTTTTGCTGGCCAATCTAATCGGTCACCGTTACAAACAGGACCAACGAGAACGCAGCTTATCTATATCTGATTGAACAGATACGTGCTACGGCTCGCGGCTGCAATGTGTATATAATTTACTTAGTAATCAATTGTTATTACACTGAATTGAAATGTTAAAAATGATTTGTTTCAAACAAATATGTAATCTTATGAATGATAACTTTATTCATATGAATAAGGCTCAACCAGATGTGTAAGGGGATCTTTTCCCCCTTTTTAAATATTATTTAAATGCAACCACATTTAAAAACTCCTTACACATACATCGCTGCGCATTACTAAAAGGAACATTCATGCCAAATTTCAAAGAAATCGGTTCACGCTTTCAGCCGTAAATGCATCACAGACAGAATGCAAAACGGTCGACTTGAAACAGAAACCTCTCTTCGTTCGATCAGCTACTACTAATTTCTTGAATAATAAGACGAAGTAGTCACAGCCACATTTATTATAGTGAGATACTAGTTTCGGTTGTTACACCATAATCAATTTCAAATAGACTAAAACTAACGTACAGAGTAGCTTAATATATACTAAACACGGAATGATACTATTGGCTAAGGGATAGGCCGACCTTCATCACACTATTTTCAATAAATGTGGTTGTGACAGCTTCGTCTTATTATTCATTATGGATATCTTCCATAATATCACCTTCGCCACTACAAAAAAAGTACTACTACTTCTATTATTTCCATCACCATTACAATAACTCTACTAATTATAAAGATTGAAGTTAAATCTACTGAACGGTAACACTCTACTCAACAGTATTTTAACATAATAACATGTGGATTATCTACACAACTAAGCTTTGCAGGGTGGCCACTCATTTTAAAATTAAAAATTCATGAGTAATTCCCGGATGAGTAATTTTCCAGGTAGAGTATCTGCGGTATTTGAGGAACAACAACAAGATATATACATTCATAAGGCATTTCAGTTTGATCTTCCATGACGAATTGGGAATAGCATATTTAAATTTTCAAATATATTGATAATTTTTGACACTGCAGTCTATTTTTGTGAAGAATTAATAAGTTTTTTTAACTACTCATGTGTGTGGAGTGCTTTCGGACAGGGTCCATTTTCAACACTCAGTTAGTTAAAAAACGAAAAATTCCTCACAAAAATAGACTGCAGTGTCAAATTTATCGATATATTTGAACATTTATAATGTATTCTGAGTCATACTTTTATCAATGAAGCCATGTATATGTATGTATAGTACCATAGCCGATTCCGGCCATTGGTGACTCTTCAAACCTTGATGAAAGTCTCATTCCGAAGAGAATGAAGCCATCAAAATACTTAATTTCAAAATGTAATTGATTGATTTATATCATGACTAAAAATAAACGATTAGTATTTTGAGTTTATTGTTATGGTGCACTTTACTAAATTAATTGGCATTTATGAAACATTCATGAGTAAATGGAAAAATTCATGAGGAATTCACGGAATTTTTCCCGGTTATGTAAAATCACGAGGATTTCCAGGTTCTCCCGGTTTTCCCAGTAGGTGGCCACCCTGCTTTATAAGTCTTTATAAGCAATCTGATAGGCTCTCAAGAATCTAAGAGATTAAGTAAATCTACTTCAATATGCAAAAGCAACGATAAAGTAATAAGGGATGATAGGGAAGTACCGGTACTCACTGTGTTCCATCAGAATATTCAATACATTCGTAACAAAATAGATAGAATCAAAGTATTTTTTAAAGAAGAGGCTCCTGATATAGCTATTTTCACAGAGCATGGTTTAAAAGAAGATGAATTGTCACAACTTAATATTCCGAACTATTCATTGAAAACGTCGTATTGCAGGACATCTCATCGAAGTGGGGGAGTAGCTATCTTCACTAAAAATGCTAAGAATATGCAAACATTTAATTTAGAATATGTAGAGAAATTTGCTGTGGAAATGGATTTAGAAGTTACTGGTTTGAGAGTAAAAATCGACGATAATTTCGAAGTAGCGGTGTTAGGTATTTACAGGTCACCAAATGGGGAATGGAACAATTTTTGTGAACTATTCAATAGGCTTTTAGAGATTACTACTACTCGTTTTACAAACGTTATTGTAGCGGGAGATTTCAATACAGACTTTGCAACACAGAATAAAATGACAGAAGATTTAAAGGATATTATATGCATGAATAACTTGGAAATAAAAGTTCATGAATATACCAGAGTCACAAGAACATCACAAACAATAATTGATAACATCCTTACTAATATAGATTACTCTAAAACAAGATTAGGCGGCTCGGAACTATCTGATCATGACTATCAAATCTTAGAGGTGGGGTTGCAAGGTCATAAATCAATTAAAAAGAGTAGAGTAATGAAAGAAATTCAACAATGTGAACAGGGGAATATCGATTGTTTGAAGCAGAATCTGCTACAAGAAAACTGGAGTAGGGTTTACAATAGTGATATTACTATGAGTTGTCCAGTTAAAAAAGTCCCTGTAAAGAACAAATTAGAAAAGATTGGAGAGTGGATAACTGATGATATCCTTGCAGAAAGAAATAGGGTTAAAGATGTATATGATGAATTCAAACTATCTAGAAATATGTTAAGTGAAGATAATTACAAAGCGCTAAAGAAAAACTATACAAAAGGAGTAAAAAGAGCGAAATGTAAGAAAACAGCTGAAATTTTGAATAATAGTGTGTACTTTAACACAGCAGTGTGGGATGTAATAAACAAAAATAGGCAAGTAGCTCATGTAGATGCTTATACTAGTGTCCCCAGAATAATTAACGAAAATAACAAATATATTGATGATAGTGTAGACATTTGTAATTTCTTTAACAGATATTATCAACTGGTTGCTAAGAATCTTCAAAAATCTCTTAATACAGGTATTAGTGATGCAAACATGAGGAATACTGAGGGGATTCAGAACGAATTAAAATTCCACCCAGTATGCCAAGACGAGTTGTCAAATATCATTGATAGTTTAAATAATAAAAAAAACTGTAGGAATGGATGGGGTATCCAGTAAAATTCTGAAAGAATGTAAAGATCAATTGTTAGACCCTTTGATTCATCTGATCAATCATTCATTAGAACAAGGTGTTTTTCCAGATAACTTAAAAGAGGGGAAGATCTTGCCAATCTTCAAAAGTGGTGATAGAGAAAAGGTAGAAAACTATAGGCCCATTAGTATTTTAAATGTAATAAGTAAAATTTTTGAAAGAGTAGTTCTAAATAGGTTACTTCTGCACCTTCAAGAAGCTAACTTTATCTGTGATGAACAACATGGCTTCCAGAAAGGGAGATCAACAAAAACAGCCATAGTTTCTCTAGTTGAAAAACTAATAGATATAATAGATTCAGGTGATAAAGCTACTGCAATCTTCTTAGATCTGTCAAAGGCATTTGATTGTGTTAATCATAGAACTTTATTGGAAATACTGCAAAATGTAGGTGTAAATGGGGTTGAACTGAAATGGTTTGAATCATATCTTATTGGGAGAAAACAATGTGTAGAACTAACTACAGTAGTTGGTAATAGTATAGTAAAGAATAAATCTAATAAATTAGAGGTGCAAGCTGGAGTGCCTCAGGGGTCAATACTAGGTCCATTGATTTTTTTGTTATATGTCAACCGTTACCTAAAGAATTAATTAGTGGTAGAGCCCTCTTATTTGCTGACGATACATCACTCATTTTCAGCAATTCCATTCTAGATAATTTAGAAATAAGTGCCCATATAGGTGTGCAGTCCATTGTCCAATTTTTAAACCAGTTGAAATTAACTATAAATAGTAAAAAATGCCAATACCTTCAATTCAAAAACAAACATAATTTAAATGAAGATAGGGCTATAAACGTGTTTGTAAACGATAATCAATTAGACCAGGAAGAAAAAATTGCATTTCTAGGAGTTATGTTGGATAGACGATTGACCTGGACTCCATACATTGAGAAAATATGTAGTAAAATTTCATCTGGGGTATTTGTCCTGCGACAGCTCGCTAGATTGAATGACAAAAAGTTACTTTTTACAGCTTACCATGGGCTCTTACTGTCACATATTAGGTATGCTATCTTAGTATGGGGTAATTCATCAAAACAAAATCTTGATAGGGTGTTTAAGATCCAAAATAAAGCGGTTAGGTGTATAGAAAGAGTAAATAGATTAGATTCATGTAGGCCGTTGTTCAAGAGACTTGGTCTCCTAACTGTACCCTGCTTATATGTGTATGAAGCTACTTTATATGTAAAAACGAATGATATTAACCAAAATCTTGATGTACATGATTATAATACAAGAAGCCGAGGAGATTATCACTTGGTGAGTCACAATAGTAGCTTATTCAAACAAAAACCTAGTTATATTGGTAGGAAATTCTACAACAAGCTACCGCAGTTTTTGAAGAGTCTTTTTTTCAATTCAATTCTTTATTTTTTTTCTCACCAAAGTCATTACAACTGACAATATACATTTAAGAAAATACAAATAAATATAAAAATTCTAACACATTAACAAAATAACAGTAACATATGGAGTGAGAAATGACCTAACCAACTATGGTTACATGTACTAGGATAGGTCAAGTTAGGGAATTGGTAAGGATAAGGATGGGATCAAAAAGGTTGGATTGTATGGGAAAAACTATTCATCTTGGAAGAAAGCTCAGAATCTGAAAAAGTATCTATGTCTAATCCAATTTTCAATTATCATTTTAGTAACTTTTGACTTATATCTACTATGATGCAAGAAATCTTCTGGAACTTCATTGATGATTTTTGTGCTAATATAAATTAATTGTCTCCTAATTGATTCTATGTTCGTATTGTAAACTTTGTACTGATTTGTTGAAGGCCTCAAACTGTAATGTCCTACCATGTTATTGTTTGTGAGTGGAAAACTTATTTTATATTTAACTATGTACTTGATAACATTTTTAACATATAGCTGCCTTAGAGTTAAAACTTGAAATTCCGAAAAAAGAAGGTTTGTAGGAAAGTGCCTAGGTTTATTTAATATGCTTTTTATTATTAACTTTTGTGTGGTAAATAATTCATTTAGGTGATTATTGAAACATCCACCCCAGATTGCTATAGCATACTGTAAAAGAGATTGAACTATTGCATAATAAAGCATTTTCAATTGATTAAAACTCAGAATTTTTTTAACTTGATATAATTTGTAGGAGAGGAATTTCATTTTTTTGCACAAGAATTTAGTATGAGCATCCCATTTGAGGTATTCATCTATTATGATACCTAGGTATTTTGTACTTGCAACTCTCTTTAAACAAGGACAGTTACAACAAGAGTTGAGATCCGAATTGCAACCTTTGTGAAGTTTAAGTGATTTATTTCTGTCGGGTTTGCCAGTTTTTGTGAAAGAAAAAGTTATGTAATTTGATTTATTTATATTCAGACATAAGCTATTGCTGTCCAACCAGGTTTTTATTTTAGAAACATTACGTTCAGCTTTGCCAAAGACTTCATTCCATGAGTTACCAGAGAATATTGCTGCTGTATCATCAGCAAAAGAAATTAAAGTGGAGTCATTTAAATTTAATTTCATAAGGTCGTTTACATATAAAATAAACAATATAGGAGATAAAACTGTACCCTGTGGAAGTCCATAATCTGTTAGCTTATTGGTGCTATTGGTATCATTTATTGTTAAGGATTTGGTTCTGTTAAGAAGATAGCTTTTTATTAAGTTCAAGAAAACTCCTCTAAACCCATACCTCTCAAGCTTTTCAAAGAGTAAGCCATGAGGAATAGTGTCAAAGGCTTTTCTTATGTCAAGGAAAACGGCTATTGTTTTTTGATTTTCATTTAAGTTTTTTGAAACAGTGTTTGTAAAATTTACTAGTGCGTCTTCTGTATTCTTATCATTTAGAAATCCATATTGGTTTGGATGAATTATATCATGTTTGTTTAAGAATTTCATGACCCTTAACTTGATAATCTTCTCCATGATCTTAGCTAAGTTACTAAGTAGACTTATAGGCCTATAATTACTGGGATCTGTAGGATCTCCCTGCTTGAAGAGTGGCTTTATTTTGGCTGCTTTGAAATGGTTCGGAAAGTAACCTTGCTCGAAACATCTATTGAAGATATGACTAAGTGGTTGCGAAATTGGATGAGCTATGGTTTTTAGTACCTTGTTGCTTATATTATCAATTCCTGGACAATTATTTTTTAGTTCCATGATAATAGCTTCTACTTCTGGGGGAGAAGTAGGTGACATGAAAAAAGAAGTTGCAATACGTTGTAGATTTGTGACTGTAGAAGTTACCTCAGTTGAATCATTAATAATATTTATATTCTCTGCTTGGATCTTTCCAACATTAGTGAAATAATCATTTAATTCAACAGCACCTACCCCGATTCTCTCAACCTCCCTCCCAGCATTATCAATTACCTCATTGATATATCTCCATAATTTTAGGTTATTATTTTTACATTCTCCTATTCTATTTTTATAATACATTTCTTTAGCCCCATCAATTATTCTATTCAAGGTATTACGATAAGCCCTGTACTCTTCCCTCAACGTAACATTTTCAGGATCTTTTCTTAGTTTATTATGCATTTTATCCCGTTTAATTATTGATCTAATAATACCTAAGGAAATCCAAGGTTTTAAAGGGCGTTTGTTGTGAGGGATTTTTTTGATAGTTTTACATTTATTTATTAATTCAACTAAGCGATCAACGAATTTTTCAATGATTAAGTCTATACTATTATTTTCTGTTAATAGAGAATTCCATTGTTCATTTTTAACATAGTCATTAAGGAGATCAGAGTTCATTTTAACATACATTTTAGGATTAATTTTACTTTGTTGAGATGAATTTTTGTTATCATTGCCCAAGGAAATTGCTACAGAGTAATGGTCTGAGATTGTTGTTTTAAATATGTTGCCTAGGCTATATTTAAAATTATTTTTTGCATTTTTGAAGAAAATATGATCAAGGCAAGATTTAGTTGTATCGGTTACTCTTGTGTTTCTATTTATATAGGATCTGTAACCCTTACTTTGCAAAATATTTAAATATTCCTGTACAGGTATACTATTTAATTGAATATTTATATTAATATCACCAGCAATACATACACTTACTTCGCTGGGTATATTATTCAAGTTATCACTTAAGCTATTTAAAAATAAGTCTATGTTTTTATTACATGGGGATCTATAGATGCCGATAATTTTTAATATTTTATTTTTGTATTTTAAGTTTACACTCAGAGAATTTGAATCGGATATGTCGCAAGCCACCATATTGAATTCTATATCGTTTCTTACATATATACACAGTCCATCACATTTATTGAGATTGGTATTTTTATTTATTGCGGTATATCCAGGAATGTTAAACATAAAGGGTACATTCTCGTTAAGCCAAGTTTCCGTTACAATTATGACATGAAAATCTAATTTGAAATTATCAAGACAACATAACAATTGGTTAAAATTTGCGTTAAGACTACGTATATTAGTGGTGAGTATATTTAAGAATTCTACATTTTTTCCATCTGTACTGGGAGTGTAATTACAATAGTCATCAATTTCAGCAGTTTGATTTTCCTTATCTAATACGTGAAAAATTTCATCTATATTAGCCATGTTCATTTTTGAATGGAAAAGTAATTTGTTCTATCGATTTGCTGCTGCTGCACTTTTATGTACTCTGGACAATTTCTGTCATTGACCTTATGTTTGCTGTCTCTCTTTGCATTTTTACAATTTGTACATGTTGGCTCATTTAATTTGTTTGGACAATTTTTATACTCATGTCCAACAGATGCGCAATGAGAACAAATATTTGTATCTTTTTTGCAATATTTACCAATATGGTTAAAGCCCTGACATTTAAAACAGCGTGAAGCAGAAATAAAATCTTTGACATTGCATGACTGCCATTCTATGAAAATTCTAGCCTTATTTATTACTTTACTCCTCATTTCAGAAGTGCATTCAATTACCCAGTGCACATAATCTTTGTTTTTAGGGCCAATTTTAAATTTAGGAATAAATGAAGTTTTGAATATATTTTCATTCATTTCTTTAAAATTTCGGAAATAAGTTTCACTTACTAATTCGGCATCTGTGAATACTGCTGGTACATTATATATTATAATTCTAGGGGTTTTTGATTGAGGCTCACTCACCTTCAGGTCAGGATTTTTCAAAATCTTATCGCCTAGAATGTTTTTTTTGTCCGCAGTTTCATTAAGAACAAACAGAACCCTACCCCCTCGCACATTCACTGCTTTTTTGATTCCTAAACTTTGTTCCTTATTAATAGATTCTTTTATTGTATTCCTAATTTTATCACAACTTTCTTTCTCAGTTCCTTGTAATTTGTTTGGCTTCACTATGATAACATTATCAACCGGCATAGATCGTCGTATGTTCAGCTCCTTCCTTTTGACGTTATCCTGTAGATCTGATTTTCTTCCCGGCAGACGAACAGCTTCTACATAAGTTTTTCGGGTTTCTTCTTTAACCTCAGTATTTTTCAGCAATGCGTCTAACTTTCCTTCAATAGCTTGAATTTTACTGTTAAAGTCCTTATTTTTCACATCCTTGCGAAGAATGGTGGCTGTTCTCACTTCGATCCTGTTCACAGCTACGTACATTTGACTGCACATTAACTGAAACCGTTCGTACTCGAATCTTGTGATTTTTTTCTTCTCGAACTCCGATGCTGCCCATGTAAGAAGATCACCGTGAACCCTTTTTAGCTGCTCAATATCTTCGTGATTTTCACTTTCTATGCTCCCCTTTGATGTTCCCGTAGGTGTTTTAGTTGCCAGGAATGATGGAGTTAGCTCTCCTGAACGCTGAAGAGATTGCGAATTAATATCTTCATCGCTGTCCGCTTCCTCGAATTCCGGAATAATACCCGGTGGAGGTCTTCTTGGAGTATTCATCTTTAATATTGTTGGATGAAATACATCATCTCTTCGATATTTGAGGAATAGTTAAAGCGAATAGGATAATTAGATAAACACCACGGAAAGAATACCTGCTGACTCACTACAAACTATTGTACTAGAAAAAAACTACAACTACGCTATTCCGTTGGATGTTAACGCTACTGCGTCTACGACTCGACTGTTGTCTACTACTACGAGTCTTGAAAATATAGAAATATTTAAAAAACAATTGAAGAAATATTTAGTTGATAAAGCTTTTTATAGTGTACAAGAGTTCCTTTCACATCAAAATTAAGCCTCACCTCAACTAATTGAAGTAATTATGGTATCTAGTGTATAATATTGTTGATCTGACTTGTCTTATACTCCTTAACTGGAGTCTCCAAGACGTAATCTACAAAAAAAAAGTACGTCAAATTTTCAGATCCAACGTACCGTATTTCATTTTTATGTTATTTTTCTAATAAAATTTTATCTTTTCCATGACGAAATACTTGCTTACAAATCTAATATCAAAACTGACCCTACACTTCTATTTAAATTACGATTTTTATTCACTTATGTGAGCGGGAGGCATTTCACTCCAAAGAATTAACGGCTGATGAAACTTATCTTTAGAAGTGAAATGCATCCCTCCCATAAAAGAAAGTAAACATCATAATTCAACAGTGCCAGTTTTGTTATTGAATTTGAATAAAAACTTAAACTTTGATGAATTCGACTCATTCCTCAAGACAACGGGCACTATTGAAAAGTTTGTAACTCACTATTGTGCAACAATTGTGATTACTCTGGCTATTGAAAGATCTCTTACAGCCATTTGTGTTGTGTGCATGCTCATTGTGTTAATACATGAATTGAGTATTTTTTCTTTGTAGTGGCGAAGGTGATATTGTGGAAGGTATCCATAATGAATAATAAGACGAAATTGTCACAACCACATTTATTATAGTGAGAAACTAGTTTCGGTTGTTATACCATTATCAATCTCAAACTTAAATTAAAGTACAGAGTAGCTTAATATATACTCAACATGGAATGATGCTATTGGCTAAGCGAGAAAGAGGCTGACCTTCATCGAAGGGATTGGCTGAAGGCCATAACAAGTCACGCCCCCTGGTGGGAGGAGTAACTACGATTCTATACTAACGTACATTCTGTACTTTAGTTTGTTTGAGATTGATGATGGTATAACAAAATTCAAATTCAAACAACCGAAACTAGTTTCTCAATATTTTTAATAAAATAATGTGGTTGTGACAATTTTGTCTTATTATTCATAATTGGGTATTTCTTTATTAATGCAATACTGACTGATATGTGCAACTGTCTAACACTGAGCACCGTCTAACACTAATTACTAATATGTACAACTGTTTAACACTGATACTGAGTGTCTAACGTCCTTAAACAGCTGTATCGATGGGTACTGCGGATGTTTGTGACAAATCACTATAATAAAAAAATTTAAAAAACTCACCCATCACTGTCTCTGTCCAACTGCACGGCTTTGAATCTCTGGCGCGCTTTGGCCTTGATGGTCAGCTGCCTCGTTTGTCCGGTCTCGTCCGTTTGCCTGTGGAACTCGTAGATCTCGGCAGTAGTGCCAACATAGTCGGGATCTTTCAGCTGTCCGCTACTCACTGGCCTACGCACAAACATTGAACATTCATACTCCAATATCAATAAGTTACAAATAATCATAATTTGAATATAAATACAGTGTCAGTTTTCATAATTAGATTGTTCATCAAGTATTTCGTCATGGGAAACGTCACAGATATCATTGTTATTGTTCGCATTCTCATGTGCGTATAAATCTATAATAATAAGCGTATGGCTTTTAATGGTGGGGAGACCCTTACGGGTAGTTCCACCTCGCCGTTTGAGCCATGTTACGGGGAAAATGGTGGACCTACTATTTTAGGTGGGTTCCGAACGACCGGGTAAGTGATAATGTTATAACATCAAGTCATTGAAGCTTGGTCACCCATCCAATCTATTTTTAACTATGACTGAAATGCTTTAAAACTCATTTTTCCCTTTTTTTCAGAGTATTTCTTATTAATAGTTATGCTGCTTTAGATGTAATCAACTTGTAATTTACGTTTTGTGATGATGGCATTTATAACGGTGACCGATTAGATTGGCCAGCAAAAAAGACACTGTTCTCTGCTGAAAATCACTTCCCGGTGGTTCGGAACCCACCTAAAACTGTAGGTCCAACTCTTAAATCACCATCATCCAACTCATTACCCACGCACAGGTCTCAGACCTATGTGGGCTGCATCCTCAAAAAAAAAAAAAAATATACAATCTGGAGTCAGCACTGACTAGAGCAATTGGCCGGAATATCGTGTCGTCTAATTTTGTCAAGTTGGCACTAAGTTGGGGACAAACACCGAGCCGAAATACAATCTAGTCTTGATGATAGTAATAATAATGATAATAACAATTTCAATTCAATTTATTTCTCAATATACACTCAGGTGATCACAAAACTCGATTTGAAATTAAATGTGTGCCCATTGTGTTGTCTAATGTTGTTAAGTTGGTACAGTAATAAGGAGGGGCACGCTTAGCTCTCAATCAGTGTTACCTCCAGTATAGTATTCTAGCTCAGTGGTTTTTTATGACAACATAGCCTAAAATAGGACAATTTCATTTGTAAAATATTACCATGTAACCATAATATGGCTAAACGGCGAGGTGGAACTATCCGTAAAAGGGGTTCTCCACCAAAAACGTTAATAATAATAATAATAATAATATATTTACAGTAGAATATAATAATAATTTATTCTATTAGAATGAAAGTTGATAAATGGGAGGTTGAAACAGTCTCGAAAGCTCCAAGAACCGGAATAAAATGGAGCAAAGAAAGAAAATCTGAATTCTCGCAGAAAATGAAAAATTATTGAGCAAACAAAAAAGGACAAGTCTAGAAAATGAACCTGTTACTTAACGTCTTCCACATTGGGCGCTTTACAAAAAAAAATATATATATTAATAAAATTTACCTTTTTGTAGTAAATTTAACGACTTGCAGTTTTAAATTGTGAATATATAATAAATGTACTCACATTTGGACGAGGTTTTCGAGTTATTGAATCTCATCTTTAAGGCATCCTAGATCGGCGATGTTGAAATCCAAGAATTTAATAAAATTTATCTGAGTATTTTGTGTTGAAAAATCAAAATGAATATATGTAAACGTTGCTCTCACATTACTTTATCTGTAGAATAACTGTGATAAAGTGGATCCGGCTCACCATTTGACCATGACACCGAACATGCCATCCCGCTCGGCGATGCAGTGCTCTAGCATTCTGATGGTGTAATAGTCGGCGACGGTCAGCGGCAGAATTTGGCCCGGCACAAGAACAATGGCGGGCGGAGGGAGCAGGTGCACCGTCTGGTACGAGTTGTCCTCCCAGATGGTTCGCCCGCGACGCTCCTCCATGTCATCGCCCAAGTACTGCAACAAAAATATTAAAAAAACATGAAATACACAAATTAAATTGATAAAATCATGGACGAATGAAATTGATTTCCGCACATAACAATATAATTATTTATTGCCAATACAATAATAGTTACAAAATCACATATCATATCCAAATATAGATTGGTGTGGCTAGAATAAGAGAGCCGTGTGCTCTAGCCACGAGTTCTAATAATAAATATACAGTGCAAAAATATTATGATACATTACAACATTAAACATTAATAATATTAACATTAATAACATTACATGATGATACTTGAAGCTACAAATTAAAACATAAATATAGTATCTTTCAAAAACAGTCGACTTACTCTAAAAGTTTGTTTTCTGAAACAAAATTAAAATAAGTACGGTAATGAATATTGCCAATTTTGACATTTTATTCGTATGCTCTGGAGATTGTCCACTAAGTTGGTGTAATACAGGCCCTACTCAATAATCACCATAATTACAATTATTGTCATTGTTTAATCCTCAATTTTGGAATAATATCTGTCTTTTACTCCTAATTTTATTAGTTTTGGTTTTTTGTCCTTGATAAAGTCTTTTGGTATTTTATTTATCAATGTATTACTGTAGTTTTCATATAACTTGGCAGCAGTATGCTGGGTTCAGATGTAGCATGTCCCATCTGCTACACGCTGCCAAGTTATTTGAAAACTACAGTACATTGGTAATCAAATTGCCGTTTTCAAGATGTCAATGCTGTAAAATAATTATTGCTTCTATAATTCTTGCCCGCTCCTTACATTTTTCTTATTTCGTTTTATATACATTTTATCTCCCCCAATTTAACACATTACATATACCTTACTTACCGTACTTTTTGAAAGTGACAAATATTGTATTAACGAATAAGTTATCAGTTTTTCTTACCCTCTTCATGTGTGTTTTCACCATGTATTGTTAAATAAGCTAATGAATACTGGTTAGTTTAGTATAACTCGATATTCTACTAGAACTTGCACCTCTCTCACAGGCATGTGCACATGTGAGGAGCCTCCTACATATTATATTTTTCATTTTCGTATTTTTTATGGAGAATAAAATATATTTCAATTTCAATTGATGTTGTCTTAAAGATTTTGTCTCTCTTGTTTGATACTGTAGGGCCAGAGGTTCTCAATATTTTTCAAGGACTGTACCCCTTAATGAGAAAATAAAATTTAGCGTACCCCCTTGTTACCGCGAAGAGATGTTTGGGGGTGGTGACGGTTAAATTAAAACCCGTTTTACATCAAAACGCATACATTTGTAAACATATTTAAAACCCATTACAATAAATTAATGAGAAGGATGAGCTTGCTTCTTAACATAGTTCCTCAATGCTAGGCTCGAGGTAAAACATTAAATCGTCCCCAACATTAACCTTGTCTCTGAACTTCCAAGAAATAGTTATACAAACCTATTGCACTTGTTGGTTCCTAGTAACTCGACCACAATGTATTAAATTTATTAGATTTCATTATTAAATAATAACTTTGCGTGATTGCGAAACGGAAAAAATGGTTTAATTTTTCATTAACCTGCACCCCGTACCCCCTGAAAATTTCCGAGTACCCCCAAAGGGTACGCGTACCACAGTTTGAGAACCCCTGCGTGTAGGCTATCTTTTTAGATTCAATCTTAATCAAATTTAATTGAAGTAGTTGAGTTTAAATAACTAACCTGACTTAATGAAGAGTGAATTCAATTACTTGGGTGCAAATAGATCGACTGTTTGCTACTTACAGAGTGCTCGCTCGGCAGCATCTTATCAAAGCTGAACGTACTGGTATAATGGTCAGATTCCTCGTCACCATTCGCATTATCAGTACCATACATACTGTGTGCGTACAAAACGGCAGTGGTAGCAATTAACACATCCACATCCGTATTTAAATATCTGGCCATTTCGGTTATCCTGGCATAGTCATCATCTGCTGGAAAATTGAAATAATTAGAACTATAATAGAAGCACATATTCAAAAGAATCCTATATAGAGCACCACGCATACAGTAATAATAGCCTAATAATAAAATGAGGTTATTGAATTGAATAACTGCCTTTATTTAAAACTGGGAGGGCGAAGTTAAGGCGCAGTCGGCCCTCTTCACCACTTAACCCTCATACAATTGTAATTCATAAATACATATCTTGAAATAAAATTAAATTAAAACAAATCTGTCTATATAAGAAGGAAAACAAAACAAGTATCTCTTGAGAAAGAGAAAAAAACCTAAAGAGCAACTGCAGCCCTGGAGTTGATATCTGACCAACAGCCTTCTAAAAAAAATTAGCTCATCATATCTCGCAACTGCTTACTTTCATATTTAATACGCACTTTGAAGAAGGTTATTTTCTTCAACATTTCAAATCAGCCAAAATAAAACCTCTTCTCAAACAAGGTGACCCTTTAAACTCCAGTAATTAGAGACCAATTCAGCAATTTAACAAAAATTACGGAGAAAATAATAAATAATAAAGACTTGTGTCCTTAAACAAACAAAATAAATAGTAGGCTAACTAATTTGGTTTCCAAAACTTTAAAAACACAGTAGATGCTCTAAAGTAGGTGCGATTCGAACTGTAATTGTCCCACTATTAACAAAGTTAATAATAATAATATGATGTTGAAGATCCATCTTGTTTCCACTAATATGTAATATAAACTTGAAAAAAACACTTTTAAATGGAAACTAACTCACGTTATGGCGTGACGGCCGTTTCGCTCTGTTGTCTAGAGCATCGTCAGACGACCCACAGTACACTGACTTACTCGTGACCCACTTACACTGACTTACTGATCGTACTCAACACATCATTCCTCACAGCCACAAAAAGCACCTCAAGCACATAAATCCATCAGCACCAAAACTAAATGCCTTACCAAAAATTCACAAAGCAGATATTCCCATCAGACCTCTCATAAATCACACACATGCACCTGCACACAAATTAGCAAAACTCCTAGATAAAACAATAAGACAGAACATAACATTCCATCAGCACACAGCAGTAAAAAATAACATAGACCTGATAGACAAACTACAAAAAATCCATATACCACACAATTCCACACTATCTTCTCTTGACATTACAAATCTGTACACCAATGTACCCATACAAGAAACACTTCTTCACCTTAAACAAATGCTCATCCAAAACAACACACCACCTGAACAGCTCCAAGAAATTTTAGACCTCACAACACTAGTTACCTCACAAAATTACTTCACATACAATTATAAATTCTATTCACAACCTCATGGCCTTCCTATGGGTTCCCCAATTTCTTGCATCCTAGCTGAAATCTTTGTCCACAATATAGAACAAAAACATATCCTACATAATACAGACAAAATCATCAGCTGGCACCGATATGTTGATGACATTCTAATTCTATACAAAGGCAATAAAAGACAAACTGAAATATTCCACACCAATCTCAATAAAATCCATCCCAATTTAAAATTCACCTTAGAACTTGAACACAATAACAGTATCAACTTCTTGGACATCACTATAACAAAGCAGGAACATGCATTCAAAACATTTAGAATTTACAGGAAACCCACAACAACTGATACAGTAATACATAACACATCAAATCACCCAACCCAACATAAACATGCCGCTTTCAATCACATGCTCCACCGACTAACAAACATTCCTATGTCACAAGAAGATTACAATATAGAATTGAATACTATAAAATACATAGCACAACAGAATGGTTACAAACACACACTAATAGACAAACTACTGCACAGAATATCAACAAAACCAATCACTCACACCAGCAACAAACAGAATGACAACCCCCATACATTCATCACACTTACTTACCTCAACAACAAAACTCATAAAATAGCAGCTTCATTCAGGAAACTCAAATATAAAATAGCTTACAGAACAACTAATTCACTCAAAAAACACCTGCATTCTCAGACAACATCTCAAAACAAGTACAACAGATCTGGAATTTACAAATTGAAATGTGATGACTGCAACAAGTTCTACATAGGACAAACTGGCAGGACATTCACCACTAGATTCAAAGAACACACAAGAGCCATCTCACACCCAAACACACATTCCACTTTTGCTGAACACATCATTTCAACAGGCCACAGTTATACAGACATTGACACTAATTTAGACACACTACACTTCACTCACAAAAGCCAGAAACTCAATGTTTTAGAACAATATGAAATTTACAAACATGCAAAGCAGCAACCTGACAACATTTTAAATGATCAACTTAACTTCTTCTCACATACTCTATTTGACAAAATAATCCCAATTTCAAACCTCCCACCTACTCATTCCCCCACCCCATCACCATTCCAACATACATAACCCTCAAACTCATACCTTAAGTCAGTGTACTGTGGGTCGTCTGACGATGCTCTAGACAACAGAGCGAAACGGCCGTCACGCCATAACGTGAGTTAGTTTCCATTTAAAAGTGTTTTTTTCAAGTTTATATTAATAATAATATAATAGATGAATACCCGGAGTGGGATATCCATATAAAATCCGTATGTAAAAGAGTTAGATATTTATCATTTAAGCTATTAAAATGCTTAATCAAAGAGGTTCACTTCATAGCTTTATTATTAGATCTAGTCATTGAATTGATATCTCAAGATGTAGACTGAAAAAGACACAGGACCACTGGCTTGCTGGTGGTATAAAGTTATTTAACAAACTGCCTCTCAATGCTCGTAGTATTCCACTGAAAGTTTTCAAAAGGAAGTTGCACAAGTGTTTTGAGAGAAACCCTTTCTATACTGTGAGTTTTTATCTGCAGGCTGTGATATTGGCCTATAGCCTAAGCTAGGAAATTGAAATGAGATTATTGTAATTTTCCTTCCTTTCAGATGACTGTGATACATCTTATCAGTACATGGGAAACCATAATTGGTTGGATATTCTCCTCCTCTTTCCTCCCTGCAGCACACCTCACCACAGTGTCAGTGTTTTTTTTAATATTGTAGTATTTTTTTTAAATATTGAAGTTTTGTTATTTTATGTCTTTGTCAAACTTCATTATTTGTACTTTGTATGTTTTAGTGGGTGTGTGAATAAATAAATATGAAATGAACGGACCTGATCAGTGATTTAGCTTGAATTTTCTTCAACTCCAGAACTTTTACCTGTTTAACTTAACGTTATCTGTAGTTCCATTTAAATAGACACATCCAAGACAAGACACCACTGGCATAATAGAAGACAAGCAAACAAACCATTACATTTACCAGACCAGACACAAAAAGACAAAAACTTTCAAAATCTACCATCTAAATATTCAAAGAGGCCTCCAAGGAAAAATAGATAAACTTTAAATCGAGCTTAACAACTACACTCCTGATATAATTATCCTATCTGAACATGGACTTAGACAAGAGGAGCTTCAACTTACAAACATCCCAGGCTATACACTTATAGCATGTTTCTGTCGAACAATATACATGTGGGGCGGTATAGCAATGTACAAAAGAAATGATCTAGTGTCATCCACAGATGAAATACACCTCAAGGAGCCATATCAACCTGTTGAAAAAGCATTTGAGACCATCTTAGTTAAAGTTAAATTGAAATATTTCAACCTAATCATAATGGGCTCATACAGATCACCAGACCTCAGAACTGAAAAGGAATACTTGACAAATTTAGGCCATATCCTGCAAAATCACGCTGCTAAACATGATAGACTGGTGATACTAGGAGACACAAATATCAACATACTTAATACTGGTAACCAAACTTACAAAGACTTGAGTAATATTTTAACCCAACATGGATGCTTCATATACAACATTCCTGCTACAAGGATAACCCAAACATCAACCACAAGCATTGATGGCTGCTATCACAACCTACCACTGGAAATGATAAAATCCTCAGCTTATCCTAACCAAATATCAGACCACCATGCAGTAGTTTGTGAAATAAACTGTGGGACTGAACAGGAAGCAGTTACATACAGGTATGCCAGGAACTACTCAATGTCAAACTTGAAGAAATTGAGAACTAAGTTAAGCAGTGTAAATTGGAGTTCAATAACAGAATCTACACAGGCAGAAATTAAATACAATAATTTCATAAAAATAATGCGACAGCTCATAGATGAAATAATGCCAAGACAATCTAAAAAAATAAACTTTAACAAAAACCCTGTTTTCTGGAACAATGACACCATAATATTGAAGAATAGACTACTCGATGCAAATAACAAATGTATGCTCACAGGATCTATGGTAGATAGGGAACACTATAATAATATAAAAAAATTATACGACCAGGATGTGATACATAAAAAAAAGATGCAAATCAAAGGTAAAGTTAAACAGGCTGATAATGCAACAAAAGTGTTGTGGAGGATTATAAATGATGAAAGAAACAAACGAAATACAGGCAAACATGATAACCTTCACTTGACAATAGACAGCAGGAATATAGCCAAACCCTACCATGTCAGCAATGCTCTAAATGCATACTTTACTCAACAAACAGAAAAAATAACTACAAATGAAAGAACTATTATCTTGGATGACCAAATCAATGCCCCAGTGCTCTGTGAATTTAAAAGAGTCTCAAAATTAGGATTGGCTCAGCTTCTCAAAAGATTAAAATTTAATAACTCAGCTGGATGTGACGTCATAACAGGCAAAATTCTCAAGTACTGTGGGGAGGAAATAGGAGCTCCACTGTTGGACATACTAAACACATCTATAGATCAAGCAACCTTCCCTCAAAGCCTGAAAATTGCCAAGATCTACCCCAAATTTAAAGGAGGAGACAAGACCAACATGAAAAATTATAGGCCAATAGCTAATCTACCCATAACTTCTAAAATAATTGAGTGGGAAATCTATGATCAACTAATCAACCACCTGGAAGGCAACAAACTATTTTCTGTGAGACAACATGGATTCAGGAGGGGCCTGGGCACAGCCACAGCAATATCAGAGCTATGCAATGACATAAACCGAATTTGGGAAGAACAAGAAACTGCCACTGGACTCTTCATAGACCTCCACAAGGCATTTGATACCCTGGATTGGGATACCCTAAAAAATAAACTCCGCAGACTGAGAATCGAGGGTAAGGCACTACAGTGGATTGAAGATTATCTCTCTGATAGAAGACAATATGTAGAAATTGATCACCACAGAAAAAACACAATAGTAACATATAAATCTTCACTCCGATCAGTAACCAGAGGTGTCCCTCAAGGATCCATACTAGGGCCGCTACTCTTTCTGGTGTACATAAATGATTTCCCAAAAGAGCTGCACAAAGATAAAAGATGCATACTGTTTGCAGACGACACCACAATTCTAATTCCATCAAAGAAAGATACACCAACCAATTGTATAATAGACTCAGCTCTTGATGAAGCAACCACTATCTGCAATAGACTACATCTTAAAATCAACAAAACTAAGACAGTCCACATAAAATTCACACCCTTAAGCAATAGCCCAGTAGATGAACAAACCAACAGCAACTTAACTACAGCCAACTACACAAGATTTCTAGGCATAATAATAGATAAACACTTAACATGGCAGTACCACATCGATTACCTTAGCAAAAAATTGTCATCTGCAGTCTTTGTCATCCGCAGGATACGCAAAATAACAGACGAAAAAACAGCCTTCATTGCATACCACTTTCTATTTGCCTCACACCTCCGTTATGGTGTTGTTGCTTGGGGGTCAACAGCACAAATATACTTAGAAAGAATACTAAGAATCCAGAAAAGAGCACTAAGAACAATACTAAGAGTGGACAGGATTGAGCACTGCAAAGCACTATTCATATCAAGTAACATTCTCACAGTTGTGTCACTTTTCATTTTGGAATCCATAGTTCAGGTAAAAAAATTTAATCCTATACAAAGATCCAACCAACACATGTACAATCTTCGAAACAACCAAGACCTAGACCTGCCACAACACAGACTGGAGAAATTTAATAAATCCCCCTTATACTCTGGGTCCTATCTATATAACCTGTTGCCCACCAGCATAAAGTCTATCCCAGACAAGAGATTGTTCACCAGAACCTTGAAAGTCTACCTCATGACTAGACCCTACTACGCCACAAAGGAGTACATTGAGGAGCACACATTTGTGCACAGAAGATAAAGCTCACCGACGCGCGCCCCCCACCGAAGGGGAAGATATACTGACAACTCCCGCAGCCTTATGACTGTTGGCGAGGACCAAGGAAGTAAAAAAAAAAGTAAAAATAGTTTTCAGGCGACAGCTTTTCAAATAGTTGAGTACGCCTCGCGCGTACGCTGCGATTTAACCAAAATGATTTTGCACCCTTCAAGTAAGTGTGGAACAGCTGGCTATCAAAATGTTATAGGTATCGAATAAAATGAGTCAGGAAAAAATGAACCAAGCTTCAGTGAGCACTCGGAAAATTACGGTTCATGTAATCATATACGGCATTCTTAATCGTACACGGCTCACCATTGATTGTACCAGTTGTTGATGGAGTTGAAGAACTCGATTCAGCTAGGATATCTTCATTACTCTGAGAGCCATTATTAGTTAAGTTATCTTCATTTGAAGACCCTGCTAGATCCCTGTCCATTCTGAAGTGTTGACATTAAATCAATCGTAACGAATGATTTTTAAAAAAATTCCAAACGCGCTCGTCAAGTCAGCACTGTAAATAATTAATATTATTATCGGAACAGTATTTATTTACTACGCAGTGACGGCAGCCGTATTTACTAACATTTGTGGCCTTTGATAATTCACAATCGCAACACAGAAGAAATCAGCTGATCGCCAAGCTCCGCTGAAAGACTTTTCAAAACAAAAACTGCCTGTTTTCTAATCAATTGACTATTAAAAAGTATTTTTACATCTCAAAACTGATAGAAATAATAATTATTTAACAATCAACTTTTAACGATTGTTACAAGAATGTTTCAAAAATTATACATCACAATCTGGCTATCAAAATCTGAAAATCAAGATCCTCAGCTATGATCAAACATATTATGATCGGTGTGGCAGTGGTTTGAATGTCATAATAAAAATAATTGTAATGTAAAAATTTAACCTGCATTATGTATTTATTGTTAATAAATGGAATATTTTCTGTTGAATAGTGGACCGATGTATTATATATTAATATCTTATTCAACATTGCTGTGAATATTAGCTCTCTATTACGATGGGTACGTGAAGTGGCCAAGAAGTGGATTCCTAGGCTTATTTTCTCAGCTACTTCACCAAATAGATGCTATGTAAGTTCTGAACTTCTAAAAAATTGTTATTGTAATTAATTTATACTTAATTTGTCAATATATCCAGTGAACTCATCTAGCTCCATTTAAAAGTCTTTAATTTAAAGTATGGTACGGCACTCTTTTTGCCTAGTTACTGATTTCACTTATGTCGTATCTCTGTATATATAATGGCCAAATACTGTCCACCGCTGGTAACTTTGCCTCTGGGAGGAATGCATTCAACATATTTTTTCCTGTTTACTGTTTCATGTGTAATCGCTCTTCCTGTTTTACTGGCTACAATCAATACTGTACTGGCTTATAAGTGAGACACTGTTGTAGTCACACTACCAAGTTGTTCACCATTTGTACATTTCTCTTTCCCGTCTCATACTTCAGAGGCCAAGTTATATCAGCAGTACTTGTGTTTGATTCACTCATTCATCGCCATTTCTCTAGAAACTTGCGGCCAAAAAATTCGGTAGGCTTCATACTTATGTCCAGGTGAAGAACAGGACGAAAAAGTTAAAAAAAAAACTTCAAAAAGTACGTCTAAAGTTTGCGGTTTTTCTAATTAAAGCAAGATTTGACCCGTAGGGTGTGGATCCCTCTGGCTATATTTCTCAGGCGAGTGAGCGAGTGTGTAAACAGTGACACTGCGGAGGGGGTGGTCCACCACAGGCCCCGCATTCGCAGGGGCCCCCAGGCTGGCTGTAAGAAATTTGAACGTTATGAATTATAAGTAGAATTATTTTTAAAATGATATTTAGTTGCACAATCCAGCACCTCTCCACATAAAGAATTTGGAGTCCCTATATCTGACTCATTTGCAGGCATTATTGGCCTCAGCAGGCCACCAGGGGCCGCTCAAAGATTGGGGGCCCTCCTCCTCGTAAGCCCCGAGGGATTGTTATTGCAGGCCTTCAGGGCCCGAGCTGCCAGCCAACAGGGCCCACTCAAACTCTGAGGCCCCTCCCATGCCGTGGGCTTGATATAAATTCCAATTCACTTCTTTTCCTATAATTCATGTATATATAAAGCATGAATATTCTTTCTATGAGGATCTGAAAACTCCTCATTGAAGAGGAAAATATTTGAATCTTGAAGTGTGACTAAATTATAAAATTAGCGCCAAAGTAATTAAAATGTTTTTGAACTTCTTTTTTTATAAAATTTTGACGACCTTACTATATGTTTTAGAAAATATGGCAAAACGACAAAGTTCAACACAGAAAGAAGAATGTTCAGCTAACAAGAAATTAAAAAGCTGTAGTAATGAGTCTGAAAAAAGTGTTGACTCTGCAGAAACAGCAGTCGAATCGCTCTATCCGAGTCTGCTTGATCTCTCCGACGACATATTGCTGATAATTCTAAGTAAATTGCATCCCATCGATATCGAAGCTTTAAGCAAGTGAGTAAGATTATATTATTTACTTTTCTATTTGGCACAACTGGAGGAAATTAATGAAGTTCAAATATTGTTATAGAAACCTGTTGGTATTAAGGACTGTTTTGATAAGGTGCTGGCACACCTCTGAGCTACCTCCTGCATTCGACAAAGACACGTAATTTATTTATGTAGAGCTTGTCAACTAATTTTTGGCCTTGCGCAGAGACAACTAATCTGTTTTCTCACTGCGCAAGAGGAATGGGAGTTGCAAACAGTATGAGTGAGAGAGAATGAATGAATAAATTTTATTTGATTTAGGTTAAAACTACAGGAATTTTTTCTTACACCTAAACCTTAGCACTATATTCGATTTTTCAAGCTAGAGCATAGAGAGAGGGAGCTAAGATAGGTAGCCAACCTTCGTCAAAACGGTTCCTGCCACTGCCAACGATGCTTTGACAGACTATAGAATTTTCCGTATCTGAGATCAACAAAACTGGATTCGCTTCAAGCTACAATCTGACATAAGTTACTCCATTTAAAATTATAAATCGATTCATTCTGACTCCCAGCTTGGGCATTTGGAGTTGGAGGCAACTCAGATTTGAAATGGCTAGATGAAGTGTACTTTATTTAGGTTCAGGTGAGGCTATAAAATGGCCCAATATCCAAACTCATCAATTACAATTCAATAAAAATAAAATCACATTTAATAAAATAGATACATCTTTATTAGCATAGATTTTCATAAAGGCAAAGGCCATCGTTAACAAAGCACACACAATATGTTTACAATAGTCAGTAGAAAAGCGTCTATAAACAATATGAAGTCTATTTTTACATTATATCTATATCGTATGAGGATATATCGGTATGATATCTTTTATTAAGACATTAGTCTACATTAACACTCTTATTACACATTCTCAGCAAAACACTTGAATTACAATTAAGCTAACATTTAGTTGGCAGTGCCAGAATTTTTTTTTTTTTTTAATACAATTTATTGTATGTAGGAGTTTTGTATATATGTACACTACATTATAATACGAGTATTTACTCTATTGTACATTTTTTAAGGTTGTTGTAAAATAGTTATTTATGTATTAAGAGCGTGAAGCACGACTTTATTGCTCAGCCAAAACATTTTCTGCGCGATGCATAGCGGAGCGCAGTAATTTTGCGAGAGCAATAAAGAAGCTTCACGCGCGAATTACATACAATATTTTTCCTACAACTGAAGTTCTGGATTCGAACACAATAAAAGCTTGTAGTTTGTAGCATCACAGACCGTGCGCGGATTTGGTTTGCGTGCGCCATTGTTGAGGTTATGAGAATTTCACGTATTCCGTGATCCACCAATGAGAAGGCATCAAAATCAAAACAGAAGCGTATAGAAAACAGCTGGGGAGCGTAAAGTACTTTACCGCTTGCGGTGCAGTAAAGAGGTATTTTACAATCAGTTTTCAGTACGTAAAGAACTACTTTACGAGCAGTTGCAGGAAAAAAAATGTTTGGCAATAAATTCCAATTTCAATCTTATCTTCAATATTTTCACATTATTATGGCTTGAGGTGAATTGATTTTTATTCATCTCAGATATAAAAAAGGCTACGTCAATTGTGTAGCTTTTCTATTGATTGATGGCTTAGACGCAGGAAGTAGCTCAGAGGTGTGCTAGACAGTGTACACATTCCCCTAATCAGCTAGACCCTGTGTAAAGGTGAGATTGTACTGATAAGCATAGAACTTTGGAATTTGTTTCGGTGTGCTTGGCATAGATACAACTCTGTTAGCTCAGTGAGGAATGTAATCGCACCCCAACTCACTCTTTTTTTGTAGATTACGCCTTGGAGACTCCACTTAAGGAATATGAGACAAGTCAGATCAACAATATTACATACTAGATACCATAATTACTATTTCAATTAGTTGAGGTGAGGCTTAATTTTGATGTGAAAGGAACTCTTGTACACTATAAAAGCTTTCATCAACTAAATATTTTTTAAATATTTCTAAATTTTCAAGACTCTTTAAAAACTGCGGTAGCTTGTTGTAGAATTTCCTACCAATATAACTAGGTTTTTGTTTGAATAAGCTACTATTATGACTCACCAAGTGATAATCTCCTCGGCTTCTTGTATTATAATCATGTATGTCAAGATACTCCTCGTTTGAATAGTAAGCTGTTGGGATCAAAACATAATTTATTGAGATCTGAAAAGTCTACAGTCGAAATTGGCTATGTTACAACATACATTTTTTTTAAATTTCAGAACCAACAGCCGACTGAACATAATTTGCCACGACCGGACGCTGTGGACCGATGTAGACTTTAGGCCGTTCCCGCTGCTGGCCAGCAATTTAGAAAAATTTACCGAATTCTTTTTGCCGGTGACGAAAAGCATCGCCTGCTGTGGACCGAGCAGCCAGTCCGACGCTGAGGAGGAGGATGCTAGTTGCAGCTCTAATGATGGCCTCCAACCTGACTACACTATGACACGTGAACTCATGTCCGCCATAAGGCAGAACGCCTTTCAACTAAGGAAACTTATACTAGAAAACCAGCGCATCAACACATCTGAAGTAAGGAACGGGTTTTTAAAAAAATGACGCAACCCTGAGATCAAATGGTCATGCATGGGGGTACCCCAATCGATATTTAAAGGGTCGATTACATTGGGCGAGTTAGTAGCTAAGCGAGTAGAAACGTTACAGACCGACCGTGCTACAGCAGCTCGGCATGCCAAGCCGAATTACGGAAAAAATGAAACTACCAGAATTTATTTTTTTGAGGATGGTGCCCACATAGGTCTGAGACCTGTGAGTGGGTAATGAATTAGATGATGGTGATTGATGAGTTGGAACTACAGTTTTAGGTGGGTTCCGAAACACCGGGAAGTGATTTTCAGCAGAGAACATTGTCTTTTTTGCTGGCCAATCTAATCGGTCACCGTTACAAACAGGACCTACGAGAACGCAGCTTATCTCTATCTGATTGAACAGATACCTGCTACGGCTCGCGGCTATCACTTCCCTAATATAAATTACCCCATACTATGAAATTACAAGACAATATAATATTGCAACATAAAATTAATATATAAAGTTTATCAACAATTATTTAATAAAATTTTATCAAAGCCGTTCACAGAAAATACAGTATGTCTCATCTGAAGTGTTATGTTGGCAGCCTGCGTGGTTAAATAATATTGTATTTTGATGTTGGCTACACTGCTGGCGAGTACCAAATCAAAAGTAGACAGGCTCTCAACTTTTGATTTGGTACTCGCTGGCAGTGTAGCCAACATCAAAATACAATATTATTGTGGCCAAAGCCAACATTTAACCACGCAGGCTGCCAACATAACACTTCAGATGAGACATATTGTATTTTCTGTGAACGGTTTTGATAAAATTTTATTGAATAATTGTTGATAAACTTCATATATTAATTTTGTGTAAAATATTATTTATTGTCTTTGAAATCGTTAGTTTGGGGGTAATTCTGGAATATTCATTTTTTCTGTAATATGGCTTGGCATGCCGAGCTGCTGTAGCACGGTCGGTCTGTAACGTTTCTACTCGCTTAGCTACTAACTCGCCCAATGTAATCGGCCCTTAAGCAACATTTAATTCAATGACAACTAATTCTGAGACTATTGGAATGTACAAGCCGAGCATTATTTAAATTGAGTCAGATCTATTTTTCCCATGATGATTCTATTCTTGAACTCATCGTGTCTGATGTTTTCCTATTGGGCTCTTTGTATTACGAAATTGATAACAAAATTCTAATACAATATAACTGATTGACTTGAAACTTTAACGACATACAAACGATTATTTAAAGTGAAGTAACATAGCATATTTGAAGAGAAGTAGCTGAAAATGTGTTGAAATCAGTACAAATCTATTGTAAAGTTAGTAAGTTCTGATTGAGCCTCCTTATGAATTAAGTCATCATTCATAAGAGTTTCATATTTGTTTATGAGAAACAAATCATTTCTAATATATTTTATATATAATTGCTAACTACATTCGCTATGTACAAAGCTCTTATGTATATATATATTCAAATAGTCTTTCTTCTTTCTTAAAATATCAAACAATTCTTTATTTTCTAGCTTAATCTTCTGTATCATTCTTACTAGATTTCAATACCTTTTATCTTCTTATTTTTTCTTTTCTTTTGACTTCTTACGTTTCTCTCATTAATTACTTTCATATATTACTGATTACTCCTTGCCAGCGCTCAAACATTTGTTTTGCAGGCAACGCCAATATTGGGTTAGCTGGTGTAAAATTTTCGGGATCATTAAATAGAAAAGGATTTTTTAAATTAATAAATATAAATATTATTAAAATAATTATATAACCAAAAATGTCTTTTAAAGAAACGTTTAATTGTCTAGCTGTGAAAGCTATTTCTTTTTGTATAATTTTGTTTTTGATTGGCAATAAAATCTTTCTTTCTAATGTTTTTATAAAGTATAACTAGTGATTACTAAGTGAATGATAATTTAAAAAACTGAATAATTGGTATTTTTCTATAAATTTACTAGCTGGCCCGACGCGCGTTGCTGCGTTCTCATAAAAAATTCTTGATTTTATTATTTGGCACCTCCCACTGAGGTCACATTTCAAATTTCAACCTTCTAGGACTATTAGGGAAGAAGTTAGTCCTAGGGCTCATGCAGCTGATCAGAGAGGCCTCCTTCGTTGTTTTCTTACACAGTAAGACCTTACTCACCACCTCTCAATGAACATTCCAAATTTAAACCTTCCACGACAAAAAGGGTAAAAGCTAGGTTTTTTATTTTTTTTATTTATTTATTTTTTTTTTTTTTTTTGAAGATGAAGCCCTATTTTATTATTCGCCACCTCCTACTGAGGCTGCATATCAAATTTCTAGCTGCATTGGTTAACAGATGTCATCAACCCGGCATAATTACATTTCATCATACCCAGTCATATGTTTCCTACATATTGCAAGGCTCCGACTGAACGGTAGCCTACATGCAAAGTGCAAAGTCTTTTGCTGTTCAAAGACAGCGTAAATAACGCCGCTAAGGGGCCTGCCATATGATTAAAAACTGTTGACTTTTATCAGCTGTTCCTTTAAGCTGTTTGGCCGGCAAGTTCAGTAGATTAGGTGAATGATGATTTGCAACCGCTTGTCCATCGAAACATCGTGTACAGCAGATCGAAAAATTTCAAATTATTTTCCATGATTAAAAGATCCCAGTAACCATGTACACGTGCTTTGCATAGGCAAAACTTTAACCCCCTAAAAACACCCCTAAAATTGCGAATTTTGAAAAATCCTTTCTTATTGCACGGTGAAATCCTATAAGGATTGTTCATACGAAATTTCAAGTTCATAGGCCTAGTAGTTTTGGCTCTGCGTTGATGAGTGAGTCAGGGTATCATCCTTTTATAGCTAGAGATTCATCAGACATGTGAAATCTAAATTTAATATAGCTATCAGCTGTGTAAAACAGCAAAAGTACAGATGATTGGTTGGATGAGACTAGAACCGCAGCCTTAGTGACGTGATACAGAATGACATTTTGTGGAATACAGACATGAAATAGACTACGCGAATTGAATCAAGGGTTAGATCTAACACATCTCTGTGTTTCAATAAAAATCATCCTACATCATATCACTAATCCCGACTGTAGAATAAATTGTGTGTGATAGTCGATATCAATTCAATGTTATGTTGTGTTTTACTGCTGGGGACTGACAACATGACCACTGACGCCTGAAGGGGAGAGGTGAAGGAAGGTGTAATGGCGTAATAGCTCCACTATGCCTTGCGCTAAATAGAGCACGAATCTGAGCCAGTGGTACTTGGGTTCTATACATCAAATACGCTCTCAAATGTGCTGTATTCATCAATATTCACTGCGAATTCCTTTCAGGGGTCAAGTTGTCAGTCTCCAACAGTACATTGAGATGTGCCGTTCTGTAACCCAAAAATAAATATTTATTCATAGTTTCTATAGCTAAAATACATAGAAAAATAATAATACTTTTTGCCATCTCATATATCTGTGCCCCCCCCCCCCCCAACCTGCTGTAGAAATTCAAAGGCTGAATAATATTTTTCAAGCAATACTAGAAATAACAGCTGAAGACAGCCATTTATATATTGTGACACTCATAATGGGGATGAGAAGATTTTTCAGATGGTTGCCCCTCTATTTTTACCCCCCTTTGTTGTGTTACCCCTCTATTTTTACCCCCCCCTCTCTATTGCTACCCCCTTTTTTCAAGTTGTGTTGCTCCAAAACTCCTGAAGGGTTTGTCTCAGGCAAGGCTGTCTAATATATTGTGTTAGATCTGGAAGATTTTTGTTAATTCATAATAATTTTATTTGTTCTCAGTGTGCACTACGCCATACAAATGAGTTGCGTATAAAATTAATTTTATAACATAAGAAATATTCAAGCCACACATATCAATTATAATACATTAAACCATTAACAATAAATAGACTATGAAATATCAATAAGCATGCAGAATTTAAACTTCAAAATTTATGTGAATAAATAATACATTTTTCTGAATAGCTAAACCAAAGAATAATTGCATGACTCAAAATCCAACTAACTTAACTTAATAGAAGTAACCATTATAGCATAACACAAAATATATTATGAATATTATACACTATAAGTGTCGCGAGAATTTCAGTCAATTATTGATAATATGACTACAATAAATAGGCATAGAAATTTGTAAGACTAGATTCGGTGATTTCGTGTATTATGTGACCAACCTTCTTAAATTCTATAGCAAGCATTCTCTATAAAAACAAATGGCAAATATTTAACAATTAGATAAATAAATATTGAAAAGCCTTGATTCCTCAGCAACCATTCTATTAAAACAATGAGAAATTCAACAAAAACATTAATAAGCATTAACAATATAATGTGTTACGCTGAAACACTGAACACTACACATTGCTGATAATATCTAAGTATAACATAGAGAGAGTTTTTAAATAACTGATAACTGTTAGCTGTTTTTCTAAAATAATCTATCATTGACTCTTTATCTTGATACATTATTTTCTATATTTCCAATGTATAAAATTTCAATTGACAAGTAGATTTTTGTTAATGTGATGGTTATCATCGAGTACATCAAGTATGTTCCTCTGCGCAAGTCCCCTTATTCTTGGGCGTGAGGTCTGTACACAGAACTACTAGTAATTTTTTTTTTAAATGACACGGTCTCTTGTTTGTCACGTACTATTCAATAATTCACTCATTCAACAATTTAATCATCTTTCAACTTCAAGATAAAATTTACAATTTTCTTCGCTATTTTTATCATTTGTATTGTTTCTCTATTTTATCCTAATTTTTTTCTTCTTTAATTTTGTTTTCTTTCCTTCTTTTCTATCTATACTGATGCAATAATCAAAATTACAATATTTGAAACCCTTCAAATCCTCTAGTATATACGAATATACCTAATGCATAACTCAACTCGAGCGTACGCACAGGCAATTTTTGCCCATGTAAGCTCTTCCCTTTATTATTCAATTAATGCTTACTGTATATAAGTATAGGCACTATCAGTCTGTGGAGTAATTAAATTGCTGTTCCGATTGATGTTCTTATGTTAACTTTATTGTATTTACATAGTTTATATGATTTTTTAATAGTTGTTAACACTGATGAATTCTCCAAGTCTGTTCCAATACTGTTTCTATTTTATAATATCTGATTTTTGTAGTGCTTTTAAAATAAGTTATACTATATGCTGATCAATTATTGTATATAAGAAGGAAATAAACGGTTTGAATTGAATTGAAATAATGTTTGTAATGCTATTTTTTTTTAGTTTGTTTTATTTTATTTTTCAGTTACTGCTAGAATACTTTCCAAGCTCCTTGGAGCATTTAGAACTGAAGAGGTGCATTTTAGAAAATATGCCTTCACAACAGTCCTACTTCTTCGACGTGAAGACTAATCTGCCTCATTTAAAGGTAAGTAAGTCATCTAGAGTCATCAAATATTATACAGGGAAGTGATAGCCGTGAGCCGTAGCAGGTATCTATTCAATCGGATAGAGATAAACTATGAACTCCTGGGCCCTCTTTGTAAGGGTGACCGATTAGATTGGCCAGCAAAAAAGGCTCTGTTCTTTACTGAAAAATCCATTCCCGGTGGTTCGGAACCCACCTAAAACTGTAGGTCCAACTTAATCACCAACATACAATTTATTACCCACGCACAGGTTTCAGGCCTATTTGAACTTAATCCTAAAAAAGATGTTGCAGTTACATATTTCCTTTTCACTTGATAACATTGAAAATAATTGTAATAAAACATTATAATCAAATACATTGTAATAAAATAATAATAATGAAACATTAATAACAATTATTGTTGAAAATAATTTGCTAGTAAATTGAACACTTACATTTTCATGTGAAGGCGTACTATTAGACCTCCAGCTGTGTCTGAGGAAGCATTAAAATGCGAAATGGTCATCACGAGAAATTGTAAGTGTTAAATTTACTAGCAAAGTATTTTCAACAATTATTTATGTTTACAATTTTTAAGTTTTCTTAAAGTAGGTAATTGTTCTCTGTTTCTTCATTGATTCATCATGTCCACTTAGCACTCAAATTAAAATATGATAGCAGTCAATCATCAAAATACTATTTTTTTTGAAAAATACTAATTTTTTTAAATGTTTTTTTTTTTGTTTGTAGATTACATTTAAGGAGTATAAGACAAGTCAGATCAACAATTATACACTAGATACCATAATTATTATCAATTAGTTGAGGCGAGGCATGTTTCCAATGAACTCGCCTCATTGATGGCGATTGATTAGTTTTTTTTTAACTTTTTTATTAAAGATAAGATTATTTATTTCACTGCAAGCATTTACATTCCAATAAACATAACAGAAATTATACAGTAAAATATTGTACACTATAAAACCAAAATATAACAGCAGTGCATCCCTCTTTAGGTTCAACCTGTGTGGAGGGATGGCTCGCACTCTAAATAAGCTACAAAGTAATTATTATAAAAGTGATAGAAAACATAAATAGTAGGCCAACAATATTGACCAATAATGTAACAAATTTATAGCAGTAACTGGCAGTAATAATAATTATAGGATAGTAAATAATACATATAGTATATAATACAAAAAACCGACAATTCAAAGAGATTGGCTCTCAAGTATTATTTTGCTGGTAAAAGCAATGGAGCTTCTTTTTAAACAGGCTGAAGGTGGGTGATCCTGAGAGACCCATCGGAAAGAGATTAAATAACCTAGGTCCTTTATAAAAAGCATGACAACAAGCAATCCTAGTTCTTGCCCAGGGCTCCATCAGCCTTCTAATAACATTACCACAAATCAAATATATATGCTCATCTGAAAAGGGAAACTCACTACGTCTGAAGCTACAGTTTTAGTTGGGTTCCAAAATATTTGTTTTCTGTTCATTTGTTATTGTTGTGTTAACTTCCAGTTCAGTAATAAATATTCAATTTCTAGTATTCAGTAAACTTTCTAACTGGTTGTTTTTGCAGGTGTTGGACTTGACGGGTAGTAAATGGTTTTTGCCGCATTCGTTGATAGCTCTGAGCAAAAGTGCAACTCTGAAAGAACTAATTTTGGCCAAATGTACAAATCTGTGCGACTGTGTGCCCTACGCTAGTCTAGCCGCCTGCTATGGATTCAGATCACTACAGGTAATTTGAGACTACGGTTTTGTGCTTTTTCATTTCTCATAATAATAATAATAATAATAATAATAGTTATAATAATAATACAGTCAAACCTCTATATAACGAACCTCCAAATAAAAAAATCCTCTTCATAACGAATTTTTATCTTGTCCCATCCCATGAATTTTTATTGCTTATTTACCTCTATGTAACGAATTTCGGACCTCTCAACAACGAAGTTTTCTCTTCACATCAACTTACGAAATGTAATGTGTATAGGAAGCCCACAAAGTCATTTCCAAGGAATTGTTTATTTTCAACAGGAAGGTCAATAAAACCAAAACTAATGAGAGATTCAGGTAGGTAGAAGATAGGCTGGTAGACAGTTAGTAGAGGTTGAAACACATGTCGGAAATTGAATGCAGGTTAAAAATAGAATTTTAAGAACTTGTCAGGTTTATAGACTCGTCATTATGTAGGCTCCTATGAAAGTTCCTATACGAAGTTATTTACAGAATTATGTTGTGTTTAATCTGATAGTTCGATGTGTAAAAAGTATTGAAATAAATTTTGTAAAGGCAGTAGAAAAATTTTGCTACTGAGTATACCTTGATTAAATTCCACTACGCTCAAGTCATGCTTCCTGGAAATAAATTTGTGAGTGTAGTTTATTATTTATTACATTCTATACATATTCAAAAAACATGTTTTTATTATTTTCAACAGTATGAATTTTCAAATTTCTATATTAACGTTGGCCTATTACCCTACCTACGCTCGCCATGTTATACTGTATTGTGCATTTATTTAATTACTGCCTGCAATATATTATAAGATCTGTAAGATGGTGTGGCAGTATTCTTGACACAACAACCTCTCAATAACGAATACCTTTCTACAGCGAATTTTTTCTCAGGATAATCGACTTCGTTGTACAGAGGTTCAACTGTAATAATAATAATATCGTGTGACTGAGGTCTGGTGTCAGAGTTATCTAAATAAGTTCGGGGACTTTGATGTGACTAAATTACTCATTAATGTAGGGATGGTGTTATTGCTTCAGAAAAAAGTTCTGAGAATAATTGCTGGAGCTGACTATTATGCTCACTGTCGACCTCTTTTCATAACATTGCGGATCATGACTGTGTCCAGCTTTTATATTATGCTTCTTCTTATAAGGGTGAAAAATGAGCTGGATACGTTTAAGTGCAGATCAGAGATGCATGGGCACTTTATTACACGGGGTCGTCATTTGAATGTTCCTTATGTTTGGCTAAAAAACTAGTGTTAATCAAAAAGCATTTAATAGGTTACCTATGGTCTCTAGAGCTCTTAATGCATCCTTGTTTAAATTTAAAGTAAAAAATATTCTTCTGGAGAATCCCCTATGACGTTAAGGAATTTTTTTAATTGCCTACTGATGTATGAAATAGTTATTTCTAAGCTGATTGATTAAAGTATTATGTTTCTAGTGTATATTATACATGTTGAATTTCTATGTGCTATTTTATACTATAACTTACATGTTAGATTTTCAGATGCTATTTAAAATTACTGGACTATTGATATTAAATAAATTTGACGAGTCCTAATGCACATTATTATGTATTTGTTACACAATAAAATATTTCTATTTCTATACAGTAGTAGCTCTTTATAACGAACTCCGCTTGTAACAGACAGCGCCCTAAATGGCTCATGTTGCTCAAGATTTATTAAGTATAGACGGCAGGACAGTGAAGTCTTTGTCTTTGAGCAGTTGTTTAAAGGACACTTTTTGCGGAGCGCACTGCGTACCAATGTCCCCAGACGCCAGCTAAAGAATTGGGGGAATTCACCGAAATTACTGTACGTTCAATTGTTACGTTATGGTGGTTTTGAGCCAAATCCCCCACAATTGTTTTGCCAGTGTTTGGTGCGCATTATGCTCCTCAAAACGTTTTCTAGAACGCAGATTTGGACTAAATTTATTTATTTGAAAATATAAAATATTTTTCTCATCTTTAAATTTTATTCAATAAATAAAATTATATGCAAGTGACTTTATTGTTTACTAAATAAATTTTTAAAAATAAATAAACTTATTAAACTATAAATGCGACTCTCACCAGCGCACAAGGTTTTTCCTTTTGCTGGTGATGCCATAATAATTATAAAAACTAAATAATAGTAATTGAGCACATTACTGTAATAGGGCTACAGACGATATACAGATGATTAATTAATTACATATAATTTATATTCAAATATTTTACATATAATTACATTGTAATCACTAATACAAAAGATCTTGTAGTTATGTAGATTAATATAATGTAGAAGTGTATTATTATTTAGTTTTATTTTGTACAATGACATTTGTAATGTTTGTTTTTTGCTTTTTTTTATATGTGGCAATAAAATTCAAATTCAAATTCATAAATACGGAAGCATACAGGATAATCCTATTATTTGCTTCCATAACGCATACAATAATACAAAATCGAGAAAATTGAATAAAAACGTAATCCTATGTGTAAAGAAAAAATTACTAGAGTAAATAAAATGCGTGGGCATAGAGAAATAAAATTAAAACCAAGTAGTGCATACATAGCCTGAAAAATCAATGAAAAATAAATTGAAATTATAGTGATAATTATAAAATCTATAGAGGAAAAAAGAGAGAGAAAAATTAAATAATTTTAAATTGTGGATGTGAACAAAAGCGGACTGCATACCTAATTGCTGTCTACTGAAACGATAGAATCCCGATATCAATTCAAGATTATTAGAATACATGTTAAAGATAAATAATGCCCTATCAGGAACTGATAGCCGCGAGCCGTAGCAGGTATCTGTTCAATCAGATAGAGATAAGCTGCGTTCTCGTAGGACCTGTTTGTAACGGTGACCGATTAGATTGGCCAGCAAAAAAGACACGTTCTCTGCTGTAAAATCACTTCCCGGTGGTTCGGAACCCACCTAAAACTGTAGGTCCAACTCATCAATCATCATCATCCAATTCATTACCCACGCACAGGTATAAGACGTATGTGGGCTTCATCCTCAAAAAAAAGAAAGAAAAAAAAAAGATTGTTGATGACTAAGCGTATTGCAGTGAGGAATGAAAAATCTGAAACAAGAACGGCGAGGTTCTGTAGAAATATAGATATTTAGCTGGGAAAGCAGAAACATTGAATCTATATTGTTATTGAAGGTGTTCAACAAAAACATAAGCATATGAAAATCTCGCCTTCGTTTCAATGAATCCAGACCAAAATTACTTCTAAATTGAGCAGTGGAGAAATTAAATGGACATGAGCAGCCGAAACGTTTGAAATACAAATTGACAGTGGACACACACAATTTATAACTCTATGTGCTTTCGAAATTTTATTTATTTTGCTTTTACGACCTCACTGGACCACTGAAGTCAATCAATTCCTGGTCCTCCTTAATATGTTCTCTTTCCGCATTGTCCAGTACTTTTTCATTCGATCTGATCTTCTCAGTCGTTCATCATCTGTAAATACCCTTTGCACAGAAAATACCTTTTATTTTCTTGCTACAACTAGTGCTCATCCCAGAAACCTTATTTGTATACGTTTTTTCTCTCTGGTGTCTCTTGTCGGCCTCGCATTTCCCATAGATGGATGATCCTCCACAAATAATTAAGCCTTTTTCCCTCTTTTTTTTGGCTGTAATTTCTTTTTCTCTTCAATTTTTCTTTAAATTTGTCTTTTTTCTTCAATATAAATTTCTACCGGTTCAGACTCTTCTTCACACATAGGCATTGTAGCCCATGTGAAGAATATTTTTTTCTCCAAATTTACTGTTATTATCTATGAACTTTTTTTTAAATGTTGATGATGCCCACATGAGTCCGGGACTTGTGCGTGGGTAATGAGGTGAATGATAACATATAGATGCCTGATGGTGGAGCGGGATTCGAACCCACGACCACTTAAACGACAGCAAGCTGTAGTTGCGATGCCCCAACCAACTGCGCTAAGCGGCCCTTGTTTTTTAAAGAGGAAATAAAGAACAATTCAATTTTTTTTAAATACAGTCTGTCGATTGCCAATTTTTGGTTTGAATCTTGTTTTTAGTTATTTAAGTTTCTTTAGATTTTGGGCTTTGTTTTTCAAATCATGCAGGGTTATTTCCAGCTCATTCAAATCTTCTCTAACTTCCCTAATCCAACCTAATTGTCTTCCTGAGAACACGATACGGGAGGCATTTTTCGCTTTTTTCCAGAGCCATGTACAGTAGAAACAATTAGTCTGGGCGCGTGGCTCTGGTTTCACTACTAGCCGTCCTGTAAAGGTTGACTAGTTGACCTTGAAGACATCTGCAGCGTCGCACGGGCCACATGTTTCTATAAATGAGCGATAAACACTCCCCTCGCCATGGCTGACTACCAAACGGCCGCGCGCCCAGACTAATTGTTTCTACTGTAGCTTATGGTACGATTCTGTGGGGTCACTAAGCAGGTGTCAACAGAGTGGTGTTGCTACAGATGTGTGCCATAAGAGTTGTAGCTCGAGCATTACAAGCCAAATTTTAGTAAAAAGGGTATGTTGACAGTATAAGGCCTGTATATTTATCAGCGCCTTGTGGCCGAGAGGGGAACCTTGAAACTTACACGTTGACCAATGCAGTTCATTCTCATGCTACAAGGAATCAGAGAGATAAGCTGCGTTCTCGTAGGTCCTGTTCGTATCGGTGACTGATTAGATTGGCCAGCAAAAAAGACACTGTTCTCTGCTGTAAATCACTTCCCGGTGGTTCGGAACCCACCTAAAACTGTAGGTCCAACTCATAAATCACAATCATCCAACTCATTACCCACGCACAGGTCTAAGACCTATGTGGGCTTCATCCTAAAAAAAAAAAATCAACATAATATATTCCAGCCTAGGGAAAAATTGGAAAGATCTTTCAAAAGCTACGCCATATCTGGCTCAAAATTGTACAATAGTTTGCCAGATAAATTCAAGACACGAATAAAGTCATGGCTTGTCACAAATCCATTTTATTCCATTAGAGAATTTATTCAGATTTTAATTCCTTATTGTAGTGCCTATCTGTAGTAGTAGGCTATCTTTTTTTTTTTTTTTTTTTTTTTTTGAGGATGAAGCCCACATAGGTCTGAGACCTGTGCGTGGGTAATGAGTTGGATGATTGTGATTTATGAGTTGGACCTACAGTTTTAGGTGGGTTCCGAACCACCGGGAAGTTATTTTCAGCAGAGAACAGTGTTTTTTTTGCTGGCCAATCCAATCGGTCACCGTTACAAACAGGACCTACGAGAACGCAGCTTATCTATCTGATTGAACAGACACCTGCTACGGCTCGCGGCTATCTGTAGCTACTTTATCATATTGACACACATTATTCTATGCTTGTACTCTCTCCCTATTATTTTATGTATGCCTGTAACTTGAATGAAATTTGTTTGTAATTAGCGACCTAATAGTGTAGTATTAGGTGGTATTAGGTATTAGTGTAGTATTATTATTATTGACTTGGCCAGTTTTGTAATTAGCGCCCTAATAGTGTAGTATTAGGTGGTATTAGGTATTAGTGTAGTATTATTATTATTGACTTGGCCAGTTTTATTGTTGTTGCTTGTTGTCATGCTTTTTATAAAGGACCTAGATTGTTTAATCTCTTACCGATGGGTCTCTCAGGATCACCCACCTTCAGCCTGTTTAAAAAGAAGCTCCATTGCTTTTACCAGCAAAGTAATACTTGAGAATGAAAAATAAGACGAAATTGTCACAACCACATAAATGTGGTTGTAACAATTTCGTCTTATTTTTCATTATGGATACCTTCCACAATATCACCTTTGCCATTACTAAGAAAGTTAATACTTGAGAGCCAATCTCTTTGTATTGTCGGTTTTTTGTATTATATACTATTCTATAATTATTATTATTACTGCCAGTTACTGCTATAAATTTGTTGCATTATTGGTCGAGATGGCCTACTATTTATGTTTTCTATCACTTTTATAATAATTATTTTGTAGCTTATTTAGAGTGCGAGCCATCCCTCCACACAGGTTGAACCTAAAGAGGGATGCACTGCTGTTATATTTTGGTTTTATAGTGTACAATATTTTACCGTTTAATTTCTTTTATGTTTATTGGAATGTAAATGCTTGCAGTGAAATAAATAATCTTATCTTATCTTATCTTACTGTAATTGTATATTTGGCTGAAATAAATCATTGAATCTAATTGTTGCTTCATATCCCAAAGTTTCTGTATTAATCTCCTTGATAATCTGGTTTCTGGCGTCCTTAGAATGTGACCAACAAATTTATCCTATAGTGTCTGTAATGTAGTTTATAATAATATGATAATAAGACAAGATATGATAATTTTTTATTGTAGATGCTCCTGAGGCCTTCAAGAGCATTACAATCGTCTCAAGTACAAGCCAATAGAACACTTAGTTATAACAATATCACAGTCCAATAATTTCTTATCTTAATCTAGAATATAACAAAGTTAATATTCGCGTCTCTAAACATAAACTATGAAATACAATTAGTCAAGGTTAGTCAAGGTATTAGTCAAAATTTTTGCCAGCTCATGGAACTCTTCAAACTTATATAGCGGGTTATCTAATAAGAAAACGTTGAGCATATGCTTGAACATTGAATTACTTAGGTTTCTGAAACTATGAGATAATATATATTCGATTAATAGTATATTATTATTATTATGTATAATTATTATACATAATATGCTATTCTATTCATATATATTCTATTGTACAATAACATTCCGACTTGATTCTTGATCTGTCCCGCTAGATATCAGGCTGAAATCTACTTTGATGGAAAAAGGACCTCTGTTTGTACTATTTTATATCCAGTACTAAACTATTTAGGAAGTAATTGCCAGTCATTGTAATACAATCTCTTGATGAATTGAACTCTGAAGTACGAATTAACTTATTTACTAACTGATGTACAGAAAAATAGTTCTTCAAAAAACATCTGAAATCTTTGACAGCATTTTCCACAAAACATGGTTTATTGCCATATTGTATTGCCAAATTCCCGTTGTGCTGTAGTGCACTTAAAAAGAAAAAGTCACAAACTGCCTCCTAGATCACAAGTTTTCTGCTTCTCTGGTAAGGGCCTAGGAAAAAAACAGTGTAACAATTTAAAATGGTGTTCATTGTTTTTTTAGATTTAATTTTGCTATTGCATATTGTATGAATTGTAATCTGTACTGTGGGTCGTCTGACGATGCTCTTGACAACAGAGTGAAACGGCCGTCACGCCATAACGTGAGTTAATTTCCACTTGAAGTGTTTTTAAGTATTTATTACATATTAGTGGAAACAAGATGGTTCTTCAACATCATAATTGTAATCTGTTTAAGTAGGTAGTCAGTCATTCTTGATATAATTTTACTATTATACAGGGTGTTTCGGAACTCTCTACCAATACTTCTAGGCAGTGTTTCTGGACCACTAACAAAAGTGAATAGTGTAATAAAAATTTTCTAAAATCCCCAGTTACTCACACAGCCGCCATTTTGTTTTTTCACTCATTATTTTTTTATTCAAACACCTATGAATGTATAATTTTGGAATTTAGCATACAGCTTTATTACAATTGAAACAATCTAAAAAAAATTAATCAATATTTTCCGACATCAAAAAACAAAATGACGGCCATTTAAAATCTTTGAACAGGATTAAATTAATAATGGCCAATGATATCAAAATTTTACAAGAATAACGTTTTTTAGATATTTTTATTGCAAATCCAACAATACCTCATTTTCCAAGATTGGCCAACAATTAACAGAGATATGCTATTTTTTAGGGTGTGCGGTGGTTGGAAGTGAAAAACTGCAACCTGTTCTCAACCATCGCACACCCTAAAAAGTAGCATATCTCTGTTAATTGTTGGCCAATCGTGGAAAATGAGGTATTGTTGGATTTGCAATAAAAATATCTAAAAAAACGTTATACTAGTCAAATTTTGATATCTTTAGCCATTATTAATTTAATCCTGTTCAAAGATTTTAAATGGCCGCCATTTTGTGTTTTAATGTCGGAAAATGTTGATTAATTTGTTTTAGATTGTTTTAATTGTTATAAAGCTGTATGGAAAATTTCAAAATTATACATTGAGAGGTGTTTGAATAAAACAATTATGAGTGAAAAAAAAACAAAATGGCGGCTGTGTAAGTAACTGGGGATTTTAGAAAAATTTTATTACAATATTTACTTTTGTTAGTGGTCCAGAAACACTGCCTAGAAGTATTGGTAGAGAGTTCCGAAACACCCTGTATATTGAATGAATTGTAATCTGTTTAAAGGAGAATGTTTATTTTTGTTTAGTTGTATGAAAATGTTGATAATTTCTATTCTATGGCATTTTAGGTGCTCGACCTGCGCTTCACCCTGGTTGAGGACAGTGACGTGTCCTGCTTTAACCGCGTGTCCACCCTGCGCCATCTTTATTTGGAGGCGCCGAGCGGCGTGGAGGGGGCCGAGCGGCTCATCACCGACATGTGTGTGACGGCCTTTGGCGGGGTGCGCGGCCATCACAGCCATCCCCACCCTCACCCGCACGCGCATCCGCACGCTCATCACCAGCAGCATCATCTCGAGTTGAATCGTATCGGCGTACTCCTGCTGGAGGCCTATCCCTGGCGTGTACAGCAGGCGTCCCAGCTCTCCTGTCTGGTATGTCTCATATATTATCAATAGAGTGATCATTAAATGATGATCATTTGTTTATAGACAGAATATTTTCTTCTTTTTTCTTAATATTAGTCTGAGACCCTGCCAAACAGTCAAACACTTATAACCTGTGATGTTTTCCATGACGAAATACTTAATGAACAATCTAATATTAAAACTGACACTGTATTTCACTTTTAAATAATGTTTTACTCACATATATTGGAGATGCTTGAGGAATGCATTTCACTTCTGAAAAGAGGCTGACGAAGCTTCTTTTCAGAAGTGAAATGCATTCCTCAAGTATCTCCAATATATGTGAGTAAAACATTATTTAAAAGTGAAATACAGTGTCAGTTTTAATATTAGAATAATTTGTTACTTTTTGTAGTATAATGATTGGATCCTGATAGGTGTAATACGAACCTATTAAGAATAATTATAAATATAGAAAATTTAGATTGGGTTTAGAAATAGATTTATAGTTTTTTTTTTTTTTTGAGGATGAAGCCCACATAGGTCTGAGACCTGTGCGTGGGTAATGAGTTGGATGTTGGTGATTGATGAGTTGGACCTACAGTTTTAGGTGGGTTCCGAACCACCGGGAAGTGATTTTCAGCAGAGAACAGTGTCTTTTTTGCTGGCCAATCTAATCGGTCACCGTTACAAACAGGACCTACGAGAACGCAGCTTATCTATCTGATTGAACAGATACCTGCTACGGCTCGCGGCTATCACTTCCCTAAGTTGGTAGTTGGTAGTCATAAGAAATACTGAGTTATATATTATTAAAATAATATCTCAAGTTTGTATCCAACTGTTCAACTGAAAGTATGTGAATTGTACAAGAGAAAACAAAAGAAATATATCCAGATACAGAGCTTTTTCCTCGCACACAGATTGATAGACTAAGCGGGGAAATATATTTCCTTTATTGTTTTGTTTTTTATTGTATTTATTGCGGAAATAAAATGAATTGAATATAATTAAGTGAAGATGCAACAAAGACCTAAACTATTCTATTCACAAATTTTGGCCGTGCTTTATTGTCCAAAACATTGAGGTTAATTTAAACTTAGAATATATTCTCACTAAAAGCACTACTCTTAAAAAAAATGGTTCTTTTTTACTTGAAGGCTATTAATTCAAAAGTTCATTCCAAATCAAACACTGAAAACACTTGAAAAGAGTTTATAATTTTATATTTTGATAGAAACTTTTGAGTCAAAAAATAAATACCGATCTTGTTGCTATGGAAATTGTGAATTATAATTATTCAAGCAAATACTGTAGTTTTCATATAACTTGGCAGCAGTATGTTGGGTTAAGATATAGCATGTCCCATCTGCTACACGCTGCCAAGTTATATGAATACTACTATAAGCAAATGTAAATAAATGTTTTTGTAAATAGTATGGTGGCTTCTGGAAGATAGCATCCCATCTAGTACTAGACACCATTGAAATGGATACTGGCTACAGTAACTAGTTTACTGCTTTGTTAAAGAGTCGTTTTCTCAATAGTAGAAACTCAAGAATGAAATTCACGCATTCAGTACTGAACAAGGCAGCCATTTTGATAATTTGTTGTGAAAATTCAAGTAATTAATTTGTGTAACTCTTATAATAAAATTATTGAAAGGAAAACATCGAGAAATTCATGAGTGCAAAAACAGAAAGAGTGACAATCCCTTGGCTTGTGGAGATAAAGAAAGACATAGCAGAACTAAATTGAACTATGAATGATGTCAAAGATCGCACAATGATTTACAGGGAAACAGTTAAAGACAAAACGAAAATTTTATCAATAAAAACAGTTAAACTAAGGGTACGGGTTTGTTCAGATGAATTAAGAAAGGCAAGATCTGACAGAATGAAAAAGTATTGGGAGAAAAAGAAAAGCGAAGTGAACAACCAAAGAAGGAGAACTAACCAGAGAGACTAAAGTGATCCTACGTGGTCATAAAATTAAAAAAAAGTTATTGAAATATCTGTGTTATAAACTTAAAAAACACTTTTAAATGGAAATTGACTCACGCTATGGCGTGACGGCCGTTTCGCTCTGTTGTCTAGAGCATCATCAGACGACCCACAGTACACTGATTCAAGGCATGAGTTTGAGGGTTATGTATGTTGGAATGGTGAAGGGGTGGGGGGATGAGTAGGCGGGAGGTTTGAAATTGGGATTATTTTGTCAAATAGAGTATGTGAGAAGAAGTTAAGTTGATCATTTAAAATGTTGTCAGGTTGCTGCTTTGCATGTTTGTATATCTCATATTGTTCTAAAACATTGAGTTTCTGGCTTTTGTGAGTGAAGTGTAGTGTGTCTAAATTAGTGTCAATGTCTGTATAACTGTGGCCTCTTGAAATGATGTGTTCAGCAAAAGTGGAATGTGTGTTTGGGTGTGAGATGGCTCTTGTGTGTTCTTTGAATCTAGTGCTGAATGTCCTGCCAGTTTGTCCTATATAGAACTTGTTGCAGTCATCACATTTCAATTTGTAAATTCCAGATCTGTTGTACTTGTTTTGAGATGTTGTCTGAGAATGCAGGTGTTTTTTGAGTGAATTAGTTGTTCTGTAAGCTATTTTATATTTGAGTTTCCTGAATGAAGCTGCTATTTTATGAGTTTTGTTGTTGAGGTAGGTAAGTGTGATGAATGTATGGGGGTTGTCATTCTGTTTGTTGCTGGTGTGAGTGATTGGTTTTGTTGATATTCTGTGCAGTAGTTTGTCTATTAGTGTGTGTTTGTAACCATTCTGTTGTGCTATGTATTTTATAGTATTCAATTCTATAAAAGTGAAACAGTGCAAGTGAAACAGTAAAGGAAGAATATAATAAGCTTAGACGGTACTATAGGTCTGCAATCAAGAAAGCTAAACTTGTATACAATAGTAAAGTTATCCAAGATAGTAGAAACAAAAATAAAGCTGCTTGAGAAGTAATCAATAGACATCTTTGTAGGAATAGTACGTCACTGCACAGTACTTGTAAACTCCCTGCTGATGACATAAACATGTATTTCTTAGATAAAATAGACCAACTAAGTAAGAATATTCAAAATATATCTAAGAGCTATTGTGCTCCTGAACACTATGTTGAGAGAATGTCAAAGCCAATATCTGGGTTTAGTTTTAGGCACTTCAAGGTCGAAGAAATATTTGAAACCATTAATAAAATGAGTAGTAGCAATTGTTTAGATGTAAATGGCCTTAACTCTTTTATCATGAAGATAGCTGCTTCAAATGTCTCAGAGGTTTTGACACACATCTTCAACTTATGTCTGGACTTGGGAATATTCCCAAATGAACTAAAAAAGGTGAAGATGATACCAATATTCAAGAAGGGCGACAGGTCAAAAATAGAAAATTATAGGCCTATTTGTATTATAGAAATATTGTCTAAAATCTTTGAAATGCTTCTTCACAAACAATTAGCTGCATACTTTGAAAACAATAACATATTGTCAAAAGACCAGTATGGCTTTCGAAAGAATCTAAGTACAAGTGACAACATTATGAATCTTGTGGATGGAGTTATTGAGAATTTAGAGAAACAAAGAAAAGTCAACCTAAGAGCATTTGATTTGTCTAAAGCTTTTGATTCAGTTGAGCATGGAACTTTATGTGAAAAACTCTCATTCTATGGTCTTGACAGAATGGCTGTAGATCTTATTCATTCTTATCTTAGTAATAGAATGCAATTTGCATTCAAAAATGGTAAATTCTCAAGTGGTAGAGTGGTCAAGTATGGTGTTCCACAGGGTTCCATACTTGGTCCTCTCTTGTTTATCATCTACATTAATGATTTGCCAAATACAATTAGTAATTGCTGCAATAACAGCCATCCCTACCTGTTTGCTGATGACCTGGGACTAAAAGTCAGTGGTCTTGATAAAAAAAGTGTTGATTCAATTGTTGAAATGAGCACATCTACAATAAAAAATTGGTGTGCATCAAATAATTTGAGTCTAAACTTACTTAAAACTAATGATCTACAGTTCAGCTTCAACACTAGGTTCACTGACATGGGTTCTTTGAAATTCCTGGGTATTGTGCTAGACACTAATTTAAATTGGAAAAGCCACATAGCATATACATCAGGTAAACTTAGTAAAGGGATTTTTGTCTTACGTAGGCTGAGTCATATTGTGAGCCACAATGTTCTAATGAGTGTCTATTATGCTCATGTTTACAGTCACTTAGCCTATGGTATTCAACTTTGGGGTAATTGTTCCATGGCTATTAAACTTTTCAAACTACAAAAAAAAGCTATACGGATTATTTAATCACAGACCACCGCTTGCAACTTGTAGACCACTTTTTAAAAAATTGGGGGTTTTGACTCTCCCATCTCTATATGTATTTGTTTGTTTGATGTACATTAAGAAAAATTTAAGCAAATATAGTATCAATGGTGATGTACATAATTATCCCACAAGAGGCAGGCAGAACGTGAGACTTGGTTCCCACCATTATGCAAGTACACAGAGAAATTGGCGTTATATGTCTATAAAATTGTTCAATCAACTTTCTCTAGAGGTTAGACATATGAATATTAAACAATTTAAATCTTGCATAAAAGGCATTCTTTTGGAAAAGTGTTTGTATTCGGTTGAAGAATTTTTTGTATAGACCTTATGAGTGTGCAGCTTGTTCTAAATACTCTCACTACTTGTATACAGTAAAAAATGCTGAATTCATACCATATATGTCAATCTAAATTTAAGACTAGCCTGTGATATATATATATAAGTATTAATTGTTGTTGACTTATATTTTGGTATTTGACTGTGATAATTTCCTTGAACTTATTGTTTTTGTTGTTATTTTTTAAATTTAGATAATTCTGACTGTATATAAATGACGATTGTTTTAACATTTGTAATGTTTATGGCAATAAATGATTGAATTGAATTGAATATATTGTAATCTTCTTGTGACATAGGAATGTTTGTTAGTCGGTGGAGCATGTGATTGAAAGCGGCGTGTTTATGTTGGGTTGGGTGATTTGATATGTTATGGATTATTGTATCAGTTGTTGTGGGTTTCCTGTAAATTCTAAATGTTTTGAATGAATGTTCCTGCTTTGTTATAGTGATGTCCAAAAAGTTGATACTATTATTGTGTTCAAGTTCTAAGGTAAATTTTAAATTTGGATGGATTTTATTAAGATTGGTGTGGAATATTTCAGTTTGTCTTTTATTGCCTTTGTATAGAATTAGAATGTCATCAACATATCAGAGACAACAGAGCGAAACGGCCGTCACGCCATAACGTGAGTCAATTTCCATTTAAAAGTGTTTTTTAAGTTTATAATACATATTAGTGGAAACAAGATGGATCTTCAACATCAAAATATCTGTGGTTTACCTGATTACTTCAAACTTCTCAATTATCTTCTGATGTATGTGAGTTGATGATCATTCTGTACTGTATTTTTGAGTATTTTGCTTGCGATGAAATTGCATTGAAAAATTAATAAAATGTTGAATAATGAACAGGTGGTGCGCAACTACACAGCCATCACGGACATCAGTTTGAAGCACGCGGGCACCTGCTTGCCGAATCTGACTTCGTTGGACGTGCGAGGCACCAGCTGCTCCGAGGCGGGCGTCCGTCTGTTCCAGCAACAGCGCTCTGACGTCACACTGCTGTCCGACTACGCCACACTAACGCCGACACAACTGAACAACAATAGGTGAGGCTAGGCTACGACTACACGAGCGACATGCGTTGACACAATTTATTACTATTGGCCACGATTCTCTCCCCCCCCCCCCTCCCCATGCCACTCATGATACCTACTTGATATTAAAAAAATGTTAGGTTAGGTGCGAATGCCTAATAATACATTCCTTTAAGCTGGGATTTCCTAGCTCCGTACTTTTTACTTAGCGCACTGCACTAGACGTAAGCTGAAGAATTGTGGGAATTTGGCTCAAAACTACCGTACGTAAAAATTATTAAAAGTACGGTAATTTCGAGTCAAATCTCCCTCAATTAAACGTAATCTGAAGAATTGTGGGAATTTGGCTCAAAATTACCGTACTTTTAATATTGTTGCGTACGGTAGTTTTGAGTCAAATCCCCACAATTATTCAGCTTAAGTTTAATTGTGGGAGATTTGTCTCGAAATTACCGCACTTTTGATAATTGTTATGTACGGTAGTTTTGAGCCGAATTCCCACAATTCTTCAGTTTGCGTCTAGTGCACAGTGCGCTAAGAAAAAAGTGCGGAGCTAGGAAACACCTTCTTTATCTAGGACTGCGTTATGCAGCAGTTATTAGAGGTTTGAAATTAATGTTGTAACAGCGGACTTTATTCAAGGTAATTAGAATATAGGTGGTGGGTCGAACTAAAAATTATGCCAAAATGACATAGCTGCAGTCCTACCGGACAGGCTCAAGGCTAATAGAAACAAGTTAGCATAACTAGCTCAAATAAGAAAAGTCGTGACTTCACTCTGTTCAGAATTAACCGTAACTTGCAAATTTCAGCCCTATATGTACACTTTTTCAGTAGAAATATGTAGTTTTTTTGCTTATCACAGTTTGAATCTATATCTTGATCAGCTGTCAATGATATATGGGCTGCTTAATGCTATTGAACTGAAATACATCATACCCCACCATTTTTCTAGTTCTCAAAAAACGGAACAACCTTATTTTCAATAAACTCGGGACAGGCTGCAATCCCAATCAGCTGCTGGATCGCTGGCTGTTTCATTTTGTTTGGCATAATAGTTTTCAGTTCGATCCACCTTCTAGATTCTAAACGCCTTGGAGTTTATTCATGCCTGATAAAACCCATTCTGTAATGAAGCTATTTTACAACTGAAGTAACTCTTAGAGCCTTATTATACAGAGCTACAGCAGTCACAATTAGGGATAAATTACACCATACAGGTAAAAATCAGTTGACGGTTCTAAACATTTAATGCCTTCATGTAGTTTGACAATGGTTGAGTTTATGGGGGCCGTACCGTTGACCTTCAACTTTATTATGCAACAGGTTTAATCAGGCATGAGTAAAGTCAGCTATTAAGACATTACTTTCTTACCTCTAGTAACTAGGTGCTTTAAAACGTAGTCGTAAAGTATTAAATTTACATTTGTTGAGGTTAGCGCTTTCGGTTGCTGGCGATTCATTTGCATTAAGCGAGTTTACAAGCTAACAAGCCAGACACTACAAGCCGACCCAGCCTTATTAGCAAAGGCCTGACCTTGAGCCTGACAAGCCTGACCTTGAGCCTTGACACTACAAAACCAACAGCTCCTCTCACCGTTAGGGGTGGCCTAGTAGCTTTGGTGAGGGGAGATGAGTCGTATTGTCGCTCTTTTTTTGTAGATTACGTCTTCGAGACTCCAGTTATGGAGTATAAGACAAGTCAGATTAACTATTATACTATCTTATACGCTAGTTACCATAATTACTGTATTAATTAATTCAGGCGAGGCTTAAATTTGATTTGAAATGAACTCTTGTACACTATAAAAAGCTTTATAAACTAAATATTTTTCAGTTGTTTTTTTAAATATTTCTATATTTTCAAGACTTTAAAAACTGCGGTAGCTTGCTGTAGAGTTTCCTATCAATATAACTAGGCTTTTGTTTGAATAAGCTACTATTGTGACTCACCAAGTGATAATCTCCTCGGCTTCTTGTATTATAACCATGTATGTCAAGATTTTGGTTAATATCACTCTTTTTTACATATAAAGTAGATTCATACACATATAAGCAGGGTACAGTTAGGTGACCAAGTCTCTTGAACAACGGCCTACATGAATCTAATCTATTTACTCTTTCCATACACCTAACCGCTTTCTTTTGGATCTTAAACATCCTATCAAGGTTTTGTTTTGATGAATTACCCCATATTACGATAGCATACCTAATATGTGACAGTAAGAGCCCATGGTAAGCTGTAAGAAGTAGCTTATTGTCATTTAATCTAGCTCTCGGTGGCTTGTTAGCTTGTAAACTCGCTCAGTGTAATCGAAACTTTATCAAAATACAGTATGAGGTAAAAAAAGAGTTCCTTCGTATTAAACAAATAATATCGAACTAAAAGAAACATGCAATACAACCGTAAATATCAATAATAAAATATATATACAGTTCTTGATATTCAGTGTTACTGCAATATGTTTCTTTTTTTTTAAATATTATTTCACGGTATTTTGAATTGGGTCTGAGACTCAAAATTGGCTACAAGCTTTTTTAATAGTATTAAAAATTTACTGCAGAATTTATTCATAATCAAAAAAAGTTTTAATCTAAAGTCTAGGTTTTTTACTATTTTTTCATTTCTGAGGGATGAAATATTGAAGCGTTCAATGTGGCAACTGCGCATTATTTAGAAAAATTGGTGCATTTTGTGCAAAGTTTGCACAAAGACCTGTTGCACACTAGGACAACTTCTGTGCGAATTTTTATAGGGTTCTTGCGTTTTGGCTACGAAAAAAAGTCGTTTCTAAGTTGTGCCAGTGTGTGAAGGCACACTTGTAGTAATGTATTACTTTTTTCCAGCTGTCAAGAACAGTGACTTTTAGAAAAAAAACATTTAATTGAATAATGCAATGTCGTGAAACGAGTGCATATATTGTAATACTATACTCATGAATAGATTAATAAATAATTTTAAGGTTACCATATACTGCTGAAATAATTGTTCTGATTTATTGTCTATATCAGGGGTCTCGTAACTTTTCCGTCTCAAGTCCAAAATAAAAGTTCTAGTAAGCTCTGAGGGACAGAATCTTTTTCATTCTGTTACTAATATTAGTGGCTTGTTGGATGGGGGGGGGGGGGGTCATGTAATTCATGTACTGTAGTTTTCATATAACTTGGCAGAAGTTCGGTTCAGATCTAGCTAGTCCTCCCATCTTCTAAACGCTGCCAAGATATATGAATACTACAGTAAGTCATGTAATTTTGTGTAAAGATGTATTACATGTACTATATGGTAAATTAAAAATAACGAAGGAAGAGCAATTGGGAAGTCCGCGGTTCGATTCCCGGTGGTGACTGATATTTTAGTACAGTAGCATTCATCGATTTCCATCAGCTATTCAATACTGTTGTCAATATCCGCCATTGCGGAAGTTTTCAGTATGATTTGAATTATATATTGATGATTCTGTGACACTTGATGACATCTGAACAATAGTAGGAATTACTATTTAAGTTAGAACACTATTTAGGAAGGAGCATTGCTGTCGCGGGCCGGATTGATCATTGTGGCGGGCCGTAGTGTGGAGACACCTGATCTATGTTATTTGCAATGGATTACACTACAGTATTTATTTGAGCATCACCTTGAAGGTACAGTCCATGGACAATGTGGATAATTAGCATTTTAAAGTACAGACTGGCACTTTATCTTTGAACTGAAATTGAGTTTATAAATTTAAAAATATCTATTCATTCATTCAATACAAGATGCATGAAATGGATTTTATTTATTTACCCTAATAAAGCCCTGACTGAGGGCCGCATTTAAAACGTTCCTTCAGTTTCTCTTGACTCGAGGGACTCTTGAAATAAATTTATTTATTTATCATAAACAGCCCCTTGAGTCAACAGAAACTGAAGGAACGTTCATAAATATACGGACACTATTAATTCAAGGTGATTCATCAGTTTGTATCAACTACAACACACACATATAGACATACACAACATATATATATATATATAAAGTGATATTTATTTTAGTTATTTCAAAGAAGATATTTTATTAGTGTTGCCATAATATGTTCATGATTTATCCATAATATTAATTTAAATCTTAATTTATTGAAACGATCTGACGTTAGTAGTTATAATTTTAATGCGCCAACTAGTTTGCAATAGTATTTTGTATATATATATATATATATATATATATAGTCAATAATGATATATTATCTAACATTTGTTTTTAAAATCTACTTGAAATTGAGTTTCGAAGTTGTGTAAGTTTGTAATATTCAATCTTTATTACTGTGTAATATTGTATCCTCCTGGCTGGCTCAGGTCTGGTGTCGAAGTTTTCAAAGAATTAAAAACCTTTCGAAGTGCAAACATTTTATCTTGGCTTCAATATCAAATTTCTTAAAAATTCATTTGTTTGGTGTTTTATATGGTTAATTCACGTGAGATTTCAATTTTCTGACAAAATATATACATCAATTGAACTTTGCAAATGATGGCTATTCAGCAATTTTAAACAAAAAAGAATTTGTTGATTTAATACGTGAATTTGGTTTATAATTATGGAGCGTTAGAATGCTTTAAATTTAAATTTGTATATATTGTGTTTATAATGTCTCTAAAGAATTTATTTTATTGAGAGAAAAAATGCAATTTCATGCTAACAATTCTGTGGAATTTTGTATAGCAATTGCCAAATATTTGATCATGTATAACTGTAAATGTTGATGTAAAAAACACAAAGATTCTAATGACAGTTCCTTAAGTTGAGCATAACTTCAAATTACTGTGAAGCTTTTTATTATTTTAAACTTGTCATATTTTAGGTAAAAATGAATGATTCTATTTATAAGTAAGGTGAATATCGTCGTAGAAAAGTATATATTAATAAGAATATAAGAGTACTGATTAGTCACTTATGTAAATGTGTTTGTAATCACTTCAAATTATAAACTATGTAATTATGATTTATATAAGCTTTTCCTTCCTACACCCAAAAGAACCTTTACCAAATTTGGTCCCTAGATGGACCTAGACTTGGTCCAAATTTGGTCGTAGACACTGAATTTTGCCTTTAGAGAGGAAAAATAAAAATCTCTCTGAATTGGTTGATATTTAGTACACAGATAGGGCTTGGCCTGAGAAGTGTCTACACAAAATTTGGCGCTCCTAGCTATCACACAAGGAAAGTTATTAAACTAGAAAGGATTAATTATATATTTTCAAATGGCCATAACTCCTGAATGGAAGAGAATTTCTCCAATTTCATTACATAATCTTGAAGGTATCTTCAAGCACTATAAGCCACCACAGTATGAACGACTTTAATTTTTTGAAATTTTTCGCAAAAAACCATGTTGATATTTGGTACACAGATAGGGCTTGGCCTTAGAAGTGTCTTCACCAAATTTGGCCCTCCTAGCTATCACACAGGGTAAGTTATTAAACTAGAAAGAAATAATTATATATTTTGAAATGGCCATAACTCCTGAATGGAAGCGAATTTCTCCAATTTGATTACATATTCTTGAAGGTCTCTTCAAGCATTATAAGCCACCACAGTATGAGCGATTTTAATTTTTTGAAATTTTTGGCAAAAAACCATGGACTATACATCAGGTGTTTTTTGAGCCAAAAAATAAAAATATCTCAGATTTGGTTGATATTTGGTACACAAACAGGGCTTGGCCTGAGAAGTGTCTTCACCAAAATTGGCACTCCTAGCTATCACACAAGGAAAGTTATTAAACTAGAAAGAATTAAATATGTATTTTCAAATGGCCATAACTCCTGAATGGAAAGGAATTTCTCCAATTTGATTACATATTCTTGAAGGTCTCTTCAAGCACTATGAGCCACCACACTATGAGCAATTTTAATTTTTTGAAATTTTTCGCAAAAAACCATGGACTATTATACATCAGGTGTTTTATGAGCCAAAAAATAAAAATATCTCAGATTTGGTTGATATTTGGTACACAGATAGGGCTTGGCCTGAGAAGTGTCTTCACCAAATTTGGCCCTCCTAGCTATCACACAGGGTAAGTTATTAAACTAGAAAGAAATAATTATATATTTTGAAATGGCCATAACTCCTGAATGGAAGCGAATTTCTCCAATTTGATTACATATTCTTGAAGGTCTCTTCATGCACTATAAGATACCACAGTATGAGCGATTTTAATTTTTTGAAATTTTTCGCAAAAAACCATGGACTATACATCAGGTGTTTTTTGAGCCAAAAAATAAAAATATGTCAGATTTGGTTGATATTTGGTACACAGATAGGGCTTGGCCTGAGCAGTGTCTTCACCAAATTTGGCACTCCTAGCTATCACACAGGTTAAGTTAATAAACTAGAAATAAATAATTATATATTTTGAAATGGCCATTACTCCTGAATGGAAGCGAATTTCTCCAATTTGATTACATATTCTTGAAGGTCTCTTCAAGCACTTTGAGCCACCGCAGTATGAGCGATTTTAATTTTTTGAAATTTTTCGCAAAACACCATGTTGATATTTGGTACACAGATAGGGCTTGGCCTGAGCAGTGTCTTCACCAAAATTGGCACTCCTAGCTATCACACAAGGAAAGTTATTAAACTAGAAAGAATTAAATATGTATTTTCAAATGGCCATAACTCCTGAATGGAAAGGAATTTCTCCAATTTGATTACATATTCTTGAAGGTCTCTTCAAGCACTATGAGCCACCACACTATGAGCAATTTTAATTTTTTGAAATTTTTCGCAAAAAACCATGGACTATTATACATCAGGTGTTTTATGAGCCAAAAAATAAAAATATCTCAGATTTGGTTGATATTTGGTACACAGATAGGGCTTGGCCTGAGAAGTGTCTTCACCAAATTTGGCCCTCCTAGCTATCACACAGGGTAAGTTATTAAACTAGAAAGAAATAATTATATATTTTGAAATGGCCATAACTCCTGAATGGAAGCGAATTTCTCCAATTTGATTACATATTCTTGAAGGTCTCTTCATGCACTATAAGATACCACAGTATGAGCGATTTTAATTTTTTGAAATTTTTCGCAAAAAACCATGGACTATACATCAGGTGTTTTTTGAGCCAAAAAATAAAAATATGTCAGATTTGGTTGATATTTGGTACACAGATAGGGCTTGGCCTGAGCAGTGTCTTCACCAAATTTGGCACTCCTAGCTATCACACAGGTTAAGTTAATAAACTAGAAATAAATAATTATATATTTTGAAATGGCCATTACTCCTGAATGGAAGCGAATTTCTCCAATTTGATTACATATTCTTGAAGGTCTCTTCAAGCACTTTGAGCCACCGCAGTATGAGCGATTTTAATTTTTTGAAATTTTTCGCAAAACACCATGTTGATATTTGGTACACAGATAGGGCTTGGCCTGAGCAGTGTCTTCACCAAAATTGGCACTCCTAGCTATCACACAAGGAAAGTTATTAAACTAGAAAGAAATAATTATATATTTTGAAATGGCCATAACTCCTGAATGGAAGAGAATTTCTCCAATTTGATTACATATTCTTGAAGGTCTCTTCAAGTCCTATAAGACACCACAGTATGAGCAATTAAATTTTTTGAAATTTTTCGGAAAAAACCATGGGCTACACATCAGGTGTTTTTTGAGCCAAAAAATAAAAATATCTCAGATTTGGTTGATATTTGGTGCACAGATAGGGCTTGGCCTGAGAAGTGTCTACACTAAATTTGGCACTCCTAGCTATCACACAGGGTAAGTTATTAAACTAGGAAGAATTAATTATATATTTTGAAATGGCCATAACTCCTGAATGGAAGCGAATTTCTCCAATTTGATTACATATTATTGAAGGTCTCTTCAAGCAATATAAGCAACCACAGTATGAGCAATTTTAATTTTTTGAAATTTTTCGCAAAAAACCATGGACTATACATCAGGTGTTTTTTGAGCCAAAAAATAAAAATATGTCAGATTTGGTTGATATTTGGTACACAGATAGGGCTTGGCCTGAGCAGTGTCTTCACCAAATTTGGCGCTCCTAGCTATCACACAGGTTAAGTTAATAAACTAGAAATAAATAATTATATATTTTGAAATGGCCATTACTCCTGAATGGAAGCGAATTTCTCCAATTTGATTACATATTCTTGAAGGTCTCTTCAAGCACTTTGAGCCACCACAGTATGAGCGATTTTAATTTTTTGAATCTTTTGGCAATAAACCATGTTGATATTTGGTACACAGATAGGGCTTGGCCTTAGAAGTGTCTTCACCAAATTTGGCCCTCCTAGCTATCACACAGGGTAAGTTATTAAACTAGAAAGAAATAATTATATATTTTGAAATGGCCATAACTCCTGAATGGAAGCGAATTTCTCCAATTTGATTACATATTCTTGAAGGTCTCTTCAAGCATTATAAGCCACCACAGTATGAGCGATTTTAATTCTTTGAAATTTTTCGCAAAAAACCATGGACTACATCAGGTGTTTTTTGAGCCAAAAAATAATAATATCTCAGATTTGGTTGATATTTGGTACACAGATAGGGCTTGGCCTGAGAAGTGTCTTCACCAAATTTGGCGCTCCTAGCTATCACACAGGTTAAGTTAATAAACTAGAAATAAATAATTATATATTTTGAAATGGCCATTACTCCTGAATGGAAGCGAATTTCTCCAATTTGATTACATATTCTTGAAGGTCTCTTCAAGCACTTTGAGCCACCACAGTATGAGCGATTTTAATTTTTTGAAATTTTTGGCAATAAACCATGTTGATATTTGGTACACAGATAGGGCTTGGCCTTAGAAGTGTCTTCACCAAATTTGGCCCTCCTAGCTATCACACAGGGTAAGTTATTAAACTAGAAAGAAATAATTATATATTTTGAAATGGCCATAACTCCTGAATGGAAGCGAATTTCTCCAATTTGATTACATATTCTTGAAGGTCTCTTCAAGCATTATAAGCCACCACAGTATGAGCGATTTTAATTCTTTGAAATTTTTCGCAAAAAACCATGGACTACATCAGGTGTTTTTTGAGCCAAAAAATAAAAATATGTCAGATTTGGTTGATATTTGGTACACAGATAGGGCTTGGCCTGAGCAGTGTCTTCACCAAATTTGGCGCTCCTAGCTATCACACAGGTTAAGTTAATAAACTAGAAATAAATAATTATATATTTTGAAATGGCCATTACTCCTGAATGGAAGCGAATTTCTCCAATTTGATTACATATTCTTGAAGGTCTCTTCAAGCACTTTGAGCCACCACAGTATGAGCGATTTTAATTTTTTGAAATTTTTGGCAATAAACCATGTTGATATTTGGTACACAGATAGGGCTTGGCCTTAGAAGTGTCTTCACCAAATTTGGCCCTCCTAGCTATCACACAGGGTAAGTTATTAAACTAGAAAGAAATAATTATATATTTTGAAATGGCCATAACTCCTGAATGGAAGCGAATTTCTCCAATTTGATTACATATTCTTGAAGGTCTCTTCAAGCATTATAAGCCACCACAGTATGAGCGATTTTAATTTTTTGAAATTTTTCGCAAAACACCATGTTGATATTTGGTACACAGATAGGGCTTGGCCTGAGCAGTGTCGTCACCAAATTTGGCGCTCCTAGCTATCACACAGGGTAAGTTATTGAACTAGAAAGAAATAATTATATATTTTGAAATGGCCATAACTCCTGAATGGAAGAGAATTTCTCCAATTTGATTACATATTCTTGAAGGTCTCTTCAAGCCCTATAAGACACCACAGTATGAGCAATTAAATTTTTTGAAATTTTTCGGAAAAAACCATGGGCTACACATCAGGTGTTTTTTGAGCCAAAAAATAAAAATATCTCAGATTTGGTTGATATTTGGTGCACAGATAGGGCTTGGCCTGAGAAGTGTCTACACTAAATTTGGCACTCCTAGCTATCACACAGGGTAAGTTATTAAACTAGGAAGAATTAATTATATATTTTGAAATGGCCATAACTCCTGAATGGAAGCGAATTTCTCCAATTTGATTACATATTATTGAAGGTCTCTTCAAGCAATATAAGCAACCACAGTATGAGCAATTTTAATTTTTTGAAATTTTTCGCAAAAAACCATGGACTATACATCAGGTGTTTTTTGAGCCAAAAAATAAAAATATCTCAGATTTGGTTGATATTTGGTACACAGATAGGGCTTGGCCTGAGCAGTGTCTTCACCAAATTTGGCGCTCCTAGCTATCACACAGGTTAAGTTAATAAACTAGAAATAAATAATTATATATTTTGAAATGGCCATTACTCCTGAATGGAAGCGAATTTCTCCAATTTGATTACATATTCTTGAAGGTCTCTTCAAGCACTTTGAGCCACCACAGTATGAGCGATTTTAATTTTTTGAAATTTTTGGCAATAAACCATGTTGATATTTGGTACACAGATAGGGCTTGGCCTTAGAAGTGTCTTCACCAAATTTGGCCCTCCTAGCTATCACACAGGGTAAGTTATTAAACTAGAAAGAAATAATTATATATTTTGAAATGGCCATAACTCCTGAATGGAAGCGAATTTCTCCAATTTGATTACATATTCTTGAAGGTCTCTTCAAGCATTATAAGCCACCACAGTATGAGCGATTTTAATTCTTTGAAATTTTTCGCAAAAAACCATGGACTACATCAGGTGTTTTTTGAGCCAAAAAATAAAAACATGTCAGATTTGGTTGATATTTGGTACACAGATAGGGCTTGGCCTGAGCAGTGTCTTCACCAAATTTGGCGCTCCTAGCTATCACACAGGTTAAGTTAATAAACTAGAAATAAATAATTATATATTTTGAAATGGCCATTACTCCTGAATGGAAGCGAATTTCTCCAATTTGATTACATATTCTTGAAGGTCTCTTCAAGCACTTTGAGCCACCACAGTATGAGCGATTTTAATTTTTTGAAATTTTTGGCAATAAACCATGTTGATATTTGGTACACAGATAGGGCTTGGCCTTAGAAGTGTCTTCACCAAATTTGGCCCTCCTAGCTATCACACAGGGTAAGTTATTAAACTAGAAAGAAATAATTATATATTTTGAAATGGCCATAACTCCTGAATGGAAGCGAATTTCTCCAATTTGATTACATATTCTTGAAGGTCTCTTCAAGCATTATAAGCCACCACAGTATGAGCGATTTTAATTCTTTGAAATTTTTCGCAAAAAACCATGGACTACATCAGGTGTTTTTTGAGCCAAAAAATAATAATATCTCAGATTTGGTTGATATTTGGTACACAGATAGGGCTTGGCCTGAGAAATGTCTTCACCAAATTTGGCCCTCCTAGCTATCACACAGGGTAAGTTATTAAACTAGAAAGGAATAATTTTATATTTTGAAATGGCCATAACTCCTGAATGGAAGCGAATTTCTCCAATTTGATTACATATTATTGAAGGTCTCTTCAAGCAATATAAGCAACCACAGTATGAGCAATTTTAATTTTTTGAAATTTTTCGCAAAAAACCATGGACTATACATCAGGTGTTTTTTGAGCCAAAAAATAAAAATATGTCAGATTTGGTTGATATTTGGTACACAGATAGGGCTTGGCCTGAGCAGTGTCTTCACCAAATTTGGCGCTCCTAGCTATCACACAGGTTAAGTTAATAAACTAGAAATAAATAATTATATATTTTGAAATGGCCATTACTCCTGAATGGAAGCGAATTTCTCCAATTTGATTACATATTCTTGAAGGTCTCTTCAAGCACTTTGAGCCACCACAGTATGAGCGATTTTAATTTTTTGAAATTTTTGGCAATAAACCATGTTGATATTTGGTACACAGATAGGGCTTGGCCTTAGAAGTGTCTTCACCAAATTTGGCCCTCCTAGCTATCACACAGGGTAAGTTATTAAACTAGAAAGAAATAATTATATATTTTGAAATGGCCATAACTCCTGAATGGAAGCGAATTTCTCCAATTTGATTACATATTCTTGAAGGTCTCTTCAAGCATTATAAGCCACCACAGTATGAGCGATTTTAATTCTTTGAAATTTTTCGCAAAAAACCATGGACTACATCAGGTGTTTTTTGAGCCAAAAAATAATAATATCTCAGATTTGGTTGATATTTGGTACACAGATAGGGCTTGGCCTGAGAAGTGTCTTCACCAAATTTGGCGCTCCTAGCTATCACACAGGTTAAGTTAATAAACTAGAAATAAATAATTATATATTTTGAAATGGCCATTACTCCTGAATGGAAGCGAATTTCTCCAATTTGATTACATATTCTTGAAGGTCTCTTCAAGCACTTTGAGCCACCACAGTATGAGCGATTTTAATTTTTTGAAATTTTTGGCAATAAACCATGTTGATATTTGGTACACAGATAGGGCTTGGCCTTAGAAGTGTCTTCACCAAATTTGGCCCTCCTAGCTATCACACAGGGTAAGTTATTAAACTAGAAAGAAATAATTATATATTTTGAAATGGCCATAACTCCTGAATGGAAGCGAATTTCTCCAATTTGATTACATATTCTTGAAGGTCTCTTCAAGCATTATAAGCCACCACAGTATGAGCGATTTTAATTCTTTGAAATTTTTCGCAAAAAACCATGGACTACATCAGGTGTTTTTTGAGCCAAAAAATAAAAATATGTCAGATTTGGTTGATATTTGGTACACAGATAGGGCTTGGCCTGAGCAGTGTCTTCACCAAATTTGGCGCTCCTAGCTATCACACAGGTTAAGTTAATAAACTAGAAATAAATAATTATATATTTTGAAATGGCCATTACTCCTGAATGGAAGCGAATTTCTCCAATTTGATTACATATTCTTGAAGGTCTCTTCAAGCACTTTGAGCCACCACAGTATGAGCGATTTTAATTTTTTGAAATTTTTGGCAATAAACCATGTTGATATTTGGTACACAGATAGGGCTTGGCCTTAGAAGTGTCTTCACCAAATTTGGCCCTCCTAGCTATCACACAGGGTAAGTTATTAAACTAGAAAGAAATAATTATATATTTTGAAATGGCCATAACTCCTGAATGGAAGCGAATTTCTCCAATTTGATTACATATTCTTGAAGGTCTCTTCAAGCATTATAAGCCACCACAGTATGAGCGATTTTAATTTTTTGAAATTTTTCGCAAAACACCATGTTGATATTTGGTACACAGATAGGGCTTGGCCTGAGCAGTGTCGTCACCAAATTTGGCGCTCCTAGCTATCACACAGGGTAAGTTATTGAACTAGAAAGAAATAATTATATATTTTGAAATGGCCATAACTCCTGAATGGAAGAGAATTTCTCCAATTTGATTACATATTCTTGAAGGTCTCTTCAAGCCCTATAAGACACCACAGTATGAGCAATTAAATTTTTTGAAATTTTTCGGAAAAAACCATGGGCTACACATCAGGTGTTTTTTGAGCCAAAAAATAAAAATATCTCAGATTTGGTTGATATTTGGTGCACAGATAGGGCTTGGCCTGAGAAGTGTCTACACTAAATTTGGCACTCCTAGCTATCACACAGGGTAAGTTATTAAACTAGGAAGAATTAATTATATATTTTGAAATGGCCATAACTCCTGAATGGAAGCGAATTTCTCCAATTTGATTACATATTATTGAAGGTCTCTTCAAGCAATATAAGCAACCACAGTATGAGCAATTTTAATTTTTTGAAATTTTTCGCAAAAAACCATGGACTATACATCAGGTGTTTTTTGAGCCAAAAAATAAAAATATCTCAGATTTGGTTGATATTTGGTACACAGATAGGGCTTGGCCTGAGCAGTGTCTTCACCAAATTTGGCGCTCCTAGCTATCACACAGGTTAAGTTAATAAACTAGAAATAAATAATTATATATTTTGAAATGGCCATTACTCCTGAATGGAAGCGAATTTCTCCAATTTGATTACATATTCTTGAAGGTCTCTTCAAGCACTTTGAGCCACCACAGTATGAGCGATTTTAATTTTTTGAAATTTTTGGCAATAAACCATGTTGATATTTGGTACACAGATAGGGCTTGGCCTTAGAAGTGTCTTCACCAAATTTGGCCCTCCTAGCTATCACACAGGGTAAGTTATTAAACTAGAAAGAAATAATTATATATTTTGAAATGGCCATAACTCCTGAATGGAAGCGAATTTCTCCAATTTGATTACATATTCTTGAAGGTCTCTTCAAGCATTATAAGCCACCACAGTATGAGCGATTTTAATTCTTTGAAATTTTTCGCAAAAAACCATGGACTACATCAGGTGTTTTTTGAGCCAAAAAATAAAAACATGTCAGATTTGGTTGATATTTGGTACACAGATAGGGCTTGGCCTGAGCAGTGTCTTCACCAAATTTGGCGCTCCTAGCTATCACACAGGTTAAGTTAATAAACTAGAAATAAATAATTATATATTTTGAAATGGCCATTACTCCTGAATGGAAGCGAATTTCTCCAATTTGATTACATATTCTTGAAGGTCTCTTCAAGCACTTTGAGCCACCACAGTATGAGCGATTTTAATTTTTTGAAATTTTTGGCAATAAACCATGTTGATATTTGGTACACAGATAGGGCTTGGCCTTAGAAGTGTCTTCACCAAATTTGGCCCTCCTAGCTATCACACAGGGTAAGTTATTAAACTAGAAAGAAATAATTATATATTTTGAAATGGCCATAACTCCTGAATGGAAGCGAATTTCTCCAATTTGATTACATATTCTTGAAGGTCTCTTCAAGCATTATAAGCCACCACAGTATGAGCGATTTTAATTCTTTGAAATTTTTCGCAAAAAACCATGGACTACATCAGGTGTTTTTTGAGCCAAAAAATAATAATATCTCAGATTTGGTTGATATTTGGTACACAGATAGGGCTTGGCCTGAGAAATGTCTTCACCAAATTTGGCCCTCCTAGCTATCACACAGGGTAAGTTATTAAACTAGAAAGGAATAATTTTATATTTTGAAATGGCCATAACTCCTGAATGGAAGCGAATTTCTCCAATTTGATTACATATTCTTGAAGGTCTCTTCAAGCACTATAAGACATCACAGTATGAGCAATTTAATTTTTTTGAAATATTTCTGAAAAAACCATGGGCTACACATCAGGTGTTTTTTGAGCAAAAAAATAAAAATATCTCAGATTTGGTTGATATTTGGTACACAGATAGGGCTTGGCCTGAGAAGTGTCTTCACCAAATTTGGCCCTCCTAGCTATCACACAGGGTAAGTTATTAAACTAGGAAGAATTAATTATATATTTTGAAATGGCCATAACTCCTGAATGGGTGCGAATTTCTCCAATTTGATTACATATTATTGAAGGTCTCTTCAAGCATTATAAGCAACCACAGTATGAGCGATTTTAATTTTTTGAAATTTTTCGCAAAAAACCATGGACTATACATCAGGTGTTTTTTGAGCCAAAAAATAAAAATATGTCAGATTTGGTTGATATTTGGTACACAGATAGGGCTTGGCCTGAGCAGTGTCTTCACCAAATTTGGCGCTCCTAGCTATCACACAGGGTAAGTTATTAAACTAGAAAGAAATAATTATATATTTTGAAATGGCCATAACTCCTGAATGGAAGAGAATTTCTCCAATTTGATTACATATTCTTGAAGGTCTCTTCAAGCACTATAAGACACCACAGTATGAGCAATTAAATTTTTTGAAATTTTTCGGAAAAAACCATGGGCTACACATCAGGTGTTTTTTGAGCCAAAAAATAAAAATTTCTCAGATTTGGTTGATATTTGGTGCACAGATAGGGCTTGGCCTGAGAAGTGTCTACACTAAATTTGGCACTCCTAGCTATCACACAGGGTAAGTTATTAAACTAGGAAGAATTAATTATATATTTTGAAATGGCCATAACTCCTGAATGGGTGCGAATTTCTCCAATTTGATTACATATTATTGAAGGTCTCTTCAAGCAATATAAGCAACCACAGTATGAGCGATTTTAATTTTTTGAAATTTTTGGCAAAAAACCATGGACTATACATCAGGTGTTTTTTGAGCCAAAAAATAAAAATATCTCAGATTTGGTTGATATTTGGTACACAAACAGGGCTTGGCCTGAGAAGTGTCTTCACCAAAATTGGCACTCCTAGCTATCACACAAGGAAAGTTATTAAACTAGATAGAATTAAATATGTATTTTCAAATGGCCATAACTCCTGAATGGAAAGGAATTTCTCCAATTTGATTACATATTCTTGAAGGTCTCTTCAAGCACTATGAGCCACCACACTATGAGCAATTTTAATTTTTTGAAATTTTTCGCAAAAAACCATGAACTATTATACATCAGGTGTTTTATGAGCCAAAAAATAAAAATATCTCAGATTTGGTTGATATTTGGTACACAGATAGGGCTTGGCCTGAGAAGTGTCTTCACCAAATTTGGCCCTCCTAGCTATCACACAGGGTAAGTTATTAAACTAGAAAGAAATAATTATATTTTTTGAAATGGCCATAACTCCTGAATGGAAGCGAATTTCTCCAATTTGATTACATATTCTTGAAGGTCTCTTCAAGCATTATAAGCCACCACAGTATAAGCGATTTTAATTTTTTGAAATTTTTCGCAAAAAACCATGGACTATACATCAGGTGTTTTTTGAGCCAAAAAATAAAAATATCTCAGATTTGGTTGATATTTGGTACACAGATAGGGCTTGGCCTGAGAAGTGTCTTCACCAAATTTGGCCCTCCTAGCTATCACACAGGGTAAGTTATTAAACTAGAAAGAAATAATTATATATTTTGAAATGGCCATAACTCCTGAATGGAAGCGAATTTCTCCAATTTGATTACATATTCTTGAAGGTCTCTTCATGCACTATAAGATACCACAGTATGAGCGATTTTAATTTTTTGAAATTTTTCGCAAAAAACCATGGACTATACATCAGGTGTTTTTTGAGCCAAAAAATAAAAATATGTCAGATTTGGTTGATATTTGGTACACAGATAGGGCTTTGCCTGAGCAGTGTCTTCACCAAATTTGGCGCTCCTAGCTATCACACAGGTTAAGTTAATAAACTAGAAATAAATAATTATATATTTTGAAATGGCCATTACTCCTGAATGGAAGCGAATTTCTCCAATTTGATTACATATTCTTGAAGGTCTCTTCAAGCACTTTGAGCCACCGCAGTATGAGCGATTTTAATTTTTTGAAATTTTTCGCAAAACACCATGTTGATATTTGGTACACAGATAGGGCTTGGCCTGAGCAGTGTCGTCACCAAATTTGGCGCTCCTAGCTATCACACAGGGTAAGTTATTAAACTAGAAAGAAATAATTATATATTTTGAAATGGCCATAACTCCTGAATGGAAGAGAATTTCTCCAATTTGATTACATATTCTTGAAGGTCTCTTCAAGCCCTATAAGACACCACAGTATGAGCAATTAAATTTTTTGAAATTTTTCGGAAAAAACCATGGGCTACACATAAGGTGTTTTTTGAGCCAAAAAAAAAAAATATCTCAGATTTGGTTGATATTTGGTGCACAGATAGGGCTTGGCCTGAGAAGTGTCTACACTAAATTTGGCACTCCTAGCTATCACACAGGGTAAGTTATTAAACTAGGAAGAATTAATTATATATTTTGAAATGGCCATAACTCCTGAATGGAAGCGAATTTCTCCAATTTGATTACATATTATTGAAGGTCTCTTCAAGCATTATAAGCAACCACAGTATGAGCGATTTTAATTTTTTGAAATTTTTCGCAAAAAACCATATACATCAGGTGTTTTTTGAGCCAAAAAATAAAAATATGTCAGATTTGGTTGATATTTGGTACACAGATAGGGCTTGGCCTGAGCAGTGTCTTCACCAAATTTGGCGCTCCTAGCTATCACACAGGGTAAGTTATTAAACTAGAAATAAATAATTATATATTTTGAAATGGCCATAACTCCTGAATGGAAGAGAATTTCTCCAATTTGATTACATATTCTTGAAGGTCTCTTCAAGCACTATAAGACACCACAGTATGAGCAATTAAATTTTTTGAAATTTTTCGGAAAAAACCATGGGCTACACATCAGGTGTTTTTTGAGCCAAAAAATAAAAATTTCTCAGATTTGGTTGATATTTGGTGCACAGATAGGGCTTGGCCTGAGAAGTGTCTACACTAAATTTGGCACTCCTAGCTATCACACAGGGTAAGTTATTAAACTAGGAAGAATTAATTATATATTTTGAAATGGCCATAACTCCTGAATGGGTGCGAATTCCTCCAATTTGATTACATATTATTGAAGGTCTCTTCAAGCAATATAAGCAACCACAGTATGAGCGATTTTAATTTTTTGAAATTTTTGGCAATAAACCATGTTGATATTTGGTACACAGATAGGGCTTGGCCTTAGAAGTGTCTTCACCAAATTTGGCCCTCCTAGCTATCACACAGGGTAAGTTATTAAACTAGAAAGAAATAATTATATATTTTGAAATGGCCATAACTCCTGAATGGAAGCGAATTTCTCCAATTTGATTACATATTCTTGAAGGTCTCTTCAAGCATTATAAGCCACCACAGTATGAGCGATTTTAATTTTTTGAAATTTTTCGCAAAAAACCATGGACTATAGTGTTTTTTGAGCCAAAAAATAAAAATATGTCAGATTTGGTTGATATTTGGTACACGGATAGGGTTTGACCTGAGCAGTGTCTTCACCAAATTTGGCGCTCCTAGCTATCAGGTATTTTTGAGCCAAAAAATAAAAATATCTCAGATTTGGTTGATATTTGGTGAACAGATAGGGCTTGGCCTGAGAAGTGTTGTCACCAAATTTGGCACTCCTAGCTATCACACAACGAAAGTTATTAAACTAGAAACAAATAATTATATATTTTAAAATGGCAATAACTCCTAAATGGGTGCGAATTTCTCCAATTTGATTACATATTCTTGAAGGTCTCTTCAAGCACTATGAGCCACCACAGTATGAGCAATTTCAATTCTTTGAAATTTTTCGCAAAAAACCATGGACTACATCAGGTGTTTTTTGAGCCAAAAAATAATAATATCTCAGATTTGGTTGATATTTGGTACACAGATAGGGCTTGGCCTGAGAAGTGTCTTCACCAAATTTGGCGCTCCTAGCTATCACACAGGGTAAGTTATTAAACTAGAAAGGAATAATTTTATATTTTGAAATGGCCATAACTCCTGAATGGAAGCGAATTTCTCCAATTTGATTACATATTCTTGAAGGTCTATTCAAGCACTATAAGACACCACAGTATGAGCAATTTAATTTTTTTGAAATATTTCTGAAAAAACCATGGGCTACACATCAGGTGTTTTTTGAGCAAAAAAATAAAAATATCTCAGATTTGGTTGATATTTGGTACACAGATAGGGCTTGGCCTGAGAAGTGTCTTCACCAAATTTGGCCCTCCTAGCTATCACACAGGGTAAGTTATTAAACTAGGAAGAATTAATTATATATTTTGAAATGGCCATAACTCCTGAATGGGTGCGAATTTCTCCAATTTGATTACATATTATTGAAGGTCTCTTCAAGCATTATAAGCAACAACCGTATGAGCGATTTTAATTTCTTGAAATTTTTCGCAAAAAACCATGGACTATACATCAGGTGTTTTTTGAGCCAAAAAATAAAAATATGTCAGATTTGGTTGATATTTGGTACACAGATAGGGCTTGGCCTGAGCAGTGTCTTCACCAAATTTGGCGCTCCTAGCTATCACACAGGTTAAGTTAATAAACTAGAAATAAATAATTATATATTTTGAAATGGCCATTACTCCTGAATGGAAGCGAATTTCTCCAATTTGATTACATATTCTTGAAGGTCTCTTCAAGCACTTTGAGCCAGTATGAGCGATTTTAATTTTTTGAAATTTTTGGCAAAAAACCATGGACTATACATCAGGTGTTTTTTGAGCCAAAAAATAAAAATATCTCAGATTTGGTTGATATTTGGTACACAGATAGGGCTTGACCTGAGCAGTGTCTTCACCAAATTTGGCGCTCCTTGCTATCAGGTGTTTTTTGAGCCAAAAAATAAAAATATCTCAGATTTAGTTGATATTTGGTGCACAGATAGGGCTTGGCCTGAGAAGTGTTGTCACCAAATTTGGCACTCCTAGCTATCACACAACGAAAGTTATTAAACTAGAAACAAATAATTATATATTTTAAAATGGCAATAACTCCTAAAGGTCTCTTCAAGCACTATAAGTCACCACAGTATGAGCAATTTTAATTTTTTGAAATTTTTCGCAAAAAACCATGGACTATAGGTGTTTTTTGAGCCAAAAAATAAAAATTTCTCAGATTTGCTTGATATTTGGTGAACAGATAGGGCTTGGCCTGAGAAGTGTCTTCACCAAATTTGGCACTCCCAGCTATCACACAGGGTAAGTTATTAAACTAGGAAGAATTAATTATATATTTTGAAATGGCCATAACTCCTGAATGGGTGCGAATTTCTCCAATTTGATTACATATTATTGAAGGTCTCTTCAAGCATTATAAGCAACCACAGTATGAGCGATTTTAATTTTTTGAAATTTTTCGCAAAAAACCATGGACTATACATCAGGTGTTTTTTGAGCCAAAAAATAAAAATATGTCAGATTTGGTTGATATTTGGTACACAGATAGGGCTTGGCCTGAGCAGTGTCTTCACCAAATTTGGCGCTCCTAGCTATCACACAGGGTAAGTTATTAAACTAGAAATAAATAATTATATATTTTGAAATGGCCATAACTCCTGAATGGAAGAGAATTTCTCCAATTTGATTACATATTCTTGAAGGTCTCTTCAAGCACTATAAGACACCACAGTATGAGCAATTAAATTTTCTGAAATTTTTCGGAAAAAACCATGGGCTACACATCAGGTGTTTTTTGAGCCAAAAAATAAAAATTTCTCAGATTTGGTTGATATTTGGTGCACAGATAGGGCTTGGCCTGAGAAGTGTCTACACTAAATTTGGCACTCCTAGCTATCACACAGGGTAAGTTATTAAACTAGGAAGAATTAATTATATATTTTGAAATGGCCATAACTCCTGAATGGGTGCGAATTCCTCCAATTTGATTACATATTATTGAAGGTCTCTTCAAGCAATATAAGCAACCACAGTATGAGCGATTTTAATTTTTTGAAATTTTTCGCAAAAAACCATGGACTATACATCAGGTGTTTTTTGAGCCAAAAAATAAAAATATGTCAGATTTGGTTGATATTTGGTACACAGATAGGGCTTGGCCTGAGCAGTGTCTTCACCAAATTTGGCGCTCCCAGCTATCACACAGGTTAAGTTAATAAACTAGAAATAAATAATTATATATTTTGAAATGGCCATTACTCCTGAATGGAAGCGAATTTCTCCAATTTGATTACATATTCTTGAAGGTCTCTTCAAGCACTTTGAGCCACCACAGTATGAGCGATTTTAATTTTTTGAAATTTTTGGCAATAAACCATGTTGATATTTGGTACACAGATAGGGCTTGGCCTTAGAAGTGTCTTCACCAAATTTGGCCCTCCTAGCTATCACACAGGGTAAGTTATTAAACTAGAAAGAAATAATTATATATTTTGAAATGGCCATAACTCCTGAATGGAAGCGAATTTCTCCAATTTGATTACATATTCTTGAAGGTCTCTTCAAGCATTATAAGCCACCACAGTATGAGCGATTTTAATTTTTTGAAATTTTTCGCAAAAAACCATGGACTATAGTGTTTTTTGAGCCAAAAAATAAAAATATGTCAGATTTGGTTGATATTTGGTACACGGATAGGGCTTGACCTGAGTAGTGTCTTCACCAAATTTGGCGCTCCTAGCTATCAGGTGTTTTTTGAGCCAAAAAATAAAAATATCTCAGATTTGGTTGATATTTGGTGAACAGATAGGGCTTGGCCTGAGAAGTGTTGTCACCAAATTTGGCACTCCTAGCTATCACACAACGAAAGTTATTAAACTAGAAACAAATAATTATATATTTTAAAATGGCAATAACTCCTAAATGGGTGCGAATTTCTCCAATTTGATTACATATTCTTGAAGGTCTCTTCAAGCACTATGAGCCACCACAGTATGAGCAATTTTAATTCTTTGAAATTTTTCGCAAAAAACCATGGACTACATCAGGTGTTTTTTGAGCCAAAAAATAATAATATCTCAGATTTGGTTGATATTTGGTACACAGATAGGGCTTGGCCTGAGAAGTGTCTTCACCAAATTTGGCGCTCCTAGCTATCACACAGGGTAAGTTATTAAACTAGAAAGGAATAATTTTATATTTTGAAATGGCCATAACTCCTGAATGGAAGCGAATTTCTCCAATTTGATTACATATTCTTGAAGGTCTTTTCAAGCACTATAAGACACCACAGTATGAGCAATTTAATTTTTTGAAATATTTCTGAAAAAACCATGGGCTACACATCAGGTGTTTTTTGAGCAAAAAAATAAAAATATCTCAGATTTGGTTGATATTTGGTACACAGATAGGGCTTGGCCTGAGAAGTGTCTTCACCAAATTTGGCCCTCCTAGCTATCACACAGGGTAAGTTATTAAACTAGGAAGAATTAATTATATATTTTGAAATGGCCATAACTCCTGAATGGGTGCGAATTTCTCCAATTTGATTACATATTATTGAAGGTCTCTTCAAGCATTATAAGCAACAACCGTATGAGCGATTTTAATTTCTTGAAATTTTTCGCAAAAAACCATGGACTATACATCAGGTGTTTTTTGAGCCAAAAAATAAAAATATGTCAGATTTGGTTGATATTTGGTACACAGATAGGGCTTGGCCTGAGCAGTGTCTTCACCAAATTTGGCGCTCCTAGCTATCACACAGGTTAAGTTAATAAACTAGAAATAAATAATTATATATTTTGAAATGGCCATTACTCCTGAATGGAAGCGAATTTCTCCAATTTGATTACATATTCTTGAAGGTCTCTTCAAGCACTATAAGACACCACAGTATGAGCAATTAAATTTTTTGAAATTTTTCGGAAAAAACCATGGGCTACACATCAGGTGTTTTTTGAGCCAAAAAATAAAAATTTCTCAGATTTGGTTGATATTTGGTGCACAGATAGGGCTTGGCCTGAGAAGTGTCTACACTAAATTTGGCACTCCTAGCTATCACACAGGGTAAGTTATTAAACTAGGAAGAATTAATTATATATTTTGAAATGGCCATAACTCCTGAATGGGTGCGAATTCCTCCAATTTGATTACATATTATTGAAGGTCTCTTCAAGCAATATAAGCAACCACAGTATGAGCGATTTTAATTTTTTGAAATTTTTCGCAAAAAACCATGGACTATACATCAGGTGTTTTTTGAGCCAAAAAATAAAAATATGTCAGATTTGGTTGATATTTGGTACACAGATAGGGCTTGGCCTGAGCAGTGTCTTCACCAAATTTGGCGCTCCCAGCTATCACACAGGTTAAGTTAATAAACTAGAAATAAATAATTATATATTTTGAAATGGCCATTACTCCTGAATGGAAGCGAATTTCTCCAATTTGATTACATATTCTTGAAGGTCTCTTCAAGCACTTTGAGCCACCACAGTATGAGCGATTTTAATTTTTTGAAATTTTTGGCAATAAACCATGTTGATATTTGGTACACAGATAGGGCTTGGCCTTAGAAGTGTCTTCACCAAATTTGGCCCTCCTAGCTATCACACAGGGTAAGTTATTAAACTAGAAAGAAATAATTATATATTTTGAAATGGCCATAACTCCTGAATGGAAGCGAATTTCTCCAATTTGATTACATATTCTTGAAGGTCTCTTCAAGCATTATAAGCCACCACAGTATGAGCGATTTTAATTTCTTGAAATTTTTCGCAAAAAACCATGGACTATAGTGTTTTTTGAGCCAAAAAAAAAAAAAGTCAGATTTGGTTGATATTTGGTACACGGATAGGGCTTGACCTGAGCAGTGTCTTCACCAAATTTGGCGCTCCTAGCTATCAGGTGTTTTTTGAGCCAAAAAATAAAAATATCTCAGATTTGGTTGATATTTGGTGAACAGATAGGGCTTGGCCTGAGAAGTGTTGTCACCAAATTTGGCACTCCTAGCTATCACACAACGAAAGTTATTAAACTAGAAACAAATAATTATATATTTTAAAATGGCAATAACTCCTAAATGGGTGCGAATTTCTCCAATTTGATTACATATTCTTGAAGGTCTCTTCAAGCACTATGAGCCACCACAGTATGAGCAATTTAATTTTTTTGAAATATTTCTGAAAAAACAATGGGCTACACATCAGGTGTTTTTTGAGCAAAAAAATAAAAATATCTCAGATTTGGTTGATATTTGGTACACAGATAGGGCTTGGCCTGAGAAGTGTCTTCACCAAATTTGGCCCTCCTAGCTATCACACAGGGTAAGTTATTAAACTAGAAAGGAATAATTTTATATTTTGAAATGGCCATAACTCCTGAATGGAAGCGAATTTCTCCAATTTGATTACATATTCTTGAAGGTTTATTCAAGCACTATAAGACACCACAGTATAAGCAATTTAATTTTTTTGAAATATTTCTGAAAAAACCATGGGCTACACATCAGGTGTTTTTTGAGCCAAAAAATAAAAATATGTCAGATTTGGTTGATATTTGGTACACAGATAGGGCTTGGCCTGAGCAGTGTCTTCACCAAATTTGGCGCTCCTAGCTATCACACAGGGTAAGTTATTAAACTAGAAAGAAATAATTATATATTTTGAAATGGCCATAACTCCTGAATGGAAGAGAATTTCTCCAATTTGATTACATATTCTTGAAGGTCTCTTCAAGCACTATAAGACACCACAGTATGAGCAATTAAATTTTTTGAAATTTTTCGGAAAAAACCATGGGCTACACATCAGGTGTTTTTTGAGCCAAAAAATAAAAATTTCTCAGATTTGGTTGATATTTGGTGCACAGATAGGGCTTGGCCTGAGAAGTGTCTACACTAAATTTGGCACTCCTAGCTATCACACAGGGTAAGTTATTAAACTAGGAAGAATTAATTATATATTTTGAAATGGCCATAACTCCTGAATGGGTGCGAATTCCTCCAATTTGATTACATATTATTGAAGGTCTCTTCAAGCAATATAAGCAACCACAGTATGAGCGATTTTAATTTTTTGAAATTTTTCGCAAAAAACCATGGACTATACATCAGGTGTTTTTTGAGCCAAAAAATAAAAATATGTCAGATTTGGTTGATATTTGGTACACAGATAGGGCTTGGCCTGAGCAGTGTCTTCACCAAATTTGGCGCTCCCAGCTATCACACAGGTTAAGTTAATAAACTAGAAATAAATAATTATATATTTTGAAATGGCCATTACTCCTGAATGGAAGCGAATTTCTCCAATTTGATTACATATTCTTGAAGGTCTCTTCAAGCACTTTGAGCCACCACAGTATGAGCGATTTTAATTTTTTGAAATTTTTGGCAATAAACCATGTTGATATTTGGTACACAGATAGGGCTTGGCCTTAGAAGTGTCTTCACCAAATTTGGCCCTCCTAGCTATCACACAGGGTAAGTTATTAAACTAGAAAGAAATAATTATATATTTTGAAATGGCCATAACTCCTGAATGGAAGCGAATTTCTCCAATTTGATTACATATTCTTGAAGGTCTCTTCAAGCATTATAAGCCACCACAGTATGAGCGATTTTAATTTTTTGAAATTTTTCGCAAAAAACCATGGACTATAGTGTTTTTTGAGCCAAAAAATAAAAATATGTCAGATTTGGTTGATATTTGGTACACGGATAGGGCTTGACCTGAGCAGTGTCTTCACCAAATTTGGCGCTCCTAGCTATCAGGTGTTTTTTGAGCCAAAAAATAAAAATATCTCAGATTTGGTTGATATTTGGTGAACAGATAGGGCTTGGCCTGAGAAGTGTTGTCACCAAATTTGGCACTCCTAGCTATCACACAACGAAAGTTATTAAACTAGAAACAAATAATTATATATTTTAAAATGGCAATAACTCCTAAATGGGTGCGAATTTCTCCAATTTGATTACATATTCTTGAAGGTCTCTTCAAGCACTATGAGCCACCACAGTATGAGCAATTTTGATTCTTTGAAATTTTTCGCAAAAAACCATGGACTACATCAGGTGTTTTTTGAGCCAAAAAATAATAATATCTCAGATTTTGGTGATATTTGGTACACAGATAGGGCTTGGCCTGAGAAGTGTCTTCACCAAATTTGGCGCTCCTAGCTATCACACAGGGTAAGTTATTAAACTAGAAAGGAATAATTTTATATTTTGAAATGGCCATAACTCCTGAATGGAAGCGAATTTCTCCAATTTGATTACATATTCTTGAAGGTCTCTTCAAGCACTATAAGACACCACAGTATGAGCAATTTAATTTTTTGAAATATTTCTGAAAAAACCATGGGCTACACATCAGGTGTTTTTTGAGCAAAAAAATAAAAATATCTCAGATTTGGTTGATATTTGGTACACAGATAGGGCTTGGCCTGAGAAGTGTCTTCACCAAATTTGGCCCTCCTAGCTATCACACAGGGTAAGTTATTAAACTAGGAAGAATTAATTATATATTTTGAAATGGCCATAACTCCTGAATGGGTGCGAATTTCTCCAATTTGATTACATATTATTGAAGGTCTCTTCAAGCATTATAAGCAACAACCGTATGAGCGATTTTAATTTCTTGAAATTTTTCGCAAAAAACCATGGACTATACATCAGGTGTTTTTTGAGCCAAAAAATAAAAATATGTCAGATTTGGTTGATATTTGGTACACAGATAGGGCTTGGCCTGAGCAGTGTCTTCACCAAATTTGGCGCTCCTAGCTATCACACAGGTTAAGTTAATAAACTAGAAATAAATAATTATATATTTTGAAATGGCCATTACTCCTGAATGGAAGCGAATTTCTCCAATTTGATTACATATTCTTGAAGGTCTCTTCAAGCACTTTGAGCCAGTATGAGCGATTTTAATTTTTTGAAATTTTTGGCAAAAAACCATGGACTATACATCAGGTGTTTTTTGAGCCAAAAAATAAAAATATCTCAGATTTGGTTGATATTTGGTACACAGATAGGGCTTGACCTGAGCAGTGTCTTCACCAAATTTGGCGCTCCTTGCTATCAGGTGTTTTTTGAGCCAAAAAATAAAAATATCTCAGATTTAGTTGATATTTGGTGCACAGATAGGGCTTGGCCTGAGAAGTGTTGTCACCAAATTTGGCACTCCTAGCTATCACACAACGAAAGTTATTAAACTAGAAACAAATAATTATATATTTTAAAATGGCAATAACTCCTAAAGGTCTCTTCAAGCACTATAAGACACCACAGTATGAGCAATTTTAATTTTTTGAAATTTTTCGCAAAAAACCATGGACTATAGGTGTTTTTTGAGCCAAAAAATAAAAATTTCTCAGATTTGCTTGATATTTGGTGAACAGATAGGGCTTGGCCTGAGAAGTGTCTTCACCAAATTTGGCACTCCCAGCTATCACACAGGGTAAGTTATTAAACTAGGAAGAATTAATTATATATTTTGAAATGGCCATAACTCCTGAATGGGTGCGAATTTCTCCAATTTGATTACATATTATTGAAGGTCTCTTCAAGCATTATAAGCAACCACAGTATGAGCGATTTTAATTTTTTGAAATTTTTCGCAAAAAACCATGGACTATACATCAGGTGTTTTTTGAGCCAAAAAATAAAAATATGTCAGATTTGGTTGATATTTGGTACACAGATAGGGCTTGGCCTGAGCAGTGTCTTCACCAAATTTGGCGCTCCTAGCTATCACACAGGGTAAGTTATTAAACTAGAAAGAAATAATTATATATTTTGAAATGGCCATAACTCCTGAATGGAAGAGAATTTCTCCAATTTGATTACATATTCTTGAAGGTCTCTTCAAGCACTATAAGACACCACAGTATGAGCAATTAAATTTTTTGAAATTTTTCGGAAAAAACCATGGGCTACACATCAGGTGTTTTTTGAGCCAAAAAATAAAAATTTCTCAGATTTGGTTGATATTTGGTGCACAGATAGGGCTTGGCCTGAGAAGTGTCTACACTAAATTTGGCACTCCTAGCTATCACACAGGGTAAGTTATTAAACTAGGAAGAATTAATTATATATTTTGAAATGGCCATAACTCCTGAATGGGTGCGAATTTCTCCAATTTGATTACATATTATTGAAGGTCTCTTCAAGCAATATAAGCAACCACAGTATGAGCGATTTTAATTTTTTGAAATTTTTCGCAAAAAACCATGGACTATACATCAGGTGTTTTTTGAGCCAAAAAAAAAAAATATGTCAGATTTGGTTGATATTTGGTACACAGATAGGGCTTGGCCTGAGCAGTGTCTTCACCAAATTTGGCGCTCCTAGCTATCACACAGGTTAAGTTAATAAACTAGAAATAAATAATTATATATTTTGAAATGGCCATTACTCCTGAATGGAAGCGAATTTCTCCAATTTGATTACATATTCTTGAAGGTCTCTTCAAGCACTTTGAGCCACCACAGTATGAGCGATTTTAATTTTTTGAAATTTTTGGCAATAAACCATGTTGATATTTGGTACACAGATAGGGCTTGGCCTTAGAAGTGTCTTCACCAAATTTGGCCCTCCTAGCTATCACACAGGGTAAGTTATTAAACTAGAAAGAAATAATTATATATTTTGAAATGGCCATAACTCCTGAATGGAAGCGAATTTCTCCAATTTGATTACATATTCTTGAAGGTCTCTTCAAGCATTATAAGCCACCACAGTATGAGCGATTTTAATTTTTTGAAATTTTTCGCAAAAAACCATGGACTATAGTGTTTTTTGAGCCAAAAAATAAAAATATGTCAGATTTGGTTGATATTTGGTACACGGATAGGGCTTGACCTGAGCAGTGTCTTCACCAAATTTGGCGCTCCTAGCTATCAGGTGTTTTTTGAGCCAAAAAATAAAAATATCTCAGATTTGGTTGATATTTGGTGAACAGATAGGGCTTGGCCTGAGAAGTGTTGTCACCAAATTTGGCACTCCTAGCTATCACACAACGAAAGTTATTAAACTAGAAACAAATAATTATATATTTTAAAATGGCAATAACTCCTAAATGGGTGCGAATTTCTCCAATTTGATTACATATTCTTGAAGGTCTCTTCAAGCACTATGAGCCACCACAGTATGAGCAATTTTAATTCTTTGAAATTTTTCGCAAAAAACCATGGACTACATCAGGTGTTTTTTGAGCCAAAAAATAATAATATCTCAGATTTGGTTGATATTTGGTACACAGATAGGGCTTGGCCTGAGAAGTGTCTTCACCAAATTTGGCGCTCCTAGCTATCACACAGGGTAAGTTATTAAACTAGAAAGGAATAATTTTATATTTTGAAATGGCCATAACTCCTGAATGGAAGCGAATTTCTCCAATTTGATTACATATTCTTGAAGGTCTCTTCAAGCACTATAAGACACCACAGTATGAGCAATTTAATTTTTTGAAATATTTCTGAAAAAACCATGGGCTACACATCAGGTGTTTTTTGAGCAAAAAAATAAAAATATCTCAGATTTGGTTGATATTTGGTACACAGATAGGGCTTGGCCTGAGAAGTGTCTTCACCAAATTTGGCCCTCCCAGCTATCACACAGGGTAAGTTATTAAACTAGGAAGAATTAATTATATATTTTGAAATGGCCATAACTCCTGAATGGGTGCGAATTTCTCCAATTTGATTACATATTATTGAAGGTCTCTTCAAGCATTATAAGCAACCACAGTATGAGCGATTTTAATTTTTTGAAATTTTTCGCAAAAAACCATGGACTATACATCAGGTGTTTTTTGAGCCAAAAAATAAAAATATGTCAGATTTGGTTGATATTTGGTACACAGATAGGGCTTGGCCTGAGCAGTGTCTTCACCAAATTTGGCGCTCCTAGCTATCACACAGGTTAAGTTAATAAACTAGAAATAAATAATTATATATTTTGAAATGGCCATTACTCCTGAATGGAAGCGAATTTCTCCAATTTGATTACATATTCTTGAAGGTCTCTTCAAGCACTTTGAGCCAGTATGAGCGATTTTAATTTTTTGAAATTTTTGGCAAAAAACCATGGACTATACATCAGGTGTTTTTTGAGCCAAAAAATAAAAATATCTCAGATTTGGTTGATATTTGGTACACAGATAGGGCTTGACCTGAGCAGTGTCTTCACCAAATTTGGCGCTCCTAGCTATCAGGTGTTTTTTGAGCCAAAAAATAAAAATATCTCAGATTTAGTTGATATTTGGTGCACAGATAGGGCTTGGCCTGAGAAGTGTTGTCACCAAATTTGGCACTCCTAGCTATCACACAACGAAAGTTATTAAACTAGAAACAAATAATTATATATTTTAAAATGGCAATAACTCCTAAAGGTCTCTTCAAGCACTATAAGACACCACAGTATGAGCAATTTAAATTTTTTGAAATTTCTCGCAAAAAACCATGGACTATACATCAGGTGTTTTTTGAGCCAAAAAATAAAAATTTCTCAGATTTGCTTGATATTTGGTGAACAGATAGGGCTTGGCCTGAGAAGTGTCTTCACCAAATTTGGCACTCCTAGCTATCACACAGGGTAAGTTATTAAACTAGAAAGAAATAATTATATATTTTGAAATGGTCATAACTCCTGAATGGAAGCGAATTTCTCCAATTTGATTACATATTATTGAAGGTCTCTTCAAGCAATATAAGCAACCACAGTATGAGCGATTTTAATTTTTTGAAATTTTTCGCAAAAAACCATGGACTATACATCAGGTGTTTTTTGAGCCAAAAAATAAAAATATGTCAGATTTGGTTGATATTTGGTACACAGATAGGGCTTGGCCTGAGCAGTGTCTTCACCAAATTTGGCGCTCCTAGCTATCACACAGGTTAAGTTAATAAACTAGAAATAAATAATTATATATTTTGAAATGGCCATTACTCCTGAATGGAAGCGAATTTCTCCAATTTGATTACATATTCTTGAAGGTCTCTTCAAGCACTTTGAGCCACCACAGTATGAGAGATTTTAATTTTTTGAAATTTTTGGCAATAAACCATGTTGATATTTGGTACACAGATAGGGCTTGGCCTTAGAAGTGTCTTCACCAAATTTGGCCCTCCTAGCTATCACACAGGGTAAGTTATTAAACTAGAAAGAAATAATTATATATTTTGAAATGGCCATAACTCCTGAATGGAAGCGAATTTCTCCAATTTGATTACATATTCTTGAAGGTCTCTTCAAGCATTATAAGCCACCACAGTATGAGCGATTTTAATTTTTTGAAATTTTTCGCAAAAAACCATGGACTATAGTGTTTTTTGAGCCAAAAAAAAAAAAAAAAAGTCAGATTTGGTTGATATTTGGTACACGGATAGGGCTTGACCTGAGCAGTGTCTTCACCAAATTTGGCGCTCCTAGCTATCAGGTGTTTTTTGAGCCAAAAAATAAAAATATCTCAGATTTGGTTGATATTTGGTGAACAGATAGGGCTTGGCCTGAGAAGTGTTGTCACCAAATTTGGCACTCCTAGCTATCACACAACGAAAGTTATTAAACTAGAAACAAATAATTATATATTTTAAAATGGCAATAACTCCTAAATGGGTGCGAATTTCTCCAATTTGATTACATATTCTTGAAGGTCTCTTCAAGCACTATGAGCCACCACAGTATGAGCAATTTAAATTTTTTGAAATATTTCTGAAAAAACCATGGGCTACACATCAGGTGTTTTTTGAGCAAAAAAATAAAAATATCTCAGATTTGGTTGATATTTGGTACACAGATAGGGCTTGGCCTGAGCAGTGTCTTCACCAAATTTGGCGCTCCTAGCTATCACACAGGGTAAGTTATTAAACTAGAAAGGAATAATTTTATATTTTGAAATGGCCATAACTCCTGAATGGAAGCGAATTTCTCCAATTTGATTACATATTCTTGAAGGTCTCTTCAAGCACTATAAGACACCACAGTATGAGCAATTTAATTTTTTGAAATATTTCTGAAAAAACCATGGGCTACACATCAGGTGTTTTTTGAGCAAAAAAATAAAAATATCTCAGATTTGGTTGATATTTGGTACACAGATAGGGCTTGGCCTGAGAAGTGTCTTCACCAAATTTGGCCCTCCCAGCTATCACACAGGGTAAGTTATTAAACTAGGAAGAATTAATTATATATTTTGAAATGGCCATAACTCCTGAATGGGTGCGAATTTCTCCAATTTGATTACATATTATTGAAGGTCTCTTCAAGCATTATAAGCAACCACAGTATGAGCGATTTTAATTTTTTGAAATTTTTCGCAAAAAACCATGGACTATACATCAGGTGTTTTTTGAGCCAAAAAATAAAAATATGTCAGATTTGGTTGATATTTGGTACACAGATAGGGCTTGGCCTGAGCAGTGTCTTCACCAAATTTGGCGCTCCTAGCTATCACACAGGTTAAGTTAATAAACTAGAAATAAATAATTATATATTTTGAAATGGCCATTACTCCTGAATGGAAGCGAATTTCTCCAATTTGATTACATATTCTTGAAGGTCTCTTCAAGCACTTTGAGCCAGTATGAGCGATTTTAATTTTTTGAAATTTTTGGCAAAAAACCATGGACTATACATCAGGTGTTTTTTGAGCCAAAAAAAAAAAATATCTCAGATTTGGTTGATATTTGGTACACAGATAGGGCTTGACCTGAGCAGTGTCTTCACCAAATTTGGCGCTCCTAGCTATCAGGTGTTTTTTGAGCCAAAAAATAAAAATATCTCAGATTTAGTTGATATTTGGTGCACAGATAGGGCTTGGCCTGAGAAGTGTTGTCACCAAATTTGGCACTCCTAGCTATCACACAACGAAAGTTATTAAACTAGAAACAAATAATTATATATTTTAAAATGGCAATAACTCCTAAAGGTCTCTTCAAGCACTATAAGACACCACAGTATGAGCAATTTTAATTTTTTGAAATTTTTCGCAAAAAACCATGGACTATACATCAGGTGTTTTTTGAGCCAAAAAATAAAAATTTCTCAGATTTGCTTGATATTTGGTGAACAGATAGGGCTTGGCCTGAGAAGTGTCTTCACCAAATTTGGCACTCCTAGCTATCACACAGGGTAAGTTATTAAACTAGAAAGAAATAATTATATATTTTGAAATGGTCATAACTCCTGAATGGAAGCGAATTTCTCCAATTTGATTACATATTATTGAAGGTCTCTTCAAGCAATATAAGCAACCACAGTATGAGCGATTTTAATTTTTTGAAATTTTTCGCAAAAAACCATGGACTATACATCAGGTGTTTTTTGAGCCAAAAAATAAAAATATGTCAGATTTGGTTGATATTTGGTACACAGATAGGGCTTGGCCTGAGCAGTGTCTTCACCAAATTTGGCGCTCCTAGCTATCACACAGGTTAAGTTAATAAACTAGAAATAAATAATTATATATTTTGAAATGGCCATTACTCCTGAATGGAAGCGAATTTCTCCAATTTGATTACATATTCTTGAAGGTCTCTTCAAGCACTTTGAGCCACCACAGTATGAGCGATTTTAATTTTTTGAAATTTTTGGCAATAAACCATGTTGATATTTGGTACACAGATAGGGCTTGGCCTTAGAAGTGTCTTCACCAAATTTGGCCCTCCTAGCTATCACACAGGGTAAGTTATTAAACTAGAAAGAAATAATTATATATTTTGAAATGGCCATAACTCCTGAATGGAAGCGAATTTCTCCAATTTGATTACATATTCTTGAAGGTCTCTTCAAGCATTATAAGCCACCACAGTATGAGCGATTTTAATTTCTTGAAATTTTTCGCAAAAAACCATGGACTATAGTGTTTTTTGAGCCAAAAAAAAAAAAAGTCAGATTTGGTTGATATTTGGTACACGGATAGGGCTTGACCTGAGCAGTGTCTTCACCAAATTTGGCGCTCCTAGCTATCAGGTGTTTTTTGAGCCAAAAAATAAAAATATCTCAGATTTGGTTGATATTTGGTGAACAGATAGGGCTTGGCCTGAGAAGTGTTGTCACCAAATTTGGCACTCCTAGCTATCACACAACGAAAGTTATTAAACTAGAAACAAATAATTATATATTTTAAAATGGCAATAACTCCTAAATGGGTGCGAATTTCTCCAATTTGATTACATATTCTTGAAGGTCTCTTCAAGCACTATGAGCCACCACAGTATGAGCAATTTAATTTTTTTGAAATATTTCTGAAAAAACCATGGGCTACACATCAGGTGTTTTTTGAGCAAAAAAATAAAAATATCTCAGATTTGGTTGATATTTGGTACACAGATAGGGCTTGGCCTGAGCAGTGTCTTCACCAAATTTGGCGCTCCTAGCTATCACACAGGGTAAGTTATTAAACTAGAAAGGAATAATTTTATATTTTGAAATGGCCATAACTCCTGAATGGAAGCGAATTTCTCCAATTTGATTACATATTCTTGAAGGTCTCTTCAAGCACTATAAGACACCACAGTATGAGCAATTTAATTTTTTGAAATATTTCTGAAAAAACCATGGGCTACACATCAGGTGTTTTTTGAGCAAAAAAATAAAAATATCTCAGATTTGGTTGATATTTGGTACACAGATAGGGCTTGGCCTGAGAAGTGTCTTCACCAAATTTGGCCCTCCCAGCTATCACACAGGGTAAGTTATTAAACTAGGAAGAATTAATTATATATTTTGAAATGGCCATAACTCCTGAATGGGTGCGAATTTCTCCAATTTGATTACATATTATTGAAGGTCTCTTCAAGCATTATAAGCAACCACAGTATGAGCGATTTTAATTTTTTGAAATTTTTCGCAAAAAACCATGGACTATACATCAGGTGTTTTTTGAGCCAAAAAATAAAAATATGTCAGATTTGGTTGATATTTGGTACACAGATAGGGCTTGGCCTGAGCAGTGTCTTCACCAAATTTGGCGCTCCTAGCTATCACACAGGTTAAGTTAATAAACTAGAAATAAATAATTATATATTTTGAAATGGCCATTACTCCTGAATGGAAGCGAATTTCTCCAATTTGATTACATATTCTTGAAGGTCTCTTCAAGCACTTTGAGCCAGTATGAGCGATTTTAATTTTTTGAAATTTTTGGCAAAAAACCATGGACTATACATCAGGTGTTTTTTGAGCCAAAAAATAAAAATATCTCAGATTTGGTTGATATTTGGTACACAGATAGGGCTTGACCTGAGCAGTGTCTTCACCAAATTTGGCGCTCCTAGCTATCAGGTGTTTTTTGAGCCAAAAAATAAAAATATCTCAGATTTAGTTGATATTTGGTGCACAGATAGGGCTTGGCCTGAGAAGTGTTGTCACCAAATTTGGCACTCCTAGCTATCACACAACGAAAGTTATTAAACTAGAAACAAATAATTAAATATTTTAAAATGGCAATAACTCCTAAAGGTCTCTTCAAGCACTATAAGACACCACAGTATGAGCAATTTTAATTTTTTGAAATTTTTCGCAAAAAACCATGGACTATACATCAGGTGTTTTTTGAGCCAAAAAATAAAAATTTCTCAGATTTGCTTGATATTTGGTGAACAGATAGGGCTTGGCCTGAGAAGTGTCTTCACCAAATTTGGCACTCCTAGCTATCACACAGGGTAAGTTATTAAACTAGAAAGAAATAATTATATATTTTGAAATGGTCATAACTCCTGAATGGAAGCGAATTTCTCCAATTTGATTACATATTATTGAAGGTCTCTTCAAGCAATATAAGCAACCACAGTATGAGCGATTTTAATTTTTTGAAATTTTTCGCAAAAAACCATGGACTATACATCAGGTGTTTTTTGAGCCAAAAAATAAAAATATGTCAGATTTGGTTGATATTTGGTACACAGATAGGGCTTGGCCTGAGCAGTGTCTTCACCAAATTTGGCGCTCCTAGCTATCACACAGGTTAAGTTAATAAACTAGAAATAAATAATTATATATTTTGAAATGGCCATTACTCCTGAATGGAAGCGAATTTCTCCAATTTGATTACATATTCTTGAAGGTCTCTTCAAGCACTTTGAGCCACCACAGTATGAGAGATTTTAATTTTTTGAAATTTTTGGCAATAAACCATGTTGATATTTGGTACACAGATAGGGCTTGGCCTTAGAAGTGTCTTCACCAAATTTGGCCCTCCTAGCTATCACACAGGGTAAGTTATTAAACTAGAAAGAAATAATTATATATTTTGAAATGGCCATAACTCCTGAATGGAAGCGAATTTCTCCAATTTGATTACATATTCTTGAAGGTCTCTTCAAGCATTATAAGCCACCACAGTATGAGCGATTTTAATTTTTTGAAATTTTTCGCAAAAAACCATGGACTATAGTGTTTTTTGAGCCAAAAAAAAAAAAAAAAAGTCAGATTTGGTTGATATTTGGTACACGGATAGGGCTTGACCTGAGCAGTGTCTTCACCAAATTTGGCGCTCCTAGCTATCAGGTGTTTTTTGAGCCAAAAAATAAAAATATCTCAGATTTGGTTGATATTTGGTGAACAGATAGGGCTTGGCCTGAGAAGTGTTGTCACCAAATTTGGCACTCCTAGCTATCACACAACGAAAGTTATTAAACTAGAAACAAATAATTATATATTTTAAAATGGCAATAACTCCTAAATGGGTGCGAATTTCTCCAATTTGATTACATATTCTTGAAGGTCTCTTCAAGCACTATGAGCCACCACAGTATGAGCAATTTAAATTTTTTGAAATATTTCTGAAAAAACCATGGGCTACACATCAGGTGTTTTTTGAGCAAAAAAATAAAAATATCTCAGATTTGGTTGATATTTGGTACACAGATAGGGCTTGGCCTGAGCAGTGTCTTCACCAAATTTGGCGCTCCTAGCTATCACACAGGGTAAGTTATTAAACTAGAAAGGAATAATTTTATATTTTGAAATGGCCATAACTCCTGAATGGAAGCGAATTTCTCCAATTTGATTACATATTCTTGAAGGTCTCTTCAAGCACTATAAGACACCACAGTATGAGCAATTTAATTTTTTGAAATATTTCTGAAAAAACCATGGGCTACACATCAGGTGTTTTTTGAGCAAAAAAATAAAAATATCTCAGATTTGGTTGATATTTGGTACACAGATAGGGCTTGGCCTGAGAAGTGTCTTCACCAAATTTGGCCCTCCCAGCTATCACACAGGGTAAGTTATTAAACTAGGAAGAATTAATTATATATTTTGAAATGGCCATAACTCCTGAATGGGTGCGAATTTCTCCAATTTGATTACATATTATTGAAGGTCTCTTCAAGCATTATAAGCAACCACAGTATGAGCGATTTTAATTTTTTGAAATTTTTCGCAAAAAACCATGGACTATACATCAGGTGTTTTTTGAGCCAAAAAATAAAAATATGTCAGATTTGGTTGATATTTGGTACACAGATAGGGCTTGGCCTGAGCAGTGTCTTCACCAAATTTGGCGCTCCTAGCTATCACACAGGTTAAGTTAATAAACTAGAAATAAATAATTATATATTTTGAAATGGCCATTACTCCTGAATGGAAGCGAATTTCTCCAATTTGATTACATATTCTTGAAGGTCTCTTCAAGCACTTTGAGCCAGTATGAGCGATTTTAATTTTTTGAAATTTTTGGCAAAAAACCATGGACTATACATCAGGTGTTTTTTGAGCCAAAAAAAAAAAATATCTCAGATTTGGTTGATATTTGGTACACAGATAGGGCTTGACCTGAGCAGTGTCTTCACCAAATTTGGCGCTCCTAGCTATCAGGTGTTTTTTGAGCCAAAAAATAAAAATATCTCAGATTTAGTTGATATTTGGTGCACAGATAGGGCTTGGCCTGAGAAGTGTTGTCACCAAATTTGGCACTCCTAGCTATCACACAACGAAAGTTATTAAACTAGAAACAAATAATTATATATTTTAAAATGGCAATAACTCCTAAAGGTCTCTTCAAGCACTATAAGACACCACAGTATGAGCAATTTTAATTTTTTGAAATTTTTCGCAAAAAACCATGGACTATACATCAGGTGTTTTTTGAGCCAAAAAATAAAAATTTCTCAGATTTGCTTGATATTTGGTGAACAGATAGGGCTTGGCCTGAGAAGTGTCTTCACCAAATTTGGCACTCCTAGCTATCACACAGGGTAAGTTATTAAACTAGAAAGAAATAATTATATATTTTGAAATGGTCATAACTCCTGAATGGAAGCGAATTTCTCCAATTTGATTACATATTATTGAAGGTCTCTTCAAGCAATATAAGCAACCACAGTATGAGCGATTTTAATTTTTTGAAATTTTTCGCAAAAAACCATGGACTATACATCAGGTGTTTTTTGAGCCAAAAAATAAAAATATGTCAGATTTGGTTGATATTTGGTACACAGATAGGGCTTGGCCTGAGCAGTGTCTTCACCAAATTTGGCGCTCCTAGCTATCACACAGGTTAAGTTAATAAACTAGAAATAAATAATTATATATTTTGAAATGGCCATTACTCCTGAATGGAAGCGAATTTCTCCAATTTGATTACATATTCTTGAAGGTCTCTTCAAGCACTTTGAGCCACCACAGTATGAGCGATTTTAATTTTTTGAAATTTTTGGCAATAAACCATGTTGATATTTGGTACACAGATAGGGCTTGGCCTTAGAAGTGTCTTCACCAAATTTGGCCCTCCTAGCTATCACACAGGGTAAGTTATTAAACTAGAAAGAAATAATTATATATTTTGAAATGGCCATAACTCCTGAATGGAAGCGAATTTCTCCAATTTGATTACATATTCTTGAAGGTCTCTTCAAGCATTATAAGCCACCACAGTATGAGCGATTTTAATTTCTTGAAATTTTTCGCAAAAAACCATGGACTATAGTGTTTTTTGAGCCAAAAAAAAAAAAAGTCAGATTTGGTTGATATTTGGTACACGGATAGGGCTTGACCTGAGCAGTGTCTTCACCAAATTTGGCGCTCCTAGCTATCAGGTGTTTTTTGAGCCAAAAAATAAAAATATCTCAGATTTGGTTGATATTTGGTGAACAGATAGGGCTTGGCCTGAGAAGTGTTGTCACCAAATTTGGCACTCCTAGCTATCACACAACGAAAGTTATTAAACTAGAAACAAATAATTATATATTTTAAAATGGCAATAACTCCTAAATGGGTGCGAATTTCTCCAATTTGATTACATATTCTTGAAGGTCTCTTCAAGCACTATGAGCCACCACAGTATGAGCAATTTAATTTTTTTGAAATATTTCTGAAAAAACCATGGGCTACACATCAGGTGTTTTTTGAGCAAAAAAATAAAAATATCTCAGATTTGGTTGATATTTGGTACACAGATAGGGCTTGGCCTGAGCAGTGTCTTCACCAAATTTGGCGCTCCTAGCTATCACACAGGGTAAGTTATTAAACTAGAAAGGAATAATTTTATATTTTGAAATGGCCATAACTCCTGAATGGAAGCGAATTTCTCCAATTTGATTACATATTCTTGAAGGTCTCTTCAAGCACTATAAGACACCACAGTATGAGCAATTTAATTTTTTGAAATATTTCTGAAAAAACCATGGGCTACACATCAGGTGTTTTTTGAGCAAAAAAATAAAAATATCTCAGATTTGGTTGATATTTGGTACACAGATAGGGCTTGGCCTGAGAAGTGTCTTCACCAAATTTGGCCCTCCCAGCTATCACACAGGGTAAGTTATTAAACTAGGAAGAATTAATTATATATTTTGAAATGGCCATAACTCCTGAATGGGTGCGAATTTCTCCAATTTGATTACATATTATTGAAGGTCTCTTCAAGCATTATAAGCAACCACAGTATGAGCGATTTTAATTTTTTGAAATTTTTCGCAAAAAACCATGGACTATACATCAGGTGTTTTTTGAGCCAAAAAATAAAAATATGTCAGATTTGGTTGATATTTGGTACACAGATAGGGCTTGGCCTGAGCAGTGTCTTCACCAAATTTGGCGCTCCTAGCTATCACACAGGTTAAGTTAATAAACTAGAAATAAATAATTATATATTTTGAAATGGCCATTACTCCTGAATGGAAGCGAATTTCTCCAATTTGATTACATATTCTTGAAGGTCTCTTCAAGCACTTTGAGCCAGTATGAGCGATTTTAATTTTTTGAAATTTTTGGCAAAAAACCATGGACTATACATCAGGTGTTTTTTGAGCCAAAAAATAAAAATATCTCAGATTTGGTTGATATTTGGTACACAGATAGGGCTTGACCTGAGCAGTGTCTTCACCAAATTTGGCGCTCCTAGCTATCAGGTGTTTTTTGAGCCAAAAAATAAAAATATCTCAGATTTAGTTGATATTTGGTGCACAGATAGGGCTTGGCCTGAGAAGTGTTGTCACCAAATTTGGCACTCCTAGCTATCACACAACGAAAGTTATTAAACTAGAAACAAATAATTAAATATTTTAAAATGGCAATAACTCCTAAAGGTCTCTTCAAGCACTATAAGACACCACAGTATGAGCAATTTTAATTTTTTGAAATTTTTCGCAAAAAACCATGGACTATACATCAGGTGTTTTTTGAGCCAAAAAATAAAAATTTCTCAGATTTGCTTGATATTTGGTGAACAGATAGGGCTTGGCCTGAGAAGTGTCTTCACCAAATTTGGCACTCCTAGCTATCACACAGGGTAAGTTATTAAACTAGAAAGAAATAATTATATATTTTGAAATGGTCATAACTCCTGAATGGAAGCGAATTTCTCCAATTTGATTACATATTATTGAAGGTCTCTTCAAGCAATATAAGCAACCACAGTATGAGCGATTTTAATTTTTTGAAATTTTTCGCAAAAAACCATGGACTATACATCAGGTGTTTTTTGAGCCAAAAAATAAAAATATGTCAGATTTGGTTGATATTTGGTACACAGATAGGGCTTGGCCTGAGCAGTGTCTTCACCAAATTTGGCGCTCCTAGCTATCACACAGGTTAAGTTAATAAACTAGAAATAAATAATTATATATTTTGAAATGGCCATTACTCCTGAATGGAAGCGAATTTCTCCAATTTGATTACATATTCTTGAAGGTCTCTTCAAGCACTTTGAGCCAGTATGAGCGATTTTAATTTTTTGAAATTTTTGGCAAAAAACCATGGACTATACATCAGGTGTTTTTTGAGCCAAAAAATAAAAATATCTCAGATTTGGTTGATATTTGGTACACAGATAGGGCTTGACCTGAGCAGTGTCTTCACCAAATTTGGCGCTCCTAGCTATCAGGTGTTTTTTGAGCCAAAAAATAAAAATATCTCAGATTTAGTTGATATTTGGTGCACAGATAGGGCTTGGCCTGAGAAGTGTTGTCACCAAATTTGGCACTCCTAGCTATCACACAACGAAAGTTATTAAACTAGAAACAAATAATTATATATTTTAAAATGGCAATAACTCCTAAAGGTCTCTTCAAGCACTATAAGACACCACAGTATGAGCAATTTTAATTTTTTGAAATTTTTCGCAAAAAACCATGGACTATACATCAGGTGTTTTTTGAGCCAAAAAATAAAAATATGTCAGATTTGGTTGATATTTGGTACACAGATAGGGCTTGGCCTGAGCAGTGTCTTCACCAAATTTGGCGCTCCTAGCTATCACACAGGTTAAGTTAATAAACTAGAAATAAAAAATTATATATTTTGAAATGGCCATTACTCCTGAATGGAAGCGAATTTCTCCAATTTGATTACATATTCTTGAAGGTCTCTTCAAGCACTTTGAGCCACCACAGTATGAGCGATTTTAATTTTTTGAAATTTTTGGCAATAAACCATGTTGATATTTGGTACACAGATAGGGCTTGGCCTTAGAAGTGTCTTCACCAAATTTGGCCCTCCTAGCTATCACACAGGGTAAGTTATTAAACTAGAAAGAAATAATTATATATTTTGAAATGGCCATAACTCCTGAATGGAAGCGAATTTCTCCAATTTGATTACATATTCTTGAAGGTCTCTTCAAGCATTATAAGCCACCACAGTATGAGCGATTTTAATTTCTTGAAATTTTTCGCAAAAAACCATGGACTATAGTGTTTTTTGAGCCAAAAAAAAAAAAAGTCAGATTTGGTTGATATTTGGTACACGGATAGGGCTTGACCTGAGCAGTGTCTTCACCAAATTTGGCGCTCCTAGCTATCAGGTGTTTTTTGAGCCAAAAAATAAAAATATCTCAGATTTGGTTGATATTTGGTGAACAGATAGGGCTTGGCCTGAGAAGTGTTGTCACCAAATTTGGCACTCCTAGCTATCACACAACGAAAGTTATTAAACTAGAAACAAATAATTATATATTTTAAAATGGCAATAACTCCTAAATGGGTGCGAATTTCTCCAATTTGATTACATATTCTTGAAGGTCTCTTCAAGCACTATGAGCCACCACAGTATGAGCAATTTAATTTTTTTGAAATATTTCTGAAAAAACCATGGGCTACACATCAGGTGTTTTTTGAGCAAAAAAATAAAAATATCTCAGATTTGGTTGATATTTGGTACACAGATAGGGCTTGGCCTGAGAAGTGTCTTCACCAAATTTGGCCCTCCTAGCTATCACACAGGGTAAGTTATTAAACTAGAAAGGAATAATTTTATATTTTGAAATGGCCATAACTCCTGAATGGAAGCGAATTTCTCCAATTTGATTACATATTCTTGAAGGTTTATTCAAGCACTATAAGACACCACAGTATAAGCAATTTAATTTTTTTGAAATATTTCTGAAAAAACCATGGGCTACACATCAGGTGTTTTTTGAGCCAAAAAATAAAAATATGTCAGATTTGGTTGATATTTGGTACACAGATAGGGCTTGGCCTGAGCAGTGTCTTCACCAAATTTGGCGCTCCTAGCTATCACACAGGGTAAGTTATTAAACTAGAAAGAAATAATTATATATTTTGAAATGGCCATAACTCCTGAATGGAAGAGAATTTCTCCAATTTGATTACATATTCTTGAAGGTCTCTTCAAGCACTATAAGACACCACAGTATGAGCAATTAAATTTTTTGAAATTTTTCGGAAAAAACCATGGGCTACACATCAGGTGTTTTTTGAGCCAAAAAATAAAAATATGTCAGATTTGGTTGATATTTGGTGCACAGATAGGGCTTGGCCTGAGAAGTGTCTACACTAAATTTGGCACTCCTAGCTATCACACAGGGTAAGTTATTAAACTAGGAAGAATTAATTATATATTTTGAAATGGCCATAACTCCTGAATGGGTGCGAATTTCTCCAATTTGATTACATATTATTGAAGGTCTCTTCAAGCAATATAAGCAACCACAGTATGAGCGATTTTAATTTTTTGAAATTTTTCGCAAAAAACCATGGACTATAGTGTTTTTTGAGCCAAAAAAAAAAAAAAAAGTCAGATTTGGTTGATATTTGGTACACGGATAGGGCTTGACCTGAGCAGTGTCTTCACCAAATTTGGCGCTCCTAGCTATCAGGTGTTTTTTGAGCCAAAAAATAAAAATATCTCAGATTTGGTTGATATTTGGTGAACAGATAGGGCTTGGCCTGAGAAGTGTTGTCACCAAATTTGGCGCTCCTAGCTATCACACAGGGTAAGTTATTAAACTAGAAAGAAATAATTATATATTTTGAAATGGCCATAACTCCTGAATGGAAGAGAATTTCTCCAATTTGATTACATATTCTTGAAGGTCTCTTCAAGCACTATAAGACACCACAGTATGAGCAATTAAATTTTTTGAAATTTTTCGGAAAAAACCATGGGCTACACATCAGGTGTTTTTTGAGCCAAAAAATGAAAATTTCTCAGATTTGGTTGATATTTGGTGCACAGATAGGGCTTGACCTGAGCAGTGTCTTCACCAAATTTGGCCCTCCTAGCTATCACACAGGGTAAGTTATTAAACTAGAAAGAAATAATTATATATTTTGAAATGGCCATAACTCCTGAATGGAAGCGAATTTCTCCAATTTGATTACATATTCTTGAAGGTCTCTTCAAGCATTATAAGCCACCACAGTATGAGCGATTTTAATTTCTTGAAATTTTTCGCAAAAAACCATGGACTATAGTGTTTTTTGAGCCAAAAAAAAAAAAAAAAGTCAGATTTGGTTGATATTTGGTACACGGATAGGGCTTGACCTGAGCAGTGTCTTCACCAAATTTGGCGCTCCTAGCTATCAGGTGTTTTTTGAGCCAAAAAATAAAAATATCTCAGATTTGGTTGATATTTGGTGAACAGATAGGGCTTGGCCTGAGAAGTGTTGTCACCAAATTTGGCACTCCTAGCTATCACACAACGAAAGTTATTAAACTAGAAACAAATAATTATATATTTTAAAATGGCAATAACTCCTAAATGGGTGCGAATTTCTCCAATTTGATTACATATTCTTGAAGGTCTCTTCAAGCACTATGAGCCACCACAGTATGAGCAATTTAATTTTTTTGAAATATTTCTGAAAAAACCATGGGCTACACATCAGGTGTTTTTTGAGCAAAAAAATAAAAATATCTCAGATTTGGTTGATATTTGGTACACAGATAGGGCTTGGCCTGAGAAGTGTCTTCACCAAATTTGGCCCTCCTAGCTATCACACAGGGTAAGTTATTAAACTAGAAAGGAATAATTTTATATTTTGAAATGGCCATAACTCCTGAATGGAAGCGAATTTCTCCAATTTGATTACATATTCTTGAAGGTTTATTCAAGCACTATAAGACACCACAGTATGAGCAATTTAATTTTTTTGAAATATTTCTGAAAAAACCATGGGCTACACATCAGGTGTTTTTTGAGCAAAAAAATAAAAATATCTCAGATTTGGTTGATATTTGGTACACAGATAGGGCTTGGCCTGAGAAGTGTCTTCACCAAATTTGGCCCTCCTAGCTATCACACAGGGTAAGTTATTAAACTAGGAAGAATTAATTATATATTTTGAAATGGCCATAACTCCTGAATGGGTGCGAATTTCTCCAATTTGATTACATATTATTGAAGGTCTCTTCAAGCATTATAAGCAACCACAGTATGAGCGATTTTAATTTTTTGAAATTTTTCGCAAAAAACCATGGACTATACATCAGGTGTTTTTTGAGCCAAAAAATAAAAATATGTCAGATTTGGTTGATATTTGGTACACAGATAGGGCTTGGCCTGAGCAGTGTCTTCACCAAATTTGGCGCTCCTAGCTATCACACAGGGTAAGTTATTAAACTAGAAAGAAATAATTATATATTTTGAAATGGCCATAACTCCTGAATGGAAGAGAATTTCTCCAATTTGATTACATATTCTTGAAGGTCTCTTCAAGCACTATAAGACACCACAGTATGAGCAATTAAATTTTTTGAAATTTTTCGGAAAAAACCATGGGCTACACATCAGGTGTTTTTTGAGCCAAAAAATAAAAATATGTCAGATTTGGTTGATATTTGGTGCACAGATAGGGCTTGGCCTGAGAAGTGTCTACACTAAATTTGGCACTCCTAGCTATCACACAGGGTAAGTTATTAAACTAGGAAGAATTAATTATATATTTTGAAATGGCCATAACTCCTGAATGGGTGCGAATTTCTCCAATTTGATTACATATTATTGAAGGTCTCTTCAAGCAATATAAGCAACCACAGTATGAGCGATTTTAATTTTTTGAAATTTTTCGCAAATACCATGGACTATACATCAGGTGTTTTTTGAGCCAAAAAATAAAAATATGTCAGATTTGGTTGATATTTGGTACACAGATAGGGCTTGGCCTGAGCAGTGTCTTCACCAAATTTGGCGCTCCTAGCTATCACACAGGTTAAGTTAATAAACTAGAAATAAATAATTATATATTTTGAAATGGCCATTACTCCTGAATGGAAGCGAATTTCTCCAATTTGATTACATATTCTTGAAGGTCTCTTCAAGCATTATAAGCCACCACAGTATGAGCGATTTTAATTTTTTGAAATTTTTCGCAAAAAACCATGGACTATAGTGTTTTTTGAGCCAAAAAAAAAAAAAAAAGTCAGATTTGGTTGATATTTGGTACACGGATAGGGCTTGACCTGAGCAGTGTCTTCACCAAATTTGGCGCTCCTAGCTATCAGGTGTTTTTTGAGCCAAAAAATAAAAATATCTCAGATTTGGTTGATATTTGGTGAACAGATAGGGCTTGGCCTGAGAAGTGTTGTCACCAAATTTGGCGCTCCTAGCTATCACACAGGGTAAGTTATTAAACTAGAAAGAAATAATTATATATTTTGAAATGGCCATAACTCCTGAATGGAAGAGAATTTCTCCAATTTGATTACATATTCTTGAAGGTCTCTTCAAGCACTATAAGACACCACAGTATGAGCAATTAAATTTTTTGAAATTTTTCGGAAAAAACCATGGGCTACACATCAGGTGTTTTTTGAGCCAAAAAATAAAAATTTCTCAGATTTGGTTGATATTTGGTGCACAGATAGGGCTTGACCTGAGCAGTGTCTTCACCAAATTTGGCCCTCCTAGCTATCACACAGGGTAAGTTATTAAACTAGAAAGAAATAATTATATATTTTGAAATGGCCATAACTCCTGAATGGAAGCGAATTTCTCCAATTTGATTACATATTCTTGAAGGTCTCTTCAAGCATTATAAGCCACCACAGTATGAGCGATTTTAATTTTTTGAAATTTTTGGCAATAAACCATGTTGATATTTGGTACACAGATAGGGCTTGGCCTTAGAAGTGTCTTCACCAAATTTGGCCCTCCTAGCTATCACACAGGGTAAGTTATTAAACTAGAAAGAAATAATTATATATTTTGAAATGGCCATAACTCCTGAATGGAAGCGAATTTCTCCAATTTGATTACATATTCTTGAAGGTCTCTTCAAGCATTATAAGCCACCACAGTATGAGCGATTTTAATTTTTTGAAATTTTTCGCAAAAAACCATGGACTATAGTGTTTTTTGAGCCAAAAAATAAAAATATGTCAGATTTGGTTGATATTTGGTACACGGATAGGGCTTGACCTGAGCAGTGTCTTCACCAAATTTGGCGCTCCTAGCTATCAGGTGTTTTTTGAGCCAAAAAATAAAAATATCTCAGATTTGGTTGATATTTGGTGAACAGATAGGGCTTGGCCTGAGAAGTGTTGTCACCAAATTTGGCACTCCTAGCTATCACACAACGAAAGTTATTAAACTAGAAACAAATAATTATATATTTTAAAATGGCAATAACTCCTAAATGGGTGCGAATTTCTCCAATTTGATTACATATTCTTGAAGGTCTCTTCAAGCACTATGAGCCACCACAGTATGAGCAATTTTAATTCTTTGAAATTTTTCGCAAAAAACCATGGACTACATCAGGTGTTTTTTGAGCCAAAAAATAATAATATCTCAGATTTGGTTGATATTTGGTACACAGATAGGGCTTGGCCTGAGAAGTGTCTTCACCAAATTTGGCGCTCCTAGCTATCACACAGGGTAAGTTATTAAACTAGAAAGGAATAATTTTATATTTTGAAATGGCCATAACTCCTGAATGGAAGAGAATTTCTCCAATTTGATTACATATTCTTGAAGGTCTCTTCAAGCACTATAAGACACCACAGTATGAGCGATTTTAATTTTTTGAAATATTTCTGAAAAAACCATGGGCTACACATCAGGTGTTTTTTGAGCAAAAAAATAAAAATATCTCAGATTTGGTTGATATTTGGTACACAGATAGGGCTTGGCCTGAGAAGTGTCTTCACCAAATTTGGCCCTCCTAGCTATCACACAGGGTAAGTTATTAAACTAGGAAGAATTAATTATATATTTTGAAATGGCCATAACTCCTGAATGGGTGCGAATTTCTCCAATTTGATTACATATTATTGAAGGTCTCTTCAAGCATTATAAGCAACCACAGTATGAGCGATTTTAATTTTTTGAAATTTTTCGCAAAAAACCATGGACTATACATCAGGTGTTTTTTGAGCCAAAAAATAAAAATATGTCAGATTTGGTTGATATTTGGTACACAGATAGGGCTTGGCCTGAGCAGTGTCTTCACCAAATTTGGCGCTCCTAGCTATCACACAGGTTAAGTTAATAAACTAGAAATAAATAATTATATATTTTGAAATGGCCATTACTCCTGAATGGAAGCGAATTTCTCCAATTTGATTACATATTCTTGAAGGTCTCTTCAAGCACTTTGAGCCAGTATGAGCGATTTTAATTTTTTGAAATTTTTGGCAAAAAACCATGGACTATACATCAGGTGTTTTTTGAGCCAAAAAATAAAAATATCTCAGATTTGGTTGATATTTGGTACACAGATAGGGCTTGACCTGAGCAGTGTCTTCACCAAATTTGGCGCTCCTAGCTATCAGGTGTTTTTTGAGCCAAAAAATAAAAATATCTCAGATTTAGTTGATATTTGGTGCACAGATAGGGCTTGGCCTGAGAAGTGTTGTCACCAAATTTGGCACTCCTAGCTATCACACAACGAAAGTTATTAAACTAGAAACAAATAATTATATATTTTAAAATGGCAATAACTCCTAAAGGTCTCTTCAAGCACTATAAGACACCACAGTATGAGCAATTTTAATTTTTTGAAATTTTTCGCAAAAAACCATGGACTATACATCAGGTGTTTTTTGAGCCAAAAAATAAAAATTTCTCAGATTTGCTTGATATTTGGTGAACAGATAGGGCTTGGCCTGAGAAGTGTCTTCACCAAATTTGGCACTCCTAGCTATCACACAGGGTAAGTTATTAAACTAGAAAGAAATAATTATATTTTTTGAAATGGTCATAACTCCTGAATGGGTGCGAATTTCTCCAATTTGATTACATATTCTTGAAGGTCTCTTCAAGCACTTTGAGCCACCACAGTATGAGCGATTTTAATTTTTTGAAATTTTTCGCAAAAAACCATGGTCTATACATCAGGTGTTTTTTGAGCCAAAAAATAAAAATATGTCAGATTTGGTTGATATTTGGTACACAGATAGGGCTTGGCCTGATAAGTGTCTTCACCAAATTTGGCATTCCTAGCTATCACACAGGGCAAGTAATTAAACTAGAATTGAAATAATCACCAATCATATAACATAATAATCATTATGTTTCATGTTGAATGGTAGAACAAGAATATCTATACATGATGGACAGATATTCATCCATAATATTAACACATTGGGGAAATGGGAATAACCAACACAGAAAAATAAAATAATCCTGACTTGTGAAAAATTGACTTTTAATAACCTCTCAAGAAATAATATCACACAACTTTAATCAACGTAATTGTAGTGTATAGTTATTATTATAATTTATTTTAACTGTACCTAAATATATATAATATACACTATTATTTCGTCACTACCGTACAATAATCACTTAGAATAAATTTCTATAAATCAGCCTTTTACACAGTTTTATAATGCAGCGCACATGCTTAGATGTACAATAGCAGATTTAAATAAGAACATTAGTTGTATTAGTAGAGGTTCTAAGATTTTAATTCAATCGATCTAAATACAATTTTTGATAGAATACAATTTTCAACTTATAATGGGTATACCTTTAGTTGATATACTACGGTACATAAACACTATTTTGTATTTTTTATATTATATGTTGACTTAATTTCCTTTGAAAAATATTACTACATTCGAATTAGTAATTTTTTGATTATCGTAGAAGTATCGGTTTGAAAATACAACAAGAATTAGTAGGCTAATAATTGCCAAGAAAAGGCTAGTTTTTTCAGAAATCTCTTAGAGAATAACAACTTTAGTATTTTTTTCTATTAAAAAACACATAGGCCTACTCATTACAGTACAGGCTTATTTACTTGAGTGAAACAAACATACAAATTTTGATTTAATCGGCCATCTTTAATGTACAGTCTGGACCAAGGAGATGGCTTGCTATGTGAAATAGAGAGTTTGAGCAAACCTACTCTAAATTACGCTAATTAAAACCTGACCACTCTATGTCTGCTCTACAGTCTACAGCATATTGCATTTAGAGTAGTCAGCATTAAGTAGTTCGACTGGAACCAGCATAATTTTGTGAAAACGCTCTATGCTTAGCCTCTCTTAAAAGACAACCTGACTACTCTATGGCTCTGCTCGCTCTGAGGCTGTAGACTGAAGAGCAAGCTGAGACATAGAGTTGTCAGGCTACTCAAATAATTTACAATATTAGTTACAGAGTGATGGTTCAAGAGATGAAATCTTTCCCATATTCCAGAGTTGATAAAATAGCCATATCGAGAAATATAGGTTGAGTAGTAAAAACCAATTGTTGGAAGTTCAAATTCAGGTGAAATATGGAAATTCGATGTCAGAAATTATAATTTTTGAAACTTCTAGGGTTCAAGCCCTCTTTCTTTTTCTCTTTCTAAGATTATAAGACTTTTTCACTCACTCTGGTCCAAAGTTTGAGCAATACACTTTAATAGCACACTTTCTAGCATTGGTTAACTAAGCTAGAAATAACTACCGTATCTATTACTCAAATTGCTGTTTTTTTTTTAAATTTAATACAATAACATATGGAATGTATAAATTACTCGAGAAGAAGTATATTTAAAGGTTGAACTTCACAATAAACTTATTATAAGTTTCTTAGAGAATGAGAGAATTTACTATATTTTTTTAGAGAATAAGATTGAATTTAGTTATTTAAAGAACATTATTTTATAGAAAGGCGTATAATATTCCTAATGGGCTAGCGATTGTATATCTAAATCCAGTTTAAAACATCTAAAAATATAGCTTTACATCGCTTCAAAATATTAATTAGTAATTGAACAAAATTTTCAAGTTTTAAGTAGTACTCTAGAGAACGCTATTACAACCAAATCTTTGATTTAAGCCCTTTTCTTCTCTTATTAATATTATTCTCTCAAACAACACATAAATCATACTGAAATCTATCATAAATTGCTCATTATGTCCCTTGCAAAATAAATAAAGTTACAAACTGCAGTACCACTAACATAAGCTCAGTAAGCACACAAAAACGAATAGGAAAAACGTATAAAAATAAATTACTCCGAATAATAAAACAAAAATAAAAATTATACAGCACATTCTTTGGTTGATTACACATAATGTAGTAATTAAAGTAAAGTATTATTACTATTACTATAGGAGGAATATATATGTAGTTACCCGGCTTAACCTAACTAATTGTCCCAAACTAATTAATTCATTAATTACAACCCAATTCTATGCATACAATTTATAATAGTATTCTGATATAATGATTTTTTGTTTTCAGTAGAAATACTAGCTTGAATTAGTTAGGGCTTTTTAAAATATTGTTCAATGTAAAATATTGTTCTCCCAGCTTTTATAATGGTTATATTGAATAATTAACTTTCAAGTGCATAGGCTTCAATGAACAATTCTATTGTCTAGCTCTATGACCAGCTATAGAAAAAAATAATTACTGCACAATAATTCTAGCCATACAACAAATAGATAAGCCCAGTTTTTCAAATATTTGAAAAACAATGATCAAGTCTCAGACTTATCGTTTCAAGCTGTTTCCAAGTGAAAATTAATTAATTGACTCTCAAACATAGTTAATTTTTTGGCAAAAGAAAATCGGATAGCTCATAAATTATAATTATAACAATGAAAAACAACTCCAATTATTCTAACAAATATCTCAAACCAAAAATTCAAGTTTCATCATGGATGTGTTCCTTTCTTTCCAATGAGAACCTCTATTCACTTTTCCACACATTCCTGCCTTAAAACCTCAATCCAACATTTCACTTTAATATTTCTGAGCAATCAGCATTCTTACAAAAAGTCAGACTTACATTGTAATTTATACAATATGTCACAATAATAATAACAAATATTTTTGCAGAATTTTGACACTAAACACAATAAAAAATTACAACGTTCTACCTTCAAAGCTAATCGCAATTCATTGGGGAAAAGTCACAAGAAAATCTAAGTTTCCCTTTTTTCATATTTTCCTAGATTTTAAAGTAGTGGTATTCAAGATGTATGTTTCCATTTCAATAACATCAACTGCTTACTACATCAATCATGGAGAATTATTACTGCATTCCATAGCGTAATTGCTTTTACACTTATATTTTCAGGTATTTACAGAAAAGAATAAACTTCCCAGAATGAATGACATGACTTAGAGGAAAATACATCTTTTCTAAACGATCTTTTTATTGAGGTACCTTGTAAAATAGAAAACCTATGGTCTGTACTAAATAAGTTGATTCCTGAGCACAAAGCAACGTTGCCAAATTGGGTAAAATTCCGATTTCAACGCTAAATAATTGTCCGAAGTCATGATGTGCATTCAGTGAAATTGGCATCAATGTTAGATAAAATCAATGTTATTGAAATGAATAATAGACGAGATTAAGCGGGGCTCAACACATATAATACAGACCATAAAACATTGAATATTTTAAAACAAGAAAATATGACACTATTTTAGTCATTGTTTCACTGTACCTGTAGTATAATATTTGCACTGACTAAATCCTACTAGACTAATTAGATCAATCACAAACTTATAGCATTATCCACCTCCAAATCTCCAATTCGTTTTGCTATGGTCCCTCTCATTATGGAAACTACATTTTCCACTATATTCAGTTGTACACTAACAATTACCTATACAATAATATTATTACACTAATTGAATCAGACAAATTATTCCAACATAGAACTTATCTGATTGGTATCACAGAATCTAAAACTATTGTTTTATATTCTATGTAAATTATGCACTATGTACAAACGTTCTCTTTCTCTGTACAAGCTAAAGAAGTTCAAAAATCCAATCTAAATATTGTAAGGAATGATGTTTCAAACAAAACTCTATCTGTTTACAGATTTCAAATTACAAGAAACTCCAATCTACCTAAAGAATTTGATTTTGATAACATTTTGGACATACTTAAATTTCTGAAATTTACATCAGGTAAATCAACACCAATAACTTCTAGTTTCACCTTTAAAATGGCACTTTCAATATGGCATCGGTACCATAAGTCCAACAGTATACATAAATGACACACTGGTGATTACCAAAACAACTCACAAATTTGTCTAATAATAAATTAAGGTATATCGAACCAAAAATATCTCTAATAAATTTGAAACCAAAGGAACAAAAGTCTCCAAATTTTCAAAAATATATTCCAGGATTTTCTTTTCAAAATTTTTGTAGAATATTAACAGTTTTATAATTGTCTCCGCTTAGTAGAATATTATTAATACTGTTGCTATACAACGTCAGAAATATCAAATTTTGTTTTTTTATTTTTGCATATGGCGGACACAGAAAAATAGCGGTCAGTCCTCTATGATCGCAAATTTGGCACCTAATATGTTTGTATGTGGTTCAAACAACCATTAAACAAAATACAGAACCTGCCCTTATTCCTATATCCGCTACCAGATAATGCTTACTGCATAATATTTAATAGGTTACCTTAGTAATTATATATATATATATATATATTTACTTAATAGAGTGAGCCTTGAGCGAGTCTTGTACAACTATAATAGATTCTATTGTTGATTTAAGCTACAAATTACTAATAATATTAGTCACCAACCAATATAATTCCATAGCAAGCGTATAGACAGTGCTTCAAGTAGGTGTCCGCAAATTACACTAAATTTGGTTTTTTAAGTACTTCTCATATTAATATACCTACGAGGTGCTGATACACACGCGGTTTTTACGCTCAACTTGTTGTAGAAACGCTCGTGTGTTTGAGCAACCGTTAAAGGACCCTACACGTTCAGTTCAACGTTATTTTGCTACTTTAGGAAGCTCGGAAGGTCCTATCTTTCAAGTGGACATTTTCCCTTTACTAGAAAGCTGTAAAAGATGAAGGAATACTGTCACAATAAATAAAAAAGGTTAACACTATTAAAATATTATGCTTTGTAAATATGATTTTAAAAATCATTTACATATTTCAATAATTTCTTCAACACATTCTCAGAAGTTAATAGGGACTTGATGTTGAATACTTAAATTAATAGACACCCTCCATTTGTAAAGCTAGGGACTTGGTAAAGAAGTTGATAGAGACTTGACTAAACTTACTTTTATAAAGTAATAGAGACATCATTCATTTGAATATTAATTGAAAGATACTCTAGAAATTTATCTCATACAAAACTTCTGCAGATTAAAATTTCATTATTGAATCTATATCTATACATATTAGAAACCACTATTCAATATAGATATACTGTAGTTCAAAAACTATACAATTAAAGGTTTTCCTTGGGTGAAATTCGTAGTGGACAATAATTCTATACATTGCATAACACCCTACTTGTTTTATTTAACCTTAATTGAATTTAAGAAGAAATTCACGCTATATTTATAATAGAAGTAGATTATCATGAAAGGGAAACATTATTATTATTATTATTCTCAAAGTTAAAAATATGATGTGATACGACATTCCGAGCTTCCTTGACCCACAATTTATCACATATTTTAGGACCTGACTAGATAAACGATCCGTTAGCAAAGAAGTTCAACATTTGATAGTTTTTTCACACTATCATAATACAATAACGAAACGCTAGGCTATTCGCTACTACGCAGAGAGCTCATTTGTGTTTCTACGCATGCGCAAAGAACATTATATTAAAATGAACCTACCTTGAGCCTTCCTTAACTCAAGGAAGACTGGGAAACCCTTTCAAGTGAATGTTTTTCAATCCTCCCTTGAGTTGAGGAAAACTAAATTTAGGTACAAAATACTATGCGAATATATTTTTTTTATATTTTTTCTATTGCTAATCGTTACGTCATTTTATCAAATTTTTTACCGTCATTAATCTTTGTTGCTGCACTCAGAAGTATTTAAAGTTTCCTTGGTTCAAGGATGCATTGAGGTGAGTGCCTAAGTAATCCTTCAGTGTCTCTTGATTCGAGACTCAACAAATGTTATACAAATACACTTCATTTCAAGAGACACTGAAGGAACGCTCATTTTAATACGGCCCTTAGAAGGCTTTTTAAGTCTCCCTTAATTCACTCAAGGTAAGTTCATAAATATGGGCCCTATTTTAAGAAGACTCTATAGGTTCTTTGCTCATGTGTAAAAAGAAATTTAGGTTTTTTCCTCATTTCAGGTTCGTCTAGTCAGACCCATTGAACGTGTGTACCGGGCCCTTTCTACTTGCAGTTGTAGGACTCTTTTTAGCGACTAGACGAGTATCAGCAGGTATTGAAGGGGCACTAAACAGAGTACAATTGGCACTAACTGAAAGGCAGCGAGTGCTGTACCTCGTGCAGGTCTTTGAACTGTTGCTGATCCATCAGATAGAAGAGGAACGAGTTGTAATGGCGTCGCATGACGTCACTGTCGTCGGTCCACAGGTAGGGCTCGTCGCCAAGAGGCGTGTGCGTCAGATTGGCTGCCGCCACCAGGGTACCTACAACAACAACCACAAATTTATAAAACAATAAAATTAATTTTCCTACAACTGCTTGTAAAGTAGTTCTTTACGTACTGTCTTCCCATTGGTGGATCATGGAATCCGTGAAATTCACATAACCTCAACAATGGCGAACGCTAACCAAATCCGCGCACGGTCTGTGATGTTACAAACTACAAGCTTTTATTGTGTTGGAATCCAGAACTGCAGTTGTAGGAAATAGTTATTTATGTATTAAGAGCGTGAAGCGCGACTTTATCGCTCGAGCCAAAACATTTACTGCGCGATGCATAGCGGAGTGCAGTAATTTTGCGAGAGCGATAAAGAAGCTTCACGCGCGAATTACATACAATATTTTTCCTACAATTGCAGTTCTGGATTCCAACACAATAAAAGCTTGTAGTTTGTAACAGCACAGACCGTGCGCGGATTTGGTTAGCGTTCGCCATTGTTTAGGTTATGTGAACTTCATGGATTCCATGATCCACCAATGAGAAGACATCAAAATCAAAACAGAAGCGTAAAGAAAACAGCTGGCGAGCGTAAAGTACTTTACCGCTTGTGGAGCTGTAAAGAGGTATTTTACAATTAGTTTTCAGTACATAAAGAACTACTTTACGAGGAGTTGTAGGTAATAGTTATTTATGTATTAAGAGCGTGAAGCGCGACTTTATCGCTCGAGCCAAAACATTTACTGCGCGACGCGTAGCGGAGCGCAGTAATTTTGCGAGAGCGATAAAGAAGCTTCACGCGCGAATTGCATACAATATTTTTCCTAAAACTGCAGTTCTGGATTCCAACACAATAAAAGCTTGTAGTTTGTAACATCACAGACCATGAGCGGATTTGGTTAGCGTACGCCATTTTTGAGGTTATGTGAATTTCACGGATTCCGTGATCCACCAATGAGAAGGCATCAAAATCAAAACAGAAGCGTAAAGAAAACAGCTGGCGAGCGTAAAGTACTTTACCGCTTGCTGAGCAGTAAAAAGGTATTTTACAATTAGTTTTCAGTACGTAAAGAACTACTTTACGAGCAGTTGTAGGAAAAATATTGTATGTTATTTGCGCGTGAAGCTTCTTTATCGCTCTCGGAAAATTACTGCGCTCCGCCATGCGTCACGCAGTAAATGTTTTGGCTCGAGCGATAAAGTCGCGCTTCACGCTCTTAATACATAAATAACTATTATTTGTTCGCAAATAAATTTTTACAGAATGCACATTTCTCAAAATACATACCATCGAAATAAAACGAAATTATTATTATTATAATTATTATTGTTATTATTACTTTGTTGCTTCAAGTTGTAGCATGCAACACGTCATGTTCTTGTCCTAAATACTAAACAACTTACTGTAATAATCACTCTAATAATTTATACTAAGAAAGAAAATAGAATTTAATAGAAAATTATACAAAATAAAGGTGAAAACGAAATATCACATTACTGTATTACATACTAAAAAATATCCATTACGGTATGGTGTAGTCAGTCATAAGTGACAAAACACCAACAAAAGGAAATATCCTTGTGCGCCAGTGCGAGTCGTACATACAGTCTTTTACATTATATTTCACTTTTAGTTTACTACAATTCTATTATTTTTAGATGAACTTTAGTGATGAGAAGTAACTTGATTTTTATGGCTATTTTCCTGTACTTAAAGTTTCTAGAGCTATTTATTGGGAACTCATTTTGTTCACGATGTTCAAAAACTTATTACTGATGTAAAGGAGTTGTCTTCTAAGAAGGGTCAAATTTGTTACACTTGATATTTTGTTGTGGAATTCGGTCTTAATCTATAACTATTTATGGCATTAGAAAGTGGGAATTTATTTTCATATTCTAATATATAATTTGTTATGCAACTGAGGTACAGCTGATGCATGGTTTGAACCCTAAATTCATTGAATATTCTTCTACTCTCATCATGAATGAATAATTGTTATTAGTCAAAAGTACAAAATATTTTTTACATAATAAAAATCTCTTACAACTAATAAAAAGGTTTGCATCCCGAGGCTACGTAGCATGAAGACAATAATTTATTTATTTATTGTGACAAATTTACAACAAATGTGAAGGTGCAACAGACTCAAGTCCAAAACTGCTCCCTTCACAAATTTTGAATATATGTTACATTGTCCAAAACATTGAGGTTAACACAAACTAAAAATTTAAGATATGCTGAAAACCTTCACTCGAAAAATAATAAAATTAATCTTCTCACTTGACCACTATTAATTTAAAAGCTATTAATAATTAAAGAGTCTACGCTCTAGAAGGGCTGAAGGCCAGACCGGTCAACAGGAAGAAAACTTTAAAAGATAGACAACATAAACAAATATAAAAACAGTATTTTTTTTCGAGGATGAAGCCCACATAGGTCTGAGACCTGTGCGTGGGTAATGAGCTGGATGATGGTGATTTATGAGTTGGACCTACAGTTTTACTATAACAACACACAGGATATTTACAATATACCCACTGATAAATGACTCACACATATACATTTTGTAATTCTAAATAATGTAATTAAACAAGGAAATCATAAAATATATTGACAGTGTCAAGATTTAGAAGGTAAGATTTTATCGTTTCAAAAAAATTGTTTCCCTCTGACTGATTTTATTTGGAAAGCTATTATAAAATTAGGGTGCAAGATATGTGAAGAATTTTTTGAAAAGAGTTAATTTAGGTCTTGGAACATCTCAGACTTATACTTGTATTTCTTATATAATTTCGCTGTTTGTTACTTATACGAGTATTATAATAGACCTTCAATACTTTATACACATACAAATTCTTCAAATGCAATATGTTGAGTTTCTTGAATAAAGGCAGAGAACGATTCGAAAGCGAATCGAGTTTATATATTGCAGTGTATGCGGCCCTGTCCGCTGTCCATTTAGTAGAAATCCGCTGTCTAGGAACTGAAGCTTTAAATTTTCCCTAAATATATCGCACCTGGTGTGCGACAGTCAGCTGGAGTGCGGTAGAGTAAAAAGATCTATTGTAAATATAGTAAATCATCTGTTTTGCGCATTATAATGAGTGCATAAATAGCCGCTTTGTTAGGTAGCTGTAGGAAATAGTTATTTGTGTAACTAGTGAGCAAAGTAGCTCTTTGCACGAGAGAAAGTTTTTCAATTTCAATTCAATTTTATTCACTCAAACGATACAAAAAATAATGTTTGTTTACAGACAAAGCAATTATTCTAAATAGATATGTCACCTCATTTATACGACTGGAGATGAAAACTACTGGCATAAGTGAATCACTTGTTCGCCAGTAGGAGTAGAAGCATATCAACCGTTTCCAATTCTTAACCCAGATATATCAATTATCGACCTCAATTTGAAAAAAATTATAAGACAACCTTAGTCTACAACATGAGTATTCAATATGTCTCCTCCACTTGAAGACCTCCTCAATTATCAAGCCTAGATATTTCATTTGACTAGTCCTAGAAATGCATTACGCACGAGCTGAAGGCAAGTTCGGAATAGCTTCTTGAGTGCTTCAAATACTTTCAGCACGAGTTATACATTAAATTTTTCCTACAGTTGGCACACCTGGATTGCGACAAAGTAAAATGAATGCGGCAAAGTAAGATATTGCAGGAATTATCTGTTTTGCGCATTACGAATGCATAAATAGCCACTTTGTTGGTCAACTGTAGAAAATAGCTATTTGTGTAACTAGAGTGCAAAGTAGCGTTTTTCTGCATCGAGAGAAACAGTTTCTCGAGTGCAGAAACAATACTTTGCGCTCGTATTACACATTAAATTTTTCCTACAGTAATGCAGAACAAGATAGGACATACATAACCTGACAATTCCTCACATAACCTATCTTTGAATCAAATCTATTTCAACAACAACAACAACAACTACAACGACTATTTCACAGCTGAAGCAGAGTAGCCAACCTATTTTTGAATGCAGAATAGGGAACCTGCGTATTACATGCTCACTATTTTGTGTTGTTAGGTTGCAAATCTGGAGTGCGGAAAAGTACTTTCCCGCACTGGTGCAGGAATAGACTATTTTGCGTGCTACAGTTAGTGCAAAAATTGGCACTTTTTTAGGTCACTATAGGAAAAATCTATTTTCAAATTTCATAGAGTGATTGACAGCCTACCGGTGACATGTACGTCGTCAATCCAGAAGAACGGCGTGCGCTGAGCCTCGCGATAGAGCAGCAGGACGACGTCTGGCGAGTAGATGACAGCCCAGCCGGGGCAGTAGCCCGGGTAGAAGCGGCCCTTGTACTCCTCGGGAGACACCCGCCACTTGGACCTGTAGGACCGCTTCACCACACTGTCCAGCCACAGCTGGCACATTATCAGCCGTCTCACCTGCAACCGACCAACCACATTACTCAACAGATAAAACAACAAACGTCCAACAGAAACGCACTACTTTAATAATGGTTCTTTATCCGTACTACTTTTATACCAAGCTACTATCATACCACAGAATAGGAACTAAACAGAAGTGAAACTCTCTCGCAATCTTTGCGCCAATTCGCCATTTTGAGACTTAGTTAGCAAAATATCAGTTAACATTATTAATGCATCTATAACTAACATATAGTGATTTCTTTGAATAATTTGAGCTGATTTTATTAGTTTGGTGTATATTTTTTCATGATAAGTTTAACTGGAAGTTTCCATTCCGTTTAGTATCTATTCTGTGACACATTTTTACCGTCACATTATTCACTATAAGTATAAGTGTGCTGTTATCTGGGCAATAATAGCTAGATTACAATGTAGCCAGCAAAAAATTTCAAATTCTGAGATCAGCTGAGCTTGAAATATAGTACATAAATTCGTTAATTAAATAACTCTTATTATTGCAGTGCCTTTATGGCTTGACATTTTTGTTTTACACAAATGCATTAAAATTTCTTTGTTTTCTTCTCTTTTTATTTATGACAAGAAGTTACATGCCACTTGAGCACTGCTCAGATCTGTGGCTCAACGTAATAATAATGATAGTAATAATAATAATAATATAAATTGCATAATGTGGATAACTTATAGGTGGATCGCCACGAGAATGGCATCAATTAACATGTAATATTTTTATGGGGCCCAATGCCATTCTCTAGTGACCCACCTATAGCAAAATCGTACAGCTGATAATTCTAATGTCAAGAATGGCCGATCCACAATCGAGGTCGCAATGCTGCAGTAACATTCAAAGATGTCGCACAGAAATATATATTTTCAATATTTCATTTATTTATCGATATTTCATTCATTTATTGTATTGACTGTCTTGCCAGCTATCTGTTCATTTAGATAGATAAGAAACAATCTAATATCAAAACTGACACTGTATTTCACTTTTTCACTATTTCACAAAAGTGAAATACAGTGTCAGTTTTGATATTAGATTGTTCATTAAGTATTACGTCATGGAAAACATCACAGATAAGAAACGCTTGTTTTCTTTCTGTAGGGTGAAAGTTTGGTTTGTCCAGCAAAAACGACACTGTTCTCTGCTGTAAATTCCTTCCGGTGGTTCGGAACTCACCTAAAACTGTAGGCCCAACTCATCGATCATCATCATCCAACTCATTACTCACACACAGATCTCAGACCTATATGGGCTTCATCCTTCAAATTGTTTTTAAATATATATACATTTGTAACAATTCATGAGTGATGTATTATACCATGTAATATTACACCACATTATATAATGAATGATGTATTATTATATGTATGATACTTGTCTAATTTTGTTTATACCCCAAACATTTTGGTGAAAAATACTCAAATGCAATCTCTAGTCTCTTACATACGAATGGGAATAGAATCAGTACAAAGGCCCTTATTATACAGAGCTACTTCAGTCGCAGTCGTGAGCCACAATTATCAAATTAAGGATAAATTATCTTCCTGGATTTCTTGTTCCATGAAGAACTGCGTTGTTAATATTAACTTTTCAAGTGAATTCAACGACTTGCAGTAAAATTTTCATTAAGAATAAGTAGAATTCACTTAAATAAATTATACTAGCCGGTTAAATTTCATAAAAAAAAAAACAGCTGATGGTTCTTAACATATGTTTATGCCTTCATGTACTTTGACATTTTTGAGCTCGGTCAGACGCTCAGCTGATGTAGTTTAGCCTAAATTGCGGTTGGCGACCGCGACTGAAGTGGCTCTGTATAATAAGGGCCTAAGAAACAAGCTTAGGTAAAACAAGCTACTCTGACTACTGAATTCGGAATCTAGTAATCTACTAGTAAGGGCTATACCCAAAGGGCTTCATCCTTCCAAAAAAATATGAGCATAAAATTCCAACTGTACAATCTCTATCTATAAAAGGATGATACCCTGACTCACTCATCAACGCAGAGCCAAAACTACTAGGCCTATGAACTTGAAATTTCGTATGAACAATCCTTATAGGATTTCACCGTGCAATAAGAAAGGATTTTTCAAAATTCGCAATTTTAGGGGTGTTTTTAGGGGGTTAAAGTTTTGCCTATGCAAATCACGGGTACATGGCTAGCTAGCTTACTGGGATCTTTTAATCATATGGAAAATAATTTGAAATTTTTCGATCTGCTGTACACGCTGTAGGAAACATATGACTGAGATCATACCCATATACTGGGAAATGAAATTTTGCCGGGTTGATGACATCTATTAACCAATGCAGCTAGAAATTTGAAACGTATTCTCAGAAGGAGGTGGTGAATAATAAAATCAAAAACCTAGCTTCTACCCTAATAGTCGTAGGATGTTTAAATTTGAAATGTTCAATGAGAGGTGGTGAGTAAGGTCTTACTGTGTAAGAAAACAACAAAGGAGGCCTCTCTGATCAGCTGGAAGAGCCCTAGGACTAACTTCTTCCCTAATAGTCCTAGAAGGTTGAAATTTGAAATGTAATCTCAGTGGCAGGTGGCAAATAATAAAATCAAGAATTTTTATGAGAACGCAGCAACGCGCGTCGGGCCAGCTAGTATTTATATAAGTTTTTGGCTTACCCCAAGCGGCGACAGACGCTCGTTGAAAAAGTGATGCAAGTTCCTTGTGTTGACAAAAACGTCGTCGTCTGTTTTGACGATGTAGCGCGCCTGCGGACAGTGGTAGGCGACCCACTTGAGGCCCATCACGTGTTTGTAGGTGAGGTTGCGATAGGTGTCCCTGAATGAGCCCTGCACTATGTCGCCGTGCCTCTCGTTCTCCAGCTCCAGCTGCTGTTGCTGTGTGGCGTTGTCAGATGTTTCACCCACCAGAAACACCACGTTCATCTGCTCGCCCCAAACCTAAATACAAAAACAAATTAATAACGGATGAATTACCAACACAACGTTCTTCACACACAGGCTGATGCCCATGTGGGGGACTTTCTTCTATGTTTAATGTATAACTGTGCCTTGTTACTGTTTCATGAAGGAAATAAATGAAGTTATCAATCTCAATCTCACAAATCGATGAAAATGTTCATCAATATTCATATGAGCAAAGTCTGTAATACAGTAATACCATGTTAATGCCTGCCATACATTCTTTGAATGTAACTGCTTCTTAAAAGAGAAGGAGAGACTGTTTGACCCTATTTGAGACTATTAAATTTGACCCTATTTGAGATTATTTGACCCGGACACCACAGCAGAAGGCCAGCTGAGCTCAGATTCACTGTGGCAAAGAGTGGCAGCATGCATAGAAACAGTATTAGAAAATAAAAAGGCAAAGGGGTGCCAGGCCGACCCCTGATAAGCAGGTAAAATTGATGTAATTGCTTTAGTAACAAACCTGACCATAAAGAAATGCTTTTAGGGGTCCCAATCAGGATATGTGGTGAAATGTAGGTGGGTGTTTTAGTGAGAAGGAATCTCACTTTACCTGCCGATTTTGATTAAAAAAACTCACATAAATGTGATGAAAAAGCAAAAAAATAATAGTAATAAGCACATGGCTTTTATTGGTGGAGCAACCCTTACGGGTAGTTCCACCTCGCCATTTGAGCAATGTTATGGTGGACCTACAATTTTAGGTGGGTTCCGAACCACCGGGCAAGTGCTGATAAATCTTATAACCCCAAATCATTGAAGCACGGTCGCCCATCCAAGCGCAGTCTTGAACGCTCGTGACTGAGCATCACAATCGCATGAACACGGCCAGAGCGGACAATCGTGAGCATTGTAGAAACATTTTTAGAGAACTTGGTATTTTAACACTCTTTTCATTATACATAATGCAGTGTTTGTTGTTTTTAAAAACCAACCCAGATAGAATGTTGATGAGAAGTGCTACACATTCATATGATACAAGATTTAGTCAATCTCTAAATGTTACCCGAAGTAGACTTCATAAAACGGACCAAAGTCCCACAAATGCATCAATTAAGTTCATGAACAGGCTTCCTATTGAGGTAAGGCAACTTGATCATAGGAAGTTCAAACTTAAAATACAAACATTCCTCTTGAGTAACCCCTTTTACTCAGTTAAAGAGTTCTACAACAGAAAATTGACTGTGGAGGATTTTAAAATTAAATAATTGACCAATTGATTAAGTGACTATAATGTATTATTTTTATTTGATGACTTATTTGTATCTAGTTTTATATTGACTTGCCTATGTATCAATGTGTGATATTCTTTTGGGCTAATAAAAAAAATATTCTATTCTATTCTATTCTTATTATACAGAGCCACTGCAGTCGCGGTCACGCGCCACAAGTTAGGTTAAATTACATTAGCTGAGCGTTTAACAAAGCTCAACCTTGTCAAAGTAGAGGAAGGCATTAACATGTTTGGAGCCATCAGCTGATTTTTTTAATTTACCCGACTGGTATAAATTTTATATCAATTAGATTATTTAATTCAAATACTAAAATTTATTAAGGACCTGGACCTTATTATTTAAGGACGGATTTATTAAGGACGGTAGGGCCTTATTGAAATTATGCTGTTGTCTGTCCGTCCGTGCTCTAGATCTTTTGGAAGGAAGAATATTTTCCATCTATACAACAATTATCCTTGATTGTGGCTCGCAAAGTGGTTCTGTATAATAAGACTCGGAACTTTCAAATATTTAATCTTTTTTTGTTTATTAATCTTTTGATTAAATTTAGCAATTGACTTTATTCAATACAATACCTAGGGATTGGATAGTTAAAAAGCCTAGAATAAAGGAGTTACACATGTGGATAAGGGACAAATTTTTCCATTCAATTAATGACCTGGTTTAATTTTGTTATGCTTTAGTCCTATATTCTATGATAATAATAGTGAATAAATAGATTTTTTTTAATAATATTTTCTGTGCTATATGCGTACAATTTTATCTATGAGATTCTTTCAATTCAATTTATCTATAAGAGATAATATTTTTTTTTATTAACTACTAATATGCAAGTAAAGAAGTTCTGTTGATAAGACTCCACGTCGGCGAGCAAGTTTTTACTTTTGTCGGCGTGTAGCACAAATTTAGAATAATATTGTATTTCTTTTTGTGTGTGAAATTGTAATAAAAAATTGTATATTATTTGTATTCGGTTTTTGTTTATAGCCTAAATTTTTTGATTGAATTTAGCAGTTGACTTACCTGTCTGATAGCGTCGCGATGCTGGTGGTGCGCGGGTGACGAGTGGACAAGGGTGACAACCATCGGCGTCGAATTGGCACCTTGGCACAGGGCGGCCGCGTCGTTCATCAGAAAACTGAAATTGCCTAGGTCCACCAGCTGGCTGCGATCGGCGGCACCCAGCGCGCCAACCACGTCGAACGGCATTGGCGAACTGCTGACATTGGCGGCCACTAGCGGCTGATAGGGTCCGGCCACGGGTCGCCTAGGGGAGGACTCTGCCCCAGTGGGGTCCAACTCTAGCCCCCCAGGCGAGGGGGACTCCACCACGGTCCCCATTCGCAGACGGCACACTGCGAAGACGGCACACATAAACGAGAGGCCGGCCAACAGGCAGATCACCAGGGGCCTGGAAAAAATATTATTTTTATTGTCAATAAAGTACAGTGATACAAATAAAAGTAATTTTTCACTCTCTTTTAATCACAAAAACATGAAAATTATTATAGTAGTTTATGCAACGATTTTATTTTGACCCTTATTAAGGCACGAGTTAGATGTAAGTTATAACACGAGCGAATGCGAGTGTTATAAATATCTCACGAGTGCTTTAATGGCCAAATAAAATCGTTGCATACACTATTTTATCTACGACCACTAGTATACATTCAATTAAAACAATTTCGTTTTACCTGTGACTGTCAGAGATACCTAACCTCTCATCTCAAATACGAGAAGTTATAGTAGATTGTTAGGTTAAAGCAGCTGGTGTAGCAGTTTGATCAAATCAGCTGATAGTTTCACAATATTGAATTACGATATTGATTCCATCAAAAATGCCTCTGATTGGTCCAGAACCCGTGTTATAATGTAGAACCTGTACTATAATGAGCTCATTATGCAACGGGTTTCAAAAAGCATTTCGACAGCTGTTTTGGCATCAATTGTGAAACTTTAATGTATACATTATGACATGGTCGTAGATAAAATACATTATTTACCAAAAATAGAGCTATTTATTTAATATGATAGAGCATTATTTACTGAAAATAGAATTCTACCATTTCAAAAATTTCAACACAAACAAAAGCAGTACAGATAAAATAATTAAATTATTTCCAAAATTACAAGAGATAAACAAATGTAATACAGAAAAAATTACGTATATATAATGGGTTGAATCCGATTCTTGATCCATTCAGTGATCCATTGCCCAAAATTTGTGTGAAATGTGTACAAGCTCGTCAAATTAAACTAGTTCTATTATTTTGCGAACTATACTATAATGTCTCCTATTTGTTTCAAGTCATATATTTTACATTTCCTTCATTTACTCTCTGTTATTCCTTTATTTTCTAGATTTCTAGTACTATCTAGTACTTTCTTGAAAATCTTGAATCTTGAATCTATTCATTACGTTTGGCATATGGTGTTAGAATCTTTTTTCTTTATAATTCTTAAATTAATGTATAGATTAGTCTTTGAGGTCAATTAGGATTGTTTTGGCGTTAATATGTAATATGTATGCATTTTATACATAAATAAAATAATTAAATCATTTTCACCAGTTGTGTGATTGATTGTCAGTGATATTTGTGTGTATTTCAAGGTTTGGTCTCAATAATGAAAAAATAAAATAATATTACTCAAATTAGTATACTTTAAATTTTAAAACATTCAGGTCCTAAAACTCAATAGCCCACAATAAACTGTATCTATTGTTCACTACTGAAAAATATGAACTTCATCTCAAAGATGTTCATAAAATAACAAATTTATCACCATTTTTCTAATATTCCTAGCATAAATTTGTTGAGAACAATCCTGAGAGATTAATGTGGCATTTCAAAGAACAGAAACATTTATTCCAATGAATTTCCTTCTACATTAAGCATTGAACTTTGAAAAAGAAGATCAATAATGTTTTTTTAATGAATGGCTGGTGATGGCCACATATATATCTATTCTAATTATTCTTTCACTACTGCAAGTAACTTTCTCCCATTTAAAAATTTAAAAAAATTTGAATTCTTGTGATGGATAACGAACTTCGGTCTATTTCAATAAGCTGAGTGCTGTTTCAATTTCATTTACTTAAATTTGTATACTTAAAGGTATACTAATAATATTAATTATTATTATTATTATTATTATTATTTATTATTATTTATTATTATTATTAATAATATTAATAATAATAATAATAATAATAATAATAATATGCGTATGGCTTTTCCTGGTGGGGAGGCCCTTACGGGTATGTCATGTTATTGGAAACATTGTGGACCTACAGTTTAGGTGGATTCCAAACCACCGGGTAAGTGATAATAATGACATCATAATGATAAAAACATCAAGTAATAGAAGCACAGACACCCATCCAAACGCAGGTATACTTAAATTAGTATATTATAATTATTTGTTTACTTTTGATATTTTGATAACTTTTCTCTGCTTTAATATCAACAACATTTGAATGTTTGTGATGGATAATGAATTTAGATCTATTTCAATATGCTGTGCTGTTTCAATTTCTTTTTTATTATGTGGTTATTTAGGCTAGTATCAGTATCTACAATCTATTTAGTATCTACAATAATTGTTTCTGCTATCAACTAATTAAAATTTTATCTATGACCATGTCATAATGTATACATTACAGTTTCACAATTGATGCCAAAACAGCTGTCTTTCGAAATGCTTTTTGAGACCCGTTGCATAAAGAGCTCATTATAGTACAGGTTCTACATTATAACACGGGTTCTGGACCAATCAGAAGCATTTTTGATGGAATTAATATCGTAATTCAATATTGTGAAACTATCAGCTGATTTCATCAAACTGCTACACCAGCTTCTTTAATCTAACAATCTAGTATAACTTCTCGTATTTGAGATGAGAGGTTAGGTATCTCTGAACGGCCACAGGTAAAATGAAATTGTTTTAATTAAATGTATACTAGTGGTCGTAGATAAAATAGTGTATGCAACGATTTTATTTGGCCATTAAGGCACTCGTGAGATATTTATAACACTCGCATTCGCTCGTGTTATAACTTACATCTAACTCCTGCCTTAATAAGGGTCAAAATAAAATCGTTGCATAAACTACTATTACATTGTAACTTGTATGTATACACTTGAATCATAAATTATTGACGATGCCAATAGCCAACTTGTTTTATGGCAAATAAATTTCTTGATTCTTGATTCTATTGTCAAAATTTCAATATAACTCTGGTCGTGTTGTTGTATGGCTTTGAATACTTCTAGAGAAACAGGTTCAACACCCTTCCAGAGTGCAAGCAATGCATGAATTATTGCAAATGCACATCATAATATGTGCATGAAAAATAAAATACAATTTAGAGAAAATAATAAAAATTTACCTGTACTGGTACTGATGATGACGAGCCTCTAGCATTATGGTGTTGTTGATGCTGCTGCTGACACCTTTTGTTACCGATACTGCATCTTCTCCTGAGAAAACCAAGCAAAAAAAGATAAACTATTACTGTTTTTTGTTAAAATATTTCAAATAACTCTCAAATGCCATTCATAGAGAAGTAAAAACCAGAATATTAACATTGTTTCTCTTAAAACCAAGAAACACATTATTTCCAACATATTACACCACAACTAATTCCTATATTATGTAGAATTATTATTAATAGATAAATTATCACTGTTTTTTGTCTCAATATTTCAAACAAAACTCTCAAATACCATTCACAGAGAAGAAAAAAAACAGAATAGTAATATTGTTTCTCTTAAAACAAAGAAACACATTACTTCCAACATATTACACCACAGCTAATTCCTATATTATGTAGATTGATGATAAAAATATGGTATATGATGTTGCAATTCCATATTCCTTTTACTTTTTATATTAAATTTAAGGGAAGTGACAGCCGTGAGCCGTAGAAGGTGTATCTGATCAATCAGATTAGATAAGCAACGTTCTCCAGGGCCCTCTCTGTCAAGGTGACCGATTGGATTGGCCAGCAAAACCTACTCTGTACTATGCTGCGAAATCACTTCCCAGTAGTTCGGAGCCCACTTAAAATTGTAGGCCCACCATGCTTCCAATAACATGGCTCAAGCGGCGAGGTGGAACTACCCGTAGGGTCTCCCCACCAATAAAAGCAATACGCGTTTACTAACTTGATATTTAAACATAAATGTGATAGATTATGATATATTATACAAACAAATAATTGTTGATTCACCTTGCTAGTGAATTAAACACTTACATATTCACTGAGTATACCTCCAGCCAAGTCTGAGGAAGCATTCTACGATGCGAAATGGCCATCACACAAATATGTAAGAGTGACATTCACAAGCAAAGCATATTCAACAATTATTATTTTTATATAATACAGTATATCTTCAGTTGTATAGTTTGTTTCCTCTGACTTCACATAAGAATACATTGTTTCCATTACGTACAATGGAAAGTTAAAAGGAAAGCAATTTGCGTCCGTACTTTTTGGTACCGAAAACAGCCATTGGATGCTGTTTGATTATAAATTTAACCACCTACATTCATCTATATATATAAAAGGCTAAGGCCGACAGACTGAAATCACACATCCCAAACTACTGAGCATACAAACTTGAAATCTTGCACTTATCTTTTACATTACATTATATTACATACATTACATTACATTACATATAATTCCTTTTCTAATCTGTATGAAAATTATGACATTAATTTCAATTCAACTTCATGGTGATTGGACATCTTATAATAATTTTTAAAATACTCTACTTGACGCTTATAAGATAATGAATACCCCAACAATTTAGCTACAAAACAAACATTATCAAGAACATATTCAATAATATCAAATATAATATAACAAAGCAAATAATTAAAATCAAGTCAGAAATGTATATAATAATTCCTATACGAATAAAAAAAGGTGAAAATTATAAAAATTAGTGTAATTTAATAGCAGGTTCCTGAATAATGAGTAGTTTCTATTTACTATGTTTTCTACAGACTAGTATTATTTTGCAATTTAACTTGTAAGATTTGTTTTTAATGTATCGCTTCATTTATATGGTTATGATATGTGAATTATATATTATTTTAATTTGGCTAAGTTTGAGTAAAAAAAATTAGTCTTAACTCCGCCTAATAAAGAATTATTTCATTTCAATTGTATGGGGAAACAATGTGCACTATGTGAAATAGTGCAATGATACAATTATAATTGTATTTTCAATTTTATCTGAAATAAAATTGGGTAGTATATAAACAATGAAACAAATCAAATACAATGAAATATAACATTGTGTACTATAAAAACAATAAAACAAATCAATTTCTCTGAAATTCGAACAATTCTATGTACTATGAGATAATTGTAGTATGGGAGACAGACATCTGGAGGCATGACTCGCCTTCACTGGAGATTGGAGAGGTCTGGAGCTGGAGTGCTGGAGGTCACTGGACCGCGGTGACCTAGCAAGGACGCTGTCACTCCTCCAAAACTATTTATAGTGGAGAAGTCTTTCTCCAGTGCTCAACTCCCTCCAGTACTCCAGTAGAAACTCCAGACACATCACTCTCACCTCCCACTACCTATCAATTATCACTGAGCACGTTATTTTGGAACCGTTTCAAAATTTATCATTAAATGTATCAGAATTTGATACAAACTGTATCAAAGTTTGATAGCATGTGTATCAAAATTTGATACAAACTTTAAAGAACCGTTTCAAAGTTTACCGTCGACTTTATAAAGCTTTAAATGGAGCAGCCAAGGATAACAAAAGTCCAAAAGCTTGGGAGTATCGGACGAAGCTGTACGTTTCAAAATTTATCATTAAATGTATTAGAATTTGATACAAACTGTATCAAAGTTTGACACAATGTGTATCAAAATTTGATACAAACGTTATAAAATTGTTTCAAAGTTTACCATCAACAGTATAAAGCTTTACATGGAGTATCGGACGAAAATGTTTTTTCAAAATTTTACATCAACTGTAGCAAACTGTTCAAAAATCGGGTAAGTGTGAAGCGCTCCTTATGATACAATGTCCCTACAGTTTGGTAAACAACACCGGTTACCCGACTGCTGGGTATGCGTGAAACAAGCCTTAGGGCCGCTAATGAATCATTTACTAAACGACTGAGAAACTGGGCATAAGACTTGTACTTGGGCAATGAGGTGAATGATGATATGAATCGTGCACCAACAGTTTCATGTGGTTTACTTTTTTTTAAATTCTGTTCAAGTATGTTTTTTATACTTTTTGTGGAGTATATTTTTTGTTAATAATGAGTAATAATTTTTTTTGAGGATGAAGCCCACAGGTCTGAGACCTGTGCGTGGGTAATGAGTTGGATGATGGTGATTGATGAGTTGGACCTACAGTTTCAGGTGGGTTCCGAACCACCGGGAAGTGATTTTACAGCAGAGAACAGTGTCTTTTTTGCTGGCCAATCTAATCGGTCACCATTACAAACAGGACCCAGGAGAACGCAGCTTATCTCTATCTGATTGAACAGATACCTGCTACGGCTCGCGGCTATCACTTCCCACATTTCCTAGAGAGGTTGCAATTTATATTCTTTGTTAATAATGAGTAATAAATTTCCTGAAAGTATTGCAATTTCACATCGTTTTCCTGGCCAATATTATGAACAGAGTAGCTGGGTTATTGTTTGTTGATAATGCGTAATAAATTTCCTGAAAATGTTGCAATTTCACACAGTTTTCCTGGCCAATATTATGAATAGAGTAGTTGGACTTCGTCTGTTGCATCATTCCTTTAATTGTTATGCTGTCTAAAAATAAATAGATAAATATTGTATGAATAAATACTGTAATAGAATCTGCACATCTTAATCTGTTATTTTCAATGTTGAAATGGAGATTTTCCACGCTTCTTATTTTTCAAGTGACAATCGATAATTTGATTGACAGTGAGTGGCCGGTTGAGAGGCGCTTATGCTGTCCAATGAAACTAATTGCCAAGTTCTGCCACAAGGGGGTGAGAGATGAGAGATAGTTGGCTCTTATCATATCTGAGCTAGTTCTTTTTTAATTTATCAAATTCCAAGCTTCAAAACATTGCCCGCACGCTTGCACTTGCATTAATTAAATAAATAATCATTAAATAAAATTATTAATTTAAAAAATTGAATAAATAATCATTGATAATGATAATGGTTACGCAAACATGCAAGCACCTTGAATTTCAAATTTATTCATCTTTCATAACAAAGAAACATATCAACATCAGAAACATAAAAATACATCTGAAATATACAAAATTAAATAGTAATTGATGCAGAAGTTATACAATGGTTCAATTCAATGGAAAGAGAAAAAAATACCCACAAGACACAGAGTCTGAGCCCGGGCATGAGTTGTAAAAATTTAAAAAAAATGTAACAATGAAAAAATAATGCTGCTATTCATGATTCAGCTAAAAATAATAATAATAATATTAGTCTAATAATAATAATAATATTAGGCTAATAATGATAATAATAAGCGTATGGCTTTTATTGGTGGGGAGACCCTTAAGGCCATGCCACACCGAGCTCGCTCCCGCGGCGGACGCGAAGTTTGAAAAATCGCTCACCGTGTTAACAAATGGAACAGGTCACACAGAGTGTCCGCCACTACCACTTGCTGAACGATTTTTGTAGACTACCGAGGCGGTAGTGTGGTCTAGCGCATGCGCAGAGGTGCACCACGAACGGGCCAAGGCTCCCAGTGCCATCGCCATCTCCGTACTCCCGCGCGGGCGCGGTACTTTTGGTGTGGCCTGGCTCATGGTAAAACGTCCGCGCACTACCGTCGGCGGTAGCGGCGGATGTCGGTGTGGCATGACCCTTACGGGTAGTTCCACGTTATGGTTCAACTGAATTTGTTGTTCATCAAATAAACTTCAATTATGTCAACATCAATTGATTCTAAAACAAAATTTAATCAATTACAACATAATTATTACGTTCGAAAGCGATATCATCTACTCTTTGCTTTAATTGGTGTGTTAAACATAAACCTACAATAATTTAGGACGATTCTGAACCACTGGACTAAAGACTTAATTAGCTACACATGAGCTAATCTAGACCTCAGCTGATTTTAATAATATCTGAAGCAAGTAACCCATTATATCAATGAGAAAACCTATCAAAAAAATTACCTGAAATTTGTGATTTTTATACCTTTGAAGATTTCCTTTATCAACAATCCGAGCAAAGCGCAACAATCCTTGTCCACAACATATGCCTACTGTGTAGTCTATTCAACTAAATTATATTTTATATTACTTATGCTTATTTTATTATTTCTTATATTGTAGCTGTAGTTATTTTTACTATTTTATGTTTCCTTGGTCGGTCTGGCGCTTAAGCTATGCTTTGCTGGGTCGAAATATGGGTAACTAAATAGTCTAGAATCTTAGTTAATATCTTTATTTAAATTGATGTATTTTTGTTTAATTGGGAAATAAATATTTTTCTTATTCTTATATTGTAGAAATTCTATCAGTTAATCAGTTATAAGTTATAACACAGTATTACTGTCGTTGTTAACAGTGACAATACACAGTACATACATTGCAATACACTTTTATATCCGTTATGCAATCAGTATATAAAGATCAAATTTTAGATATAATTTAAACAATATCATTTTTAAATAATTACTATTTAATTGATATTTAAAATATTCAATAATTTACTAATATTCTATTCATGTTAAACCACAGATACACATGCTATTTCACATCCCAGCTCCGAAGATCATTGAACGATTAATGTACATTTAAAAGCAACTTCAACAGAATCATTCACACAAAAATCTAGCACACTTGCTAGATCTAATCTAGGAGTCTTTTGTCTTATCATACAACAGAACTATTCCAATGCCACCTGGATCTACGACGCTCGTAAACCAACTGTTGAGGCGGTCTCTTTGAAAAAAAAGTTTCGAACATTTTTAGGCCACACTGAATTCATTTGCATTATTCACTCACACGAATATCCTATGACAGAGCCATGAGCTCACATCAGCTATGCTTTAATTGAATTTTTCAAGTGAAAAACGTGAAAGGATTAAAATTTCCTAATCGAAGACCGGGGAAAACCCCTATAGGAATTGGAGAAAATGAAAATTATCAGTGAAATGTTTAAGCAATAGAAGTGTGCGATTTAAAAAAGTGAAATAAACTTAACAATGACAAAATAATGCTGCAATTCATGGTTCAGCTCAAAAATAACAATAATAATAAGCGTATGGCTTTTATTGGTGGAGAGACCTTTATGGGTAGTTCCACCTTGCCGCTTGAGCCATGTTATTGAAAACATGGTAGACCAACAATTTTAGGTGGGTTCCGAACCACCGGGAAGTGATTTTTACTGCATAGTCATTTTTGCTGGCCAATGCAATCGGCCACCCTTACAGAGAGGGCCCAGGAGAGGATTGCATATCGCATCTGATTGAACAGATAACTGCTACGGCTCGCGGCTATCACTCCTCTATGTCCTAAATACTTTCTTCAATACAAACTTCATAATACAAAAAATATATAAAGAATACTAGAGAAAAAACAACAAAATATACAAATATAAAAAATCATCGATTAAATAAAGTACATCTTAATTCAATACAAAATACACAACTTGGTATACAACTGACAACAATAAAATCAAGTGGGTGTACTGAATGATTTTGCATCAGCATTAATTGCTGTACTATTTATAGTGCAACAGTCAACTGTATTGTTCTAATGTTGCATCATGATAGCTTATGTCTGAACCTAACAAGTAGGAAGTATTTAAGAGAATAAAGACTAGTTTCAAGTTAAAAAATTTGTCTAAAATTCTTAAACTTAGAATGTTTCCAAAAATGGATTACTTAAGTAAAAAATAGAGACTACAAGTTTGATTTTTTCGACCGTAATCAATCAACAACCTATAGGCCTAGTACTAATTCAATTTTCTATCAACCATGAAGCAGAGATATTTTGCTGTAGGAAAATAGTAATGAAAATTCTTTATTATACGGAGTTAAGACTACTAACCTGACTAATTTACCGAGCATTGGTATGTACAAGTAATGAACCGAATATTATTAATGTACCGACCATAAGATGTACTTACTCCTTGCTATAATCACTCATAAAATAGAGATTAAATTTAGCTCACCAAGCTATCTGTTTCATTAAAAACTCAATCAATTTCTAGAGCACAAGATACTGTACGGAAAGGATTACTTCAACATGCCTGTTTCTTTACAATTAGTTGTATTTTGACTGTATCAATAAATAAATAAACATGTTCAGAATACATAAAACTTAAATTAATAGTTCAATAGTTAATAGTTTAATTAATATTTCTGGATTTCTTGTTCCATGACGAACTGCGTTGTTAATATTAATAGTTTTACAACAACAACAACAACAACAACAACAACAACAACAACAATAATAATAATAATAATAATAATAATAATAATAATATAAGAATAATAATAATAATAATAATAATAATAATAATAATAATAATAATAATAATAAACGTACGGCTATTATTGGTGGGGAAGCCCTCCCTGCTAGTTCCACCTCACCGTTCGAGCCATGTTATGGAAACATGGTGTACCTACTATTTTATGTGGGTTCCGAACCACCGGGTAAGTGATAATAAAGCTTATAATTTTAACTACCATGTTACATGTTCATATACGAATTTCAATTGAATTAGAATTGAAACATAGGGAAGTGATAGCCGCGAGCCGTAGCAGGTATCTGTTCAATCAGATAGATAAGCTGCGTTCTCGTAGGTTCTGTTTGTAACGGTGGCCGATTAGATTGGCCAGCAAAAAAGACAATGTTCTCTGCTGAAAATCACTTCCCGGTGGTTCGCAACACACCTAAAACTGTAGGTCCAACTTATAAATCAACTCATAACCCACGCACATGTCTCAGACCTATGTGGGCTTCATCGTCAAAAAAAAAACTTTGTAGCTTTTTAGTTAGCTTCACAAGAGTCTATAGAAGACAATAGTTTGAATCTGCTATTAGATCACAGGCAGCCAGTGGAGGTCATGAGTTGACTGTTTCAAGGCAAATAGATACAAAGTACCCGGCGATATTTGCTCATTGTTTAAAGGTGGAACGAATCAATAATTCAAGTGAATCAGTTTTATACACGAGTTTTTTATGTTTCTTATAGACTAAATAAAAATGAATTAAAGATGCAGACTAATGGCCGTATTTATAAACGTTCCTTGAGTGTCTCTTGACTCGAGGGAGTCTTGAAATGCCTCATTTATACATTACATTATATTTCAAGAATCCCTCCAATCAAGATACAGTGAAGGAACGCTCATAAATAGACACTGTTCTCTGCTGAAAATCACTTCCCGGTGGTTCGGAACCCACCTAAAACTGTAGGTCGAACTCATCAATCACCATCATACAACTCATTACCCACGCACAGGTCTCAGACCTATGTGGGCTTCATCCTCAAAAAAAAAAAAAAAAAAATACGGCCATTAGTCCAAAACTACTCTTTCCACAAATTTTGAATTTTTTTTTGAGGATGAAGCCCACATAGGTCTGAGACCTGTGCGTGGGTAATGAGTTGGATGATAGTGATTGATGAGTTGGACCTACAGTTTTAGGTGGGTTCCGAACCACCGGGAAGTGATTTAACTGTATTCTTCAAAACATTAAGGTTAATGATCACAGGACCTTGTTGGGGAAAAATTAAAATGGGGAAATAACAATAATAGGATTGGAATATGAAGATAAAAATATACAAAATTTGGGTAAAGTTAAAAGTTAAATATAGTTAAAATTTGGGTACCAAGTGATAGAATGTTGTATGTTGGATATAATAAGGATTTGAAGAATTAGAAGATAAGATAAGGGCTCAAGGTTGGAGTTGGCGGAAGTTGAGTTATAAAAACAAAGGACAGAGGAAATCAAACAGATAACTACTGTACCGGAAAATGCAATAGGAAATGGGGAATATCGTGGTGAAAAGAGAAAGGAAAATAGAGACAAGGAGGAGGAGGAAGAGGAGCTATTGACGATAAGAGGCTAGCTCTCTGATTTCACAGATATAAAAATTATTACTGCAAAATTACTGAAGCCATATAATAGATAAATTTGAAAAATAAGTCCAGTTTCATATTTGAAAAATAATAATGAAGTCTCAGACATCTTTAGGAGGAAGGAGAAGAAGCGGGAGGAGGAAGAGGAGCTGGAGGAGGAGGAGGAGAAGAAAAGGGAGGGAAACGAAAATAAGATGATGGAGAAGAATATGAAGAGAAGATGAAGGAAAAATATAGTGAAGAGGAAAAAGAAAAAGGAGAAAAAGATAGAGAGAAAACAAAGAAGAGAAAAATAAGAGGAAGGAGAATGAAAAAATGAGAAGAAGAACTATTGAAAAAGAAAAAGTGGAGGAGGAAAAGAAGGAGAAGAATGGAGAAGAGGAGGGGATGAAGAAGAGAAAAAAGAAGGAGATGTGGAAGAAGAAGAAGAAGAAGAAGAAATAGGAGAACAAAAGGAGGAGAAGGAAGAAAATGGAAGAAGAAGAAGATAGAGAAGGAAGAAGAAGATAAAGGAGGAAGAATAGGGAAGAAAAATAAGAAGAAGAAGATGGAGAAGAATAAAAAAATGATTATGGAGAAGAAGAACTATAGAAAAGAAAAAAAGTTGAGGAGGAGGAGAAAAAGGAAGAAAAGGAGAGGAAGGAGAGAGAAAAGAAGAAAATGAAGAAGTAGTAGAAGAAGAAGAAGAAGAAGCAATAGGAGAACAGGAGGAGAAGAAATAGGAGAAGAAATAGGAGAACAGAAGGAGAAGAAATAGGAGAACAGAAGGAGAAGAAAAAGGAGAAAGAAAATGGTAGGTAGAAGAAGAATATAAAGAAGAAGGAAGAACACGAAAGAAGAAGGTAGAGGAGGAAGAAAATGGAAGAAGAAGAAGGTAGAGGAGGAACAAAATGGAAGAAGAAGAAGAAGAAGAAGATAAAGGAGGAAGAAAATGGAAGAATAAGAAGAACAACAACAGAAGGAGGAGGAGGAGAAGAACAAGAAGAAGTAAAAGAAGGAGGAGGAGGAGGAGAAAGATAGAGGAAGAGCCGAAGAAGAAGAAAAAGGAGAACAGAGAAGGAAGAAGGAGGAGAAGAGACAGGAAGAAAAGAAGTAGAGCAAGATGAAGAAGATAGAGTAAGAGGAGAAGGAAGATGGACGGATAGATTGAAATGTTTCGTGTCATTGGTTAACCGAAAGCTATACATTTGTTGTATTTTTTGTATTTTGATTTTTGTATTTGTATGTCTATGATGAACTCGCAGCTGGCGCACAAGTGTTCACTTTGCTAGCTGTGCCAAGTATAAGATATAATGTACATTTAAATATTTTCTTGTATCGTTTTTTTTTTGGCAAATAAATATTATATTATTATTATTATTATTGAAGGAGGGGGAGAGGAAGAAGAAAAAATGAAAAGAGTGGGAGAGGAAGGGGGAGAAGAAGAAGAAAAAAAGAAAAGAAGCAACAGGAAGAAGAACCAGAAAAAAATCTGAAGAAGAAAGAGAAGCATCATCAGGAAGAAGAATAAAAAGTAGCGGAGCGAAAACCAATACACTGGCAGTTATTAGCTACTAGCACTTACTCACTCAAGTGTTGATGTGTGAAAGTGTTAGTAGAGTAGAGAGACACTAGCTGACGTTTCTGCACTAAAACTTGACGAAAGCGACACTGAACTAACGTTGAGAGAGAGGGAACGAGAGAGTGAGAGTGACAGACAAGATTGACTGACGTGCAAGTCTCAGGAGATGGCGAAAACGTTTTTTGGATTATGACGACTAAGCAAAGAACGATAGAAAGCAGCTGAGTTGCTGAGTGGCCAAAGTGGCCTTCTACCCTGCCACGCCCTCCAAACATGACCCCCCCCCCCTGATAACAGCACCCCCTCATAACCACAGAGAGCCATCACTGTCCATTTGTTTAGTCTGGCCCGCCTCGCAGCTAAACTATAATACAGTACACGACACCAAAAAATGATGATGATAATAATAATAATACAACCAGAGTTGGTGCGCGCAGGTTCCTCATGCAAAAATAGACAGACTCTAATCTAAAAATAGCCTGCCACCAACACCCTCCCCCCAACCTTCCACTCTCCATTAGCACCACAGCTACAATGTCAAAATTAATGTTCTCTTTTTGCAACTAAAACTTAAAACTTATACACAGGTGCAAATTTATGGCCAATTAGAATAGAGCTCCTATAGGTGAAGTTGTAACTGATGAGTTGTTTGTTGAGAGCAAAGTTAATGAATTTTTTCGTACTAATTGTATAACTTACAGAACTATGTACTGTAAATATTTTGGTATAGCCCCTACTAGTAGATTACTAGATTCCCAATTAGGGAAGTGATAGCCGCGAGCCGTAGCGGATATCTGTTCAATCAGATAGAGATAAGCTGCGTTCTCGTAGGACCTGTTTGTAACGGTGACCGATTAGATTGGCCAGCAAAAAAGACACTGTTCTCTGTTGTAAAATCACTTCCCGGTGGTTCGGAACCCACCTAAAACTGTAGGTCCAACTCATCAATAACCAACATCCAACTCATTACCCACGCACAGATCTAAGACCTATGTGGGCTTCATCCTTAAAAAAAAATCAGTAGTCAGAGTAGCTTATTTTACCTAAGCTTGCTTCTTAGGCCCTTATTATACAGAGCCTTTTCAGTCGCGGTCGCCAGCCGCAATTTAGGTTAAATTACATCAGCTGAGCGTCTGACCGAGCTCAACAATGTCAAAGTACATGAAGGCATAAACATGATTATGTTTTGAACCATCAGCTGATTACTATAGTGGCTTTGTTTGATAAGGGCCTTAGTAACGATTTTACTCCCATTCGTATGTGATCGACAAAAGCCTGCATGTAAGTATTTTTACCAAAATGTTTGGGGTATAAACAAAATTAGACAAGTTTCATCTATATAAATAAAATTAGAGTTTTGTCTGTACATTTACAAGAATTATATATTTTTTGGTTATTTTTACGTTTTATACATTAAAGAAGCCGAAACAAGTCTTATCTCAATTTCTGTCTGTCTGTTTGTCTGTCACGGCCCCGAAGGCATTTTACGCGGCCTTCTCCTGAAAAACGAGAGCAGCGATCGGGATTAAAGTTATTTATCAGTATTGAAAACCTTTTTGACAATGTCTTTAGCTATAAAAAACTAAATTAATTTTTTTTAACAGAATAATAAACGTTTAAAAACCAAGTATTGTGCGATTTTGGATACATTTCTTCTAAGTTTTATTGCCACATAAGAACAAATCACGTAATTTATCATGATATATCAATCAGCTGTTCTCAAATATTCTCTCTGATAACTGTCACTGAATTGTTTACGTTTAAAGTTGTTTACT